>CM057847.1:140461712-140479257 GCA_030068395.1 Apalone spinifera | reverse complement strand
TTTGCATCCCTTTTCCGGAAAAGGGTGCCTGTGTAGACGTAGCCTATGTGTTGACTAACTGCTTCACATTGCTTCAGTTCTGGAACCCTCAGTTACTTGTTTTCAGTCTAATCTCCTCAAATTTGACTGTAAATTAAATTTGGATTGTATCAATTGAGAGTATATACATTGATATTCTTATAAATAAAAGCCTCCATGACTCCAATACATGAGGTAAGGACATAAAATGGTTTGGATATATCCTGAAGTGTGGAAAATTTAGGCATGCACTTTGTGTGAAGGAGAAACAAGTATGTTCACGGCTGGAATGTACTTGAAAATTAAGCATAACTGTCTCTTTTGCTGCATTTCCACAGCAGTAACAAAATCCTGCAGCAGAGAGAAAATTGTTTAATGGAGCTTCCTGATGTTTACATTGCCCCACTGATACAGTTAAAGCCTGCTCTGAAATTTAAAATACTGGGGTTAATGTTTTTATCTTGTGTCTATTTGGCTGCTGGGAATTTTGTTAGTGATTGTAATAGAGCTGATGTTTTATTTGGCATTACATATTTTTGTACAGGTGTATACTAAAAGCAAGTAAATGTTATTTTTTCCCCTTTGCTGAAGGGTAGCAGATATGGATGATTTGCAGAGGGTCAGTTTTCCATTGATAACACAGATTCTGGAGGCCTTCTAGCATAATGTATTTATATTCAAAAAGTGCAAGCTCTGTTTAGACTGAATAAAGGTGGCCCAACCTATACACTGAAAATTCTGTTGACAGCCATGCTAGGTAAGTCTCCTTACTGAAAGAGCTCCTCTCTTACCCTATCTCTCTGGGTATGTCTACACTTGCAGCCTAATTTGAACTAGGGCTGCAAATGTAGGCATTCGGAATTGCAAATCAAGCCCGGGATTTAAATATCCCGTGCTTGATTTGCATCTTCCTGGCCGGGCACCATTTTTGAAATTTACAAGCCCGAAGTAACTGCCCGCGTCTACACGTGGCAGTGAAACAGGCGTTCGAAATAAAGCCCTAGTTCGAACTTCCCGTTATTCCTCCTGCAATGAGGCTGCAAGTGTAGACATACCCTCTGTCTCTTTGCTATGATACAATCTCCATTTCTTACCTGCCTCTCTCAAACTCCACACTGTAAAGTTACCAGCAAGTAATGCATTAAGTCTCTTTTTGTGTAGCTGCTTCACAGGTTGGTAAAGCACTCTTTTGTGTTTTGGGGGAATCTGCAGAAGAGCCAACATGTGGACATTAAATATAGTCAGACTTGGTGGTGGTTCTCAAAACTGTTTTATTTGTGCAGTTTCCCAAACATAGTCAGACTTGGTGGTAGTCCTCAAAACTATTTTATTTGTACAGTTTCCCAAATGAAAGATCATGTAAGATTGCTGTAGGGCTAAGTCTCTCCAAGGTCAGTTTTATACCAAGAATGTACATCAGTAATTAAGCAGCATGCATTTCATTACTGCTATTGCCATTACAATACTATAAAAAGAAATGAAGCATCCTTTAGGGTTAGAAGGGCATGTAATAACAGCCATCGTCTTATTCTCTTTCTACTCCTATCCTCCTTCCATTACAATTATTCTTCTTCACCACACCTATGGTAAGCTGCTGTGTCTGTCAAGTTGTTAAGGATAGGAAAAAAGAACAAGAGATATAGCTTCTGCCTGCTAATACCATGACATGAAGGAAAAGCACAGACCCCTGTTATCTGGAGTGTATCACACCCTGTTTTTGCTGGAAATTGAGAAATAGCTTTGCACTTGGAGTAGTATTATTTTTTTAAAATGTTTGTATTTGACCAAACAGATTGATAAAAGGACTTAGAGAAAAAAAGAAAATGATTTCCTGTGTGTACATCCTTGGAATCTCAAAGAGGGACTATGGGCTCTGTTTACTCATACTAAATTTTAAATGTTTGCAAGTATTTCATTTTATTACTCTTTCTCTTACTATTGCTATTACTATTATTAATTTATTCATTATTTCCGAACACTTGGGAGCCCCATCCATGGATCAGAATCTGCCTGTGCTAAGTATTTTGCAAACACAGAACAAAGAACTTTCGGGTTAAATACAATAACAATTTGATTTACCAGTTCATTAGTAGATACAATTAGGAAGTAACAAGATACAATATACATTCAAACTGATATATTTGCCAAAGCAGTTGACCTTTCATTCAATTATGAGTATTGATGTTTGGAAAATAAAACTTACCTAATGTGCACTCTATACTTTTGTCCATCATCCACTCTAATAGTAGTATTGATTCTTCTAATTTCTGCTGCCCCATCACATACAAATTGGTACTACAAAGGAAAACATCCTACATAATTTATCATATTTGGATATTTATGATATTATATTATATTATCATAGCATATTTGGAAACTTGAAACTGAAAGTACTAAATCTGCAAATAAACCCCCCCAGAAATATGACTGTGTATATACAGAAAAATGCACATAATGTTTACAGGTCCAGATCAAGAAAACTCACTGATGCATTAAAAACAATTACATACTTCTTCCAAGTCTATGTAAAAAAAATCTTTGTATATTTCATTTTCACACATACTTTAGGGTCCAAATTTTCAGAGGATTTCAGCTACAATTCCATCTCAAGTTAATATTGGCTGCAGATGACCTTTACCTGCAAGCCTGTATTCCTTTCTTACTTTCAGATATGCATAGTTGCATGTGAGCTGGAATATTTAGGGGTACCAAGCTGTTTCCTAAAAGTAATATGAAACTAGCACTAGATTTCATGGTTTGTATACTTGTAATCAATGCTATATTGCATTCATGGAATCATTGTCATTGGGGTTTTAAATCTACATTTAATTGAGCAGTTTTATCAATGACTAACAGTGAATTGAATTAGTTTAAACATGACACTGGGTCATTTGGTAACCACTGTGAAAGTTATTAATATCAAAGCTTTTGAATACATTTTTGTCAATTAAGTCTCTGAAAGTTTTTGGCTAAAACCAGACAAATGTCTATTTTTTTCTGCATCAGTGTTTTAGAGTAAAAACAACTAACATTATCTTAATGTTATCAAAGGTTGCTGAGTCTTGTGCAAATTCTTGCCCCATGCCTTCCTATTCATAATGGATAAGGAGTCAGCCATGGAAACATCACTACTTTCCACCTCTCAATATAAAACTGTAGTGTTAAATATATTCTCTTGGATGTGTGTACTTAATTCAAACTACCCTCTATATTGAAGGTCAGCTTTGTTTTTACATCTATTCCTACTATTCAATGTTTTTAGAGCAGTACAATTTGGGTAACTTATGCATAGCAATTCATTATAACAACAAGGCATATGCAACTGGTGAAAGGGCACTTGATTTTTAACTATTCTTCTAGAATATCTTATAACTGTGCGAACTGGACTCTTTTCTTAAACAAATTTGACAAAACTTTACTGAATAATTTGACAAGAATAAATTGTACTACAGTAGAAATTCACTCTTTAATCATATTTATTTTGTCCTGACATATCAAACATTAACTAGTTTGATATTATCCAGTGGAATTCTGTATCAGTATCTCCCATTTCTTCAGAACCATGAGTAAATAAATTGTTTTCTCTATTTGAAAGTTCTTTTCTACAATTAATAAAACAATTTCATTGACTAATTTTCCAGGCAATAACTTCAGTGAGGTTGTGCAAAGTGCACAATGTGGCCCTGAATACAAAAGCTAAGGATAGTACTTTAATTTCAGTAAGTCCTGGGGGATACATCTGTATTTTCTCCTTATTTGTATACATAAAACTTCCACATTTTTTAAGGAAACAACTTGAACTCCACCAGCTCTGAAATAGGTTCAAATTATTTTGCCTATTTTACCTATAAATGTGTGCATTGTGAGGGCGCCAATATGATTTCCATATAGTTTACCTTTTATATCACTATTAATACTAGTCTCATCTGTCATGACAATTTCAGGGGACAGAATTTTGAAAAGTGACAATTTAAGCAGTTGTTTCACTTAAAAATTCTGGGCAATCCCTGAGATGCTCAAGAATATATATTGTTTTCTATAGCCAGAGGCTGAATAAACCATTGGTTATTATAAAAACCCATTATGTTTTAGTCTTTCTAGAAGAAAAAAAAAAGGTACCTTACCTGTAATGTGCCATGTTTGATGAAGAGTTGAATAAAGAAATGTCCCATTGTTTCTGGGCTCTGTTCAATGAACAGAAGGAGACCTTGGCAGCTATAGGTCTGAAATTCTAAATGGATATTGTTTTGAGGTTTCAACTGCAAGCCTTGAAATTCCAGATAAGAGTCTCCATGATATTGAGCATAGTTGAAATCTGTGAATACAGATAGATAGAAAATCAAATAGAAAAAGTTTTTTTTTATGATCTGATCACTGTTTTCTTTGCCAATACCAGTACAGATGAAGGGCATTCCTCTTCATCTATTACCAGACAGTTTCACCTTGGGACGCAGATTTAAAACTAATATATTCATCCTTCTTTTCTCCCAATAGGCTGCCTAGAAGAGAACTTCTGAAGTTGTAAGTAAAAATGTAAGCTTTGTTATATTAAATGACACAAACTGCCTCAACCAAATTCTGTACCGGAAGAGGAGTTAGCTGTCAAGAAAGAAAAATATATTTTGTGAAATCCTGTCTCCAATTAAGTCAATGGCAATTTTGCCATTGACTTTAATGGGATCAAGATTTCTTTAGTTGTTTCCTAATGATATGGCTGCAATGAATAAAAAACATGTAGCATTAACTCTGGGGGTACGTCTAGACTACAAGCCTCTTTTGAAAAAGAGCATCTAGAATACAAGCAGATTTTTCAAAAAAGTGAGCCGCTTTTTCGAAAGAGAGTCTAGACCAATGGGAGAAGACCAAAAGAATGAAGGTCTGACAATGAAGATTCTGTTTCTTGATTAGATTTCATATGGCTGATTAACTGATTAATACAGACAATCACCTATTATCTTAATTCAAAATGTTTATAACGTAAAAACAATATTAGGTGGGGAGAGTGGACAATTTCCAACTGCATTTTTTTGTTCATTTCTCCTCTGATTTATGCATGTGCAATCACTGGTTTTAATATGACTATAGTTATTGGTTCATGCACATACACCAAAAAGTTTACATGAAAGTCAGATTAGGACAAACAAAAACACATGCATACTTTTGAAAATGTGATTCTTGATTCCTCAGTGTTTATAACGAGATAATCTAAATTTACAATTCTATATGGCTAAAAGTAGGGCAGCCTAGGACCAGAACTATCTGCTTATAAATAAATCAAATTTTGCTTTCTCTGCTACTTTTCTTGCAAGGTGTTTTTTTTCCCTTAGCACAATTATAGTACTTTATGGTTTGCTCAAGCAGAAATATTTTCTACACTTACATTATTGTTTCTCTAAGTTGTTTTTCAAGTATGCCTTATCAAATAAAAAGTTCAGAGTTCATTTAAAGAAAGGGTAATGACAGCTCACTTGTTTTATTGTAAAAAATAATCAATACAACAACTTAAAACCTAAATTTCACCACTCAGTATAGTACATACAAAAAAGAATAAATAAAAGATCATATTTTGTTTGGCTGAATTTAACTTAGCCTCTCAGGGTTTGATACTAGCATTTGAATGGCTTTTGAAGGTCACAGATCCCATTTCCAGTTTAAAAAAAGACAAAAGAATCATCCTACTTTGTTTCTAATATCAACTTCCCTGCTAAAATTTCAACTACAGATGTTTGATTTCTGGGGTATAGTGTAAAATGGATATCAAGCAAGTTATGTGCAATTACTGTTGACCTTCCTGCTTAACTCCTTGTTGAAATACAGACCAGAATTCTGCCTTTTCAGAACTTTTCAGAAAGCACAATGCAGTGTCAAATTCAGTCACTATATTCAAATCCTGAATATAGATCTTATTAATGAAGAATATTCAAAAATAAACTACTTCACACAAAGTTAATATATACACGTAATTACTTTTAACACAAGGCTAAACATTTTTAAGAAGCCTTAATGTATAAACACTGCAGTCTCAGGAAAGGAAAAATAAACCATAAGTTGCTTGAAAATCATGAGACATTCATGGTTTTAAATTCACATGTCTTTTGGTTTTGTTTTCTGAACTTTGATCTTCAGAGGATTCACCCTTTCTATAAATCTGAATTTCAGGAAATGGAACCTGAAATGTACAAAAAATTCACATACCAATTGAGGAAACTCCCCCTTTTTATTTAAGATTAGTAGGTAGTACACCTCCCCAACAAAATCTTCTCATCCTTCCCCTGGAATATCTCCTAATCACTCTCACAATACTTATCCCTTGTCTAATTCCTTATTCCCCAATCCTTAATGTCCATATTTCCCAAGGGCACTAGCTCCCTTCTGGTCCCCAAAACTTAATAGAGAAACTTCAGAGGACATTAACAAAAATATAAGAAATGTGGAAAAAAGTATCTGTGAGGAAACGTAGAAAGAATCATGCATCTTTATTCTGGAAAAGGAGAAGTTGAAGATGGACATGATCATTGTTCTCATATATGTGAAGAAATTGTTATAAAGAGGACAGCGCTCTTTTATTTTCTATGTCCACCAAAGATAATATAAGACATATTTGGCTTCACCTGTTGCTAAGTAGATTTAGGTTAAATGCTAAGAAAACCTTTCCAGGTATAAGCATAGTTAAGTACTGGAATAGGTTGCTAATGGAGGTTGTGGGAGTCTCATCATTGGAGGAATTCAAATAAATAAATATGTGAAAGGAATGGCTGTACATACTAGAGTTTGTCTCAGTTTGGGGATCAACTCAATGACTTCTTGCAATCCCTTCAAACCCTATTTTTTATTGATTTACTAATTCAGCTGTACTTTTAAACAGAAGCAAGCACCTTTCAAACAGATTGCAAAAACCATTTATTCTTTGTTGACATACATTCAGACAAAAGCAAGATGCTTTATTAACTGATACATTATTAAAGGATTTAATCATGAAGAATATAAACAGTGAATTCCTTATTTCAACATTTTAATTTTCCTTTGTTAAAAGCAGGAATGTTTTGTTTGTTTCTTGGTTGATAAAAGCATATAAATAGTGGTCACTCAAGTAGCACTGAATAGAATTTCACAGTATATTAAAATGTTAAAAAATATGGTGGTGTTTATTTGAACATATTACAAATGTAAATAAATATGAAGTCACTTTGTTTAAACCAGACTGACAAAAAACTTTCTTAGAAAGATGAAATGAAAGACTTTCAGTACCATGGAAACCTATCCTCTGTTTTTGCTTAAAGGAAGAATAAGGAAATGAAGTGAATATTATGATTAACAAAATTTACAGAAGACATAAAGATTGGGGGGAGTCACAAATAAAGAAGAGGGCAGGTCACTGATACCGATTGATCTGGATCACATGGTAAGATAGGTACAAGCAAACTATATGACTTTTGGTATGGGAAAATGTAAGATCATCTAGGAACTAAAAACTTCAGGCTATATTTATGGGGAAGGAGATTATCCCAGAGAACACCAAATCCAGAATATAATTGGAGGCTGGGAAAATAATCAGCTGAACATGAGCTCCCAGTGCAATGATGGGCCCAAAAGACCAATGTGATCCCTGAATGTATAAACAGAGGAACCTGAAATAGATAAGCAGGTATCTATTTACCTCTGTTCTGACACAGATACAAGCCTTCTGACATGATGTATCTAGTTCCAGTCATACTTTAAGAAGGAGATATGAAAATTGGAGAGGATTCAGAAAAAAGATTCAAGAAATTTAAAAGAATTGGAAAAGATACCTTATAGTGAAAGACTCAAGAAGTTCCATCAATATATCTTACCAGAGGAAAGGATGCAACCTGATGCTTTTGGTGTCCTTAGATCTCTGACTGTAAATGAGCAACCCTTAGCTGAAATACTTCTGCACCATAGCAACATACAGTACTTGTAAAAAACCATAATCTTTTAACATATTTATAAATATGTTAGTTCCTGATCTAGTCCCTATATACTGAGTAAGAGCATTGTAAAAGGACCCTAAGGCCTGGTCTATACTAGACCAAGAAGGCCAGCATAAAGTACGCAACTCCAGCTACACAAAATGTGTAACTGGAGTTGGCTCACCTTAAGCCAATCCTTGGTGGTGTCCACATAGCTGGAGGCTGATAGGAGTAAATGCTCCTGTTGGCTTCCCTTACTCCTCACAAAAGGAGGAGTACCACATGCCGGCAGGAGCTGCCCTCAACATTTGATTTAGGGGTCTATGCAAGACCTGCTATATCAAATGCCAGAAGATTGACCTCTGGAGTGTTGATCTTCTGGTAAGTATAGACATGCCCTAGAAGTCCCAGATCAAGTTAGGAGAGAATTCCTCTAGCACAGCAATAGTCATTATCTTTGATGGGAGTTGTAGGTCTAGATTTCCTAGCTGGCATTTAAAACCTCAAGCTTTCTTGTCAATTCCCAAATAAAGCTCAGTTTCCAACGTTTTGGACAAATTTAATATCCCAAAACCTGCAGGGGAAAAAATTAATACTCTATAATTAAATTTAATAAACATCCCCAATGTTCATATAAAGTAGTGTGTTATGGATTACGCACAAAATTCCTAATACCTTACATCTGCTTAAATATCTAAGAAGGGAACACAGAGATTTTTCAAAATTATCAGAGGCAGTTAAGGTCCCAATGCCAGTGAATTTTAATGGGAATTAGGTGCCTTGCTGTAATTTGTGCCTTTGAAAATCTTCTCTGGAGTGCAGAACATTAATGTTTTATTAAACTATCTATCCATTTCTAACTGCAGTAAATGTCCTACAGCATATCAGACTTTTATGCACGTCTTAAAATAAGTTCAGTCAAATACTTAAATGCTCACATTAGTACAAGCCTCATCCGGTTGTAATTCTTCTTTTGTTTAGCTCCATGCTTTCACCTTGGTTTCCCTTGCCACTGGAAATTCAGTACTTCCTAGCAAATGCCAGCTCCTCATGATGCCAATACCTACTGAGTGTTTTTGGCTATCTCACCATTAAGTGACACAACACCACGACCAACAGAAGCAGGCATAATTTTTAAAGACAGCAGTTTACTGATATTTGCTAGTAGAAATGCCTACATGAAATGTAGACAATGCTATGGAAGTCATACTGCCTTTTACTGACGTTTGCCTCACAGGAAGGATTATTTGCTGCCTTGAAGTTTATTTAATCATTTATTTGTACAATATGTAAACAACACAACCACTTTCACAGGTATAAATGACTGCATAAGATGCAAAGCAATGTAAGCTGGTGAAGGTTTTTGAGTTTTAGTAGCTTCATTGCTATGGCTGTTGTTCCTGCTGCTTAATGACAAATTTGTTACAACAATATTTGAATAAATAGATAAGATCTCAATTCTCCGTAACAACAAATACATGGTACTTAGAGATAGAATTTGTATGACTGGAATTGTGCTTAATATCCAGATACAATTTTGATTAATGAATATTATTCAAAGGTGGAATCTATACTATTTTTATTGCATTTAATATCTTGATACAATTTATATAATTAATAATAAATACTTTGCACCGAGAGTTGGGATTTGTATCACCGGAATGCCGGAAGCAGAATATCAACCACCCTCTGCTCACGTTGGTGACTCCATTCACTGTTAGAATTCCTAATCACACAAAATCAGTGACTGTGTATGAAGACCTATTGTTTTCCTTGCAGTGCTTCTGCAAAGTGGAATTATAGAACTCATTTAAAGACAGTTTCCTGCAGGGGACTGTTTCCTGCTATGCCATCTATAATGGGTGTGCAGCATTCATTGCTCTCTGTGGCTGTCAAGCTTTGTTGGTGGTCTAACTATGAGGGTGCATAGGAGTACAGACATACCTCTCTGCCTCACTTGGGCATACTAGCACCCGAGAGGATTCTAAGCAAGTAGCAGTCCCTGCAATCAAAAATGACTGTTTGGAAGAAACCTTAACATTTCAATTTCCTCCCACTTTTGGGCTTCATTTCACAAAACTGCATTTACATAGTTTTTATATTTAATCAAATACATTTTCCCCTTTCTTTAGCATCCCCAAATAGGTAGGCAGTGGGAAGTGGATGTTTCATAGAGCCCCAGAAGACAATCTTGGCAAAGGGCTTTTTCAGTGTTCTTAATACACTCCTCGTTTAATTCTCGTTATTTTTCTTCTATTTTTAATTTCTATTTTAAAGCTTAGGTTGTTTTCAAACTAATCTCATGCTTTTCTGTGAGTTTTGCCTATAGTCTTTCCAACTAAATTGCCTTAAAGGGAAGACAGCACTGATTTTCAGCCATTATTTCTATTTCCAGAAGCAGTGCTATTATGCTGTAATATGCCTCACCTTTGGTTCCACACAATGAATCCACAGTTATAGAGAATCTATGTTTTATTCTGTCAGTGAGGTTGGTGCTGCATGAGTAGCTGAGAATTATAGTCATGTTTTTCTCCCAAAGTTGAAATGTCCTCTAATCTGGCATACTATACAACAATAAAGTGTGGTTAACAACCAGAACTGTTTCCAGTGTAGCCCATAAGGTGCTCTCAAGCAAAGAAAAACAACAGTTATGAATAAACTCTTTTAGTGCTCCCTTCGTCACCACTGGAAGAGGCCATGGACTTTGATAGACTGTGTTATTCTTTCAGGTTAAGTAAGAATGTAGCTATTACATTGTTTTTATACTTTACAATTTAACATGACATAAAATAGTTCATATTCATATATGTAATCAAGTTCACATTTCAAAATTCTTCATTAAAATGACAGTATACTTGAGTACACTTATGTGGAAAATTAAGGCATTTTTATATTATTTTTGAGTCAATCATATGCATGTTCGTGTTCCTAGTTGGTGGCATGCTGCCTGACTGGATGGAGCTAAATCAAAGGAGGCTGTTAGGAGAAAACAAACAGGAAAAAAAAAAGTAAAGATAACTAGAGTAAACAACTTCAAGAAAACAGGCCATCATTTGAAAGATGCTGTTGCCAGCTCGCAAAACAGAGGCCTGGTCTACACTGGACCTTGAAGGTCAGTGTAAGGTATGCAAATCTAGCTACACAAAATGCATATCTGGAGTCAGCTTACCTTAAACTTAGCTGTGGCAGTGTCCACACTGCTGGAGGCCAAAGGGAGCAAATGATCCCATTGTCTTCCCTTATTCCTTGCAAAAGAAGAAGCCTCCGACGCTGACAAGAGCTGCCCTTAGCATTCAATTTATGGGTCTATACTAGATCTGCTAAATCGAACACTAGAAGGTCAACCTCCGGAAGTCAATCTTGCGATAAGTTTAGCTGTGTCCACAGACTAAGATCATAAGGGACAATAGTGATCGTCTAGTCTGACCTCTTGCATATTAAAGACTAACAAAACATGTAGATGGTATCATGAGCTTTCATGGGTTGTGCCCACAAAAGCTCATGATAACTTCTACATGTTTTGTTAGTCTTTAAGATGCTACTAGACTATTTGTTGTTTTTTAAGTTTTTCCTGTTACAAACTACCCCAGCTACCCCTCTGAAGCTCTTGCATATTGCAGGCCACAAAATCTTACCCTCTCCTGAAATAGACCCCTTGGGCTGAGTTACTGAAGTCCTCAAATCATGGTTTAAAGACTCCATGTCTCAGAGAGTTCACTATTTATATTAATTAAAACCTGAAAGTGACCCGGGCTTCGTGCTGCAGAGAAAGGGGAAAAAAGGCAAAAACCCCAAAACAATTTGGGTTTCAGTCAATCTGACCTATTTGAAAATTCTCCCGATCTTCAAATATGGTGTTCAGTTAGACCATATTTGTAAAGGAGATCCAGCAGATACCTGTTAAAGAATTATCTGTAGTAACTCAGAGCCCTCTCATCAGGTGTGTGATCTTCAGCAGTTGGGCATTTTTGCTGCTGGTAGTCACCAATGGGCTATATTCCCCAGAAAAAATCCCATTCTATCATCCAGGGCTTCTATATCGTGTTGCCAACTTTTCCCAGGGCAGCGCTAAAAATTTCCCAAATCTGATGAAAAATTCCCAGATTATTTTTACGTGTTATAAAGGCTATTTTATGTATAGTTAATTCATTGGTTTTATTACTTTTATTTTGATATATATATATATATATATATATATATATATATATAAACTTGAAATATATGACAATAATTTTGATGATTACATGATGCTCCCTATAATTAAAAATATAATTTTATTAAAGCTGAACTTTTCAGATAAAAATAATTATTTTTTATATATCCAAATATCCTTAATTATTTCATGGCTGGTATTTCATAAAATGAAAGAATAATAAAACATTTTAATTATTTTACTCCTGCAAGATAAAATCAGTACAGTATACACTTCAGTATACATTTCAGTTATATATGATAAATAAAGGAACTCGTGATATATAAAATATTTTCATTTCATATACAATGAATAGAATATTTAATACATAATGCTGAACTATCATGATGCATTTTACTCATCAGATAAGTCATGACTTGACACCTCATAGAAATGTCCTCACCATCATTAATATTTTTATCAGTTTGACCGCCAGTTTTTCATATTCATACAAATTTTTATTATGTAAACTGAAATGCTTCTTTGCAATTACAAAACTAGACATTTTTTTTGCTTTAAAAGCTGATCTGACAATTACACTAGAATTAAGTGTTTTAGTTTTCATACTACTCCTTTTCTTAGTTTTAATGTCTGTATCCATTGAAAAAATTATCTCACATTCTGCATTTGAATGTGGCAATGCTAAAACCTTTTGAACTAATTTACAAATGTTTGAAAACATAAATAATCTGGAAAATCTAACACCAGCTCCGGCTTCCGGGCAACTGCATTCAGCCCTGCCGCCATGTACAGTAGAGCTGAGCAGCACATGATGGAGGGTAAAAGTAACGTGACAATGTTGACCACTTGAGAGCAGTTTTTGATAAATTTGTATCATCCACAAATTTTTATTCCAAAGGAATGACAAAATGAACAGAAATTTTAATTTAATTGAAAATTTCCCAGGATTTAACAGATTTTCAAGAAAATTCCCAATTTCCCATTTTGATACATTTTACTCAAAAATTCCCAGAATTCAGGAAATTTTCCAGGACATAGAAGCACTGCTATCATCCTCTCCATTCTTTCTCTGATGGTTAGAAATGGTAATCTAATTTATAGCCTTGATTTATTGATGACCAGTTAATAACCATTTATTCTTGTGTCCACATTGGTACTTAAATTAAATAACTCCAGCCCTCCCTGATATTTATCCCTCTGATGTATTAATAGAAAACAATCCTATCTCCCCTCAGCCTTCTTTTGGGTAGACAAAACAAGCCAAGCTATTTGAATCTACTCTCATAAGGTAGGTTTTCCATTCTTTTGATCAGGCCTATAGTTTCTTGGGTTGTCCTTATTTCTCTTTTTAGAGATTAGATACTACATTTGCCCTTTTCCAGTCTTCTGGAGTGTCTACTGTCTTCCACAATTTATCAGAGATGATGGCTAATAGCTCAGATATCTCCTCAGTCAGTTCCTTGAGTATTCTAGGATGCATTTAATCAAACCCTGGGGATTTGAAAACATCTAGCTTTTCTAAGTAATTTTTAACTTGTTCTTTTCTTATTTTAACTTCTGAACCTATCCGATTGTCACTGGCATTCACTCTGTTAGGCATCCAATTGCCACCAACCTTCTTGGTAAATTTGACATGAAGAAATCTTTAAGCACCTCAACCATTTTCACATTTTCTGTTATTGTTTTTCCCTCTTCAATGAGCAATGTGCCTATCCTGTCCTTGGTCTTCGAGGGCAAGTCTTATTTTGAAATAACACGGCGAGCATCCACACTACCAAACCTGTTATTTTGAAATAACAACTCCTGCTTTTGAAGAGGAATAAGCTTATTTCAAAATAGTTATTTCAAAAGTTATTATTTTGAAATAACCTGGTAGTGTAGACATAGCCTGAGTCACTTTAATCAACTAGGGTGCATCTACACTGCGCTCTTACCTTGAAATAAGCTTCACGGTACCAAATTTCAGAATAAAGTGCTATTCCAAAAAGTCCCTTAACCCTCCTGGAATGAGGGTTACAGGGATGCCAGAATAGCGCGCCCGTTATTTCAAAATATATTTAGAAATAACTGACATGTTTAAAGATGCAGAACGGATATTTTGGGATACTTCCTGTATGCTGAAATAGCAACGGTGTCTAGACATATCCCTAATGGTTTGCAGGTAGATTTGGATAATTTTTTTAAAGCAAAGACTTTATTGGATGAAAATTACAGCATGAGTTGACCCAAAACAACTTGCAATTTATATTGAAGTTGATTAATAATTTTGACTGGACTGTAAAGTCTAAATGGCTTGGTTTTGTTGAAACTAGCTATTTCATTATAAAACCAGTGCATTGTTTCATACTGGAGTCATAAACATCTAGAAGAGGAATTGCAGGAGTTTTTCTTATAACTTCAGGCCTATGGCTAAAGCCCTGACTTGAGAGACCCAGTATGACTTTCCCCCTCTCTCGAGGTGAAAAGGGATTTTAACTTGAATCTCCCACATTGTATCAGAGTGCCCTGGTCACTGGATTGTGAGATGCTCTGGTATAAATCTTTTTCAGTTTCTTTGTTGAAGTTTATTCCATACCATTCATGTTTGTAGATGTTTATCATATCCCCCAGTAGTCATCACTTTTTCAGTTGAACAAGTTCCAGTCTTTTTAACAACTTCTTATCTGGAAACTATTATACCCATAATCACTGTAGTTGCCCTTCCCTGCACCTTTTACAAGTGTAATACATTTTTATGAGATGAGAGCAACTAGAACTTCATCCAGTAATCAAGGTGTAGGCATACCATTAATTTATACAGTGGTATTATGATCTTTTTCAGTTTTAACATTAACCCTTTTCCTAGGTTTTCTTAACATTTGATCACTGCTGCCGATACTGTAGTTATAGAGCTATCTAAATAACACCAAAGTACCTTTGTTGAGTGGCATTAGCTATTTTACTGCCCATTATTTTGTATGCATAGATGGAATTACTTTTTTCCAGTATGCATAATTTGCACTTATTAACATTGAATTTCCTCTGCCATTTGTAGCAAGTTCCCTTTATTACTCTTTGCAACCAGCTTTGGACTTAATTATCTTGAGTAATTTTGTACTGTCTCCAAATTTTGTCACTTCATTGTTCACCCCATTTTCAGACCATTTATGAATATGTTAAAGACCATAGATCCCAATAAGAGCTTACAGACTCTGTTATTTAACTCTTTCCAGTGTGAAAACCAATAATTTATTCCTACTTTTCCCACCTATCCATTCTGGTCCACATCTGTTCTGTTCCTCAGTCTTCCTTCAGTTGAGTGTCCCATCTCTCTCCTTTCCATTCTGGTCTCCCAAGTATGGGAGCAGGACTGCAGTGGATCTTCTCTCCCAGTTCCTAGGCCAAACAGGACTGAGAGAGAAGTGGTAGGGATCATGGAAGAACTGTCCTGTTGCTCACAGGAGAAAAAGGGAGCAGAGAGGAATGGTAGGAGTGGAGCTACCCTGAGGTGCTAAACTCTTTTTGGTCTCTCACTTCTTATGAAATTGGCTTTGGTTCTTTAGGGGAGGAGCAGAAACCTCCTACAGCTTCCTACAGCTTTCCTTAATAACTGCTTTCACCCCCAGCAGGAAGGGAAGTGAGAGAAAGCAGTAAATCAGAGTGGGTTCCTCCAGGGAAGTTTGAAATGTGAACCCTTTGGAATCCAGTTCAGTTTGAATACATTTTATTTGCTACATTTGTGACCTGCTTCAGTTTAAGAACCGGTTATCACAGTTTGTAACAGGAGAGCTGTTACCTAGAAAGCAGTCTAAGTTTGTCAGGGACACATGGTTCTATCCATACTGGCATGAAGGTAGCAAAATCCGTCAACAAAGGGGTGCAGTCAGGAAGAACTCAGTGTCTCTGGAATTTCAGCCCAAGCTACAGTATCTACACAGATATTTTTAGCTCATAGGCATGGGTCTTGCTAAGATGACTCTGTACAGTTGGAGTGGGAAACTAACTCCCAGCTACAATGTAGGCAACAGGCATCAATCTTTTGTACAAGCATCAATCTTGTTCCCCCTCTTTTTTACAAAGATGCCTCTCTCTTTGGTTGGTTTGTGGCATTTGCGTAACAATGCTGATCACATCATGTGAGAATGAACTGTTACCATGGGTATTGTCAGTGCACAGAGGGTATTGGAGCCTTGAATGCGTAATGATTTCCTCCCAGTGTTTTCATCTAACAAAAGACTGTAGTAACAAATAGATGAGAAGCTTGGAAGAAACCATTAGGTACTAGGGATTCAATGCCACCTGCACACTGATGACAGCCAGAGTTAAATCTCATTCTCATATAATGTGTTCAATATTGTTACACAGATGTCATATACCAGTAAGAGAGAAACATCTGGATAAAAAACACCTGGCTGAAGCTCAAGCAGGGTGGAACAGAAGGGATACTATTAGAAAGAGGAAACAGTCTGAGGCGTTTGCTAAGTCCCTGACTGTTCCCAACTTTGAAAAGTCTGCTCCTCACTTGTCAAAATTCGGAGTTGTTTGGAAAACTGAGTGCTAACCTCATTATAAAAGCATTATTGACAATACATCTAGACTGTACCAGAAAATCCCTAATGGGGATTCAGTTTAAAATCAGCTCCCCAAATTATATATGCTACACTGGCAAAAGGATTCTTGCCAACATAGCTGCATTTTAATCACAGTTATGTCAATTGGGGTGTGTTTTTTTCACACCTCTGGCTCAGAGATCTATGCTGACAACAATTTGTAGTATAGAGTTGGCATGAATTTTCATGCAAGAAAAAATGTAAACATTTAAGCTAAATTGGAATAAAAAATGAAAAAAATTAATTTAGAAATCTCAAAAATTAAATGTTTTTATTGAAATGAGATTATTTTAGAGTTTTTATTTTAAATCAACATAGAATCATAGAACCATAGAGCTGGAAAAGACCTCAGAAGGTCATCAAGTCCAGCCCCCTGCTCTAGGCAGGACCCCATCTAAATCAACCCAGCCAGGGCTTTGTCAAGCCGAGACTTAAACACCTCTAGGGATGAAGACTCCACTACTTCCCTAGGTAACCCATTCCAGTGCTTCACTACCCTCCTAGTGAAAGTTTTTCCTAATATCCAACCTGGACCTCTCCCACCACAACTTGAGACCATTGCTCCTTGTTCTGCCATCTGTAACTACTGAGAACAGCCTTTCTCCATCCTCTTTGGAACCTCCCTTCAGGAAGTTGAAGGCTGCTATCAAATCCCCCCTCACTCTTCGCTTCTGCAGACTAAACAGACCCAACTCCCTCAGCCTCTCCTCATGGGTTATGTGCTCCAGTCCCCTAAACATTTTGATTGCCCTCCGCTGGACCCTCTACAATGTGTCCACTTCCTTTTTATAGTGGGGGGTCCAGAACTGGACACAATACTCCAGGGCTACGTCTACACAGGCACCCTTTTCCGG
>CM057847.1:140442663-140461612 GCA_030068395.1 Apalone spinifera | reverse complement strand
AAAGGGTGCCTGTGTAGACGTAGCCCAGATGTGGCCTCACCAGAGCCGAATAAAAGGGAATAATTAATCTCTGGATCTACTGGCAATGTTCGTCTTAATGCAACCTAATATGCCATTAGCCTTCTTGGTTACAAGGGCACACTGTTGACTCATATCCAGCTTCTGTAACCCCCAGGTCCTTTTCTGCAGAACTACTACTTAGCTGGTTGGTCCCTAGCCTGTAACAATGCTTGGGATTCTTCCTTCTCAAGTGCAGGACTCTGCACTTGTCCTTGTTGAACCTCATCAGATTTCTTTTGGCCCAATCCTCCAATTTGTCTAAGTCACTCTGGACCCTATCTCTGCTCTCAAGCGTATCTACTTCTCCCCCTATCTTAGTGTCATCTGCAAACTTGCTGAGGGTGCAATCTATCCCCTCATCCAGGTCATTAATAAAGATATTGAACAAAACTTGTCCTAGAACCAAACCTTGGGGCATTCTGCTAGAAACCGACCGCCATCTTGACATCAAGCCATTGATCACTACCCACTGGGCTCGGCCTTCTAGCCAGCCTTCTATCCATCTTACCATCCATTTATCCAATCCACATTTCCTTAACTTGCTGGCAAGAATATTGTGGGAGACCGTATCAAAAGCCTTGCTTAAGTCAACGTATATCACATCCACTGACTTTCCCACGTCCACAGAGCCAGTTACCTCATCATAGAAGCTAATCAGATTGGTCAGGCATGACTTCCCTTTGTGACTCCATGGTGACTATTCCTAATCACTTTCCTCTCTTCCAAGTTCCTCAAAATAGATTCCTTAAGGATCCCTTCCATGATTTTTCCAAGAATCGAGGTAAGACTGACTGGCCTATAGTTCCCTGAATCGTCCTACTTCCCTTTTTTGAGGATGGGCACTACATATTCATTTGCCTTTTTCCAATCATCCGGGATCCCTCCCAATCTCCACAATTTTTCAAAGATAATGGCCAAAGGCTACTAAATGACATTTGCCAACTCCCTCAGTATCCTTGGATGCATTAAGTCTGGACCCATGGATTTGTGTATGTTTAGCTTTTCTAAATAGTTCCTAACCTGTTCTTTACCCACCAAGGGCTGTCCATCTTCATCCCATCTTGCGTCACTTAGAGCATTAGTCCAGAAGCCGACCTTTTCCGTGAATACAGAGGCAAAGAAAGCATTGAGTACTTCAGCTTCCCCACATTATCTGTCACTAGGTTACCTCCTTCATCCACTAGGTTACCTCCTTCATCCACACCCTCTCTGATCACCTTCTTCTTGTTAACATGCCTGTAGAAACCTTTCTTGTTATCCTTCACATCCTTTGCCAGTCACAATTCCAATTGCGCTTTTGCCTTCCTGATAACCCCCCGGCATTCTCGAGCTATACATTTAAAACCCTCCCTGGTCATTTGTCCAAGTTTCCACTTTTTGTAAGCTTCCTTTTTGTGCTTAAGTTCACCAAGGATTTCCCCCATAAGCCAGTCCGGTCTCCTACCATGTTTGCCTCTCTTGCTACTCATTCGGATGGTTTCTTTCTATGCCTTCAATAACACTTCTTTAAAATACTGCCAGCTGTCCTGGACTCCTTTCCCCTTCATGTTAGCATCCAGGAGATTCTGCCCATCAGGTGTTTGAGGGAGTCAAAATCTGCCTTTCTGAAGTCCAAGGTGTGTATTTTACTACTCTCTTGTCTTCCTTTGGTCAGGATCCTGAAATCTACCATCTCATGATCACTGCTTCCCAGGTTGTGGGGGAGAAAGGACTCAAGGGAGAAAGTGAGCATGCAGTGTTGGGTATTGTGGCAGGGTGTTGCTCTGTACTGGCCCTTTAAGGGGCTGAGCCCTGGAGTCAGGAGGAAGCCCTGCTGAGGCAGCTAATGAGGACCCAGCTGGAGTCCATATAGAGCAGCTCCTGGGAGGAGGAGAGGAACCTGCCTGCGTGCCTGGCATGAGAGAGGCTTCAGCCTAGCAAACCCAGGCTACCCGGCCTGAGGCCCAGGGCTGCAAGGAGGCAGTCATGGAGGGCAAGGCTCACATGGAGGCAGCCCTAAAAGGCTGGGCTGCAAGGAGGCAGCCGTGGTTCACAAGGAGGCAGCTGTGGTAGGCTGGGGGAATTTGAGACAGGGAAGCCCCATGTCATAAGTCCGCAAGGCAGTGTTGCAGGAGGCAGAGTGGGAGAAGAACTGGGCGTCCTAGGGAGGATCCTGGAGGAGGAGCAGAGGAAGAACTATAACTCCCCCCCCGAAAGGGGACGTGGACCAAGACCGGAGTAGTCACTGCCGGAGGGCAGTGCCCTGAAGAGAACACCTCATCCAAAGGGGGCGCGTCGGTGTCGGAGCAGCCAGTTACTTCCAGTTACTTCCCAAAAAGCCACCGTGACGGAAGAAGCTGTGAAAGTGAGTCAAAACCCGATACAGTATGTACTCATATATCCAGAGGTTGTTTCTAGCAGTTTTAAGAACCTGCTACTCATGCAACACTATTTAATGATGATCGACCCAAATGTTTGCGCACAGTTCAATTTCTTAAATTTCAGTTATTTTTATAATTCAAAAAGGTTTCTATAAACTTAGAAAAAACATTTTTATTTGCTTATATATGGCATGAGTTAATATAGATTTGCAGATCCTAGTGTGCTAATTTATTGTCTTATATGACGGATAAAACATGCAAACAAATTTTGCATCAAAATTATGAAATGGGCTAAAATGAAATAAATGGGCTAAAATGAAATAAAAATAAGGTAGTTTAACACATGGTGGGGTAGGTGCCAAAGTTGCCCCTTGCCTGGACAGCCCTGCATGTGTATCTGTGTACATATAGTCTTGAAGAATGCCCCAGTAAAATGTCTTAATATCAGCAACTTTTCTACTATGGTGCAGTTGCATTTTCTAGTTGATCTGATTGGTGGAATGCATGTATTATAGTGATGCTCATGACAGAAGAATTTAATGTGCTCTTCTCAGTAGTAATACAGAGTCAAGAAAAGCATAATGTTTTTTCAGTGTGTCAGATCAGTTGACCAGCTTTTATGTAAGGTATTCCATTGTTTTTAGAGAGGAATCTCTGTCACTCTACTTTAACTTTCTGTAGGAGGTACCAGAAGAAGCTTTGGCACAGGTCTTTGGCAAGAATTCATAAAGCCCAGGAGAAAATAGTGAAGGAGACTCTGAAGAAAAGTACAGGGTGAAGGAGGTAGAGAAATGTAATGACTTCTAAAAGTGTAGACAAAATTGACAAAGTATTGCTCAGAACCAAGTTACGATATCAGGAAAAGATCACATTACTCAAAGTTAATCTGCAAAGGGGAGGGGCACCCACTATTACATGTAATGTTTCAAACTTAAAAGCCTAAGAGATTCAGTAGTTGCTTACTGAGAAAATGTCTTTTCATAGATGCTGAAAAACTGCAGTTCCTGCTGGCATCAGCCTGATCTGTGGATGCTGAATATCAATGGTAATCAGGCCAATTATTTAAGTACCTAAACATGAATTTGATCCCAAACTATAGGCACCTAAGCTTGAAATTTTGCCCTTAGTTTTTAGACATTGAAATGAATACATATCATATTACAACTGACTCCAAATAACACACATTTTCCCCTATTACTGGAATATTTCCAGTAAATTGATTATGCCAATGCCAAAAATAAAACTGAAAGGAACTTCAGAATCGTATATTTACATACATGAGCCCAATAGAATTTTTAGCCCAATTTTAATTTTAAAATAATTATTTTATGATCTTCCTTTACTTGTTGTTACTGCATATATTTAAAAACATTTTGATACAGCAGGAACCCTCCCAGAAAGTAAAAGTAATTGGTTTCCTAGATGAAATTTTTTTAAATAGACCTTGACCCAACCTTAAGCTTAAGAACATAAGAATTGTCAAACTGGGTCAGACCAAAGGTCCATCCAGCCCTGTACCCTGTCTGCCGACAGTGGCCAATGCCAGGTGTCCCAGAGGGAGTGAATCGAACAGGTAATGATTGAGCGATTTCTCTCCTGCCATCCATCTCCACTCTTTGACAAACAGAGAATAGGGACACCATTCCTTACCCATATTAGTTAATAGCTATTTATGGACTTAACTTCCATGAATTTATCTAGTTCTCTTTTAAACCCTGTTATAGTCCTAGCCTTCACAACCTCCTCAGGCAAGGAGTTCCACAGATTTATTATGTGCTGTGTGAAGAAGAACTTCCTTTTATTTGTTTTAAACCTGCTGCCTATTAGTTTCATTTGGTGGCCCCTCGTTCTTATATTATGGGAACAAGTAAATAACTTTTCCTTATTCACTTTCTCCACACCACTCATGATTTTATAGACCTCTATCATATCCCTCCTTAGTCTCCTCTTTTCCAAGCTGAACAGTCCCAGTCTCTGTAATCTCTCCTCATACGGGACTCATTCCAAACCCCTAATCATTTTAGTTGCCCTTCTCTGAACCTTTTCTAATGCCAGTATATCTTTTTTTAGATGAGGAGACCACATCTGTACGCAATATTCAAGATGTGGACATACCATGGATTTATATAAGGGCAATAAGATATTCTCTGTCTTATTCTCTATCCCTTTTTTTAATGATTCCTAACATCCTGTTTGCTTTTTTGACTGTCGCTGCACACTGCGTGGATGTCTTCAGAGAGCTATCCACAATGACTCCAAGATCTCTTTCCTGGTTAGTTGTAGTAAATTATCCCCCCTCATATTATATGTATAGTTGGGATTATTTTTTCCAAAGTGCATTACTTTACATTTATCTACATTAAATTTCATTTTCTATTTTGTTGCCCAGTCTCTTAGTTTGGTGAGATCTTTTTGAAATTCTTCACAGTCTGCTTTGGTCTTAACTACCTAGAGCAGTTTAGTGTGGTCTGCAGACTTTGCCACCTCACTGTTTACCCCTTTCTCCAGATCATTCATGATACAAATGATACTTGCACTCCTAGTTTTGTATTCAGTCATTAGCTGAAGAAAATAATTGAATCTCAACAATTATCAATATTTTCTGCTTAATATCAGATTGGCAAAACAATGGCATTCCTTCCACATGGCTAGCTCTATGAGCAACCACCTCTCTCAGCCACATCCACTTTTTTTTAAACCTCACTGGAGTCTTTGTTGTGTTGGATTATTTTTCCCATAAACTACCAGCACATCCCAGTTCTCTCTAAAAACTCCTAAATTGTAACTCATTAAGGATTTGTCCAAAATCAAGCATATCTGGCAGTCATACTGGCTCCCACCCACCAGCAGAAGTACCCATTTTGCCTCCTTGTTCATAAACCAGACACTTCTCCACCTCACAGAGATCATATGAATGAATGGTAAAATTCCTTTTCACTACCCTCTTTCTAATAATTGAAAACCAAGGCCTGTAAGCGGTATCTGCAATTTAACTCACTTATTCTACTTCATGCTTTGTCTTGTTTCTATATTTATAGACTTTTCTGCACTCATGATGTCTGGGGTTCATACCCTTTATCAGAACTTCACAAATGATACCATGGCCACATACATCCACTGTGGTTCTCAGAAAGAATAGAAAGCTTTCAGCACCAAAACAAAAAGCCCCTACCTCTTACTCTAAGATAGAATTCCTTTAGCTGAACAAGTAGGGGACATCCTTAGAATGTTAACCCTAATCCTGTAGTTTAAAAGGTCATTTTTCTCATCTTTTCCCTTGTGAAATGAAGCACAGATTCTACAATGATCAAGAACAATCTAAGTTACCAAATTGTTGATCATGATTAATGATTGATCCTGGGGAGAGTCCCACTTGATTTCAGTTGAGGCTCTCTACTTGCCCTGGCTCCACACTGCCAGTCATTCCAGGGGACAACCAGTGTGCCTCTGCAGCCTGTGTATGTGGAAAAGAACCAGAAGGTCAGGAGTCTCAGAGTGCTGCTCCTGTCTAAAAGCAACACCGTGCAGCTCCCATTAATCGACAACAAGAAACTGTTGCCAATGGGAGATGAGGGGCTGTGCTGGCAGAGAGGGAAAGGGTGCGGATCCACATGTGCCCCACCATGGATGCATATGTAAGGGGACTGTTAGCCCCTTCCTAAAACTCTGTGGGAGTTTTTGGTTTGCCAGCTCCCAGTATCAAAAGGGGAAGGGTCCAGGAGACTGACAGACCCCAGATACAATGGAAAGTAGCCAACACTCCAGCTCGGCCTGATTGACAGGTTGGACAGGCCAGTGAGGAAAATAAGAGGCCAGACCCCGTCCTCCCTGTGAGCTGGGATTTTTCTGGGTCTCTCCGAGCAAGAAGAGAGAGCTAAGAGGAGCAAGCTGTGTGGAGAGGCAGTCCTGCAGCAACAGAGGCAGGCACACACAGCCCAGGGAGCTCAGGCCCTGTGTTGAGCAGCAGACTGGCAGTGAACAAAGAGCCAAAAGGGACAGAGTACTGGGAGCTGGAGACTGGCAAAGCAGCACAGCCTGCAGCTGGGTGTGGTGAGCAGCTGGGAACAGCAAAGTGGGGGGAGAGGCTCTGGGCAGAGAGACACCACCGGCCAAGAGGCCCTACAGGCCAGACTGGAAGAGAGATCCTGCCACCTAGAGCCTGAGGCCATGTGGTCACTGCCAGAGCAAGCGTGTCCAGCCTGCAGCCCTGCTGCAGCACAGCCAGGATCTATAAGGGACCTATAAGGAACAGACTGTGAACTGTCCTTACACTCTGCAGACTACTGTTTTGATGCCCCCAAGCTACAGAGCAGGACTGTGTGTGTTCTCATTTAACCATTCTCATTTTTTTCTTATTCTTTTCTCTTTCATCAGTTGATGTTTAATAAATTGTATTTGCTTGGAACTTTATGAAATGATCACTGGACCAAGAAAGCATGCAGTGTGAAGAGAGTACTCCGGAGTGGGGACACCCTATTCCCTGCCCCACGAAACTACAAGGATGGGGATTAAGCCCCAGGAAACCTGGGCCCAGCCTTGTTGGGGTTTTGAGGACTCTGCTACTCAGGAGAGTGGAAGGGGAGCCCTCAGGATCAGGAAGACTGTGGGGTAAAGGAAGTGGGAGCGGGGACTCAGATCCTTTCGCTGGTCCATTTTACCGGGGTAGTATAGAAGGCAGGAAAGTTCCCCACTATAGTGGGACCATTCCGCGGCTTACACATAGGCCCTTTCAGGAGTGATATGGGGCTGGGCCATGCTGCACTACCGGTGGCAGAGTGTGGCCCATCAGATATAAGCAGGGTGCAGGGGGTGCTACAGCACATTTTGTCTCTGGTTTCACAGCCACTGAGCCTACTTCTAGGCAGAAGAACTCCACTGCTGGCCCACAGTCCTGCCTGCCTGCCTTGCAGGCACAGCTCCCAGCCACCAGGCCCACTACTGGCCTGGGGGCTGTACTGCATGACCAGTGGGCTCCACCACTGATCCTGCACTCAGGGCTCCACTCAATTGCTGGTCTACATCCAGGAGCTCCATTGCAGGGCTGAGGTCCTGTTCAGTCACTAACCCTAGAGGTCTGTCACTGTGACAGAGAGGTACTAGCACTGTATAAATAGTACAGACCACACCAATAAACATTTTAAACACTTTGCCACATACTACTACTTTTTGTTATTACAGACATTTTCATAGCATGAATTAATTCAAGGAACAGCTATTTTCCTAAATCATAAAAGTTGGCCCTCCATGGCTCATATACTGCAATACAAAAATACAGGGCCTGATTTTGATCAGGAATAGCTCCTGACATTAATGTATTCATAATGGTGAAAGAGCCAACCTCACAGAGATCAAAATCAGACCCAGACATTCTAGCACAAATATTAATAGCTTGATTTTCAAAGTTGTTGAGGACCTTTCACTACAATGGGGTTGCTGAGCTCTTCTGAATAATCAGGCTATTAGCATTATATAAATGTGGCCATGGGATTAGGAGAGATAAATGCTAGCAGTTGTATACATGGCATTTTTAACCCAATTACCTTTTTTAATTTTATATAGAGCTCTATTAAAGGTAAAATAATATGCCCATTTATCTGTAATTTATCTTTGTAAATATATGTGCCCATTAAATGCAGTACATAGGTTTCTGTGCAACTAACCCATTATCCTCTGCAATGAAAAAGTAGCAAATGACTGGCCTGAGGAAAGACTGAGCTATGAATTTGTAATGTTTAAATGGGTTGCAGGAACACCAAATTGTACCAGAATTATATGCCTATCTTCCACTTGAAACAGTGACTGATATTAGTTGCATTTATCCCAAAAGGTACCCACATTTATTGATATGCAGAGCAGCTTTTGCAAGGTGCCAAGTGTCCTTAACTCCTAATGAAATGGACCTAACAATTGGTCGATTTAGGTGAAAACTTTCCCATATAAATTGTCATTTTATCCCAGATGTCCTCAAGTAAAGATTACCAGATAACAAAAATCCTATAAATCCCAGCTTATTCTGAAATACTGTGCAGCAAGGATCACTGGGATTTCTTGACAGTTACGGACAGAGCAACAGTCAAAGAGAGAAAAACTGCAGTAATAAATTACTATTTGGGAGGCAAGATTTCAATATTTCTGTCATGTTGCTTTAGGGAAAATTTAGAGGGATTGTCCTACATATGCAAACAGAGATCATGAGGCTAGTCATTCATGACGAGTAAAATCTTCATGAATGTTTAATTATCCCCATATTGAATAATATTGTTTACACCTATATCTGATTGATTAGAAAGGTTTGTAAGGTGTGAAAGGTCTGTACATTTTATTTAAAATGTACTTATTAAGAATGCAGTCACATCTTATGGATATTTACTACAACTATATCATGAAACTTTTATTAAAAAAAAACCAACCTTTGCTTATGTATGAATATTCTAGGAATAAGGATTTTCTCTAAATTACTTAGTGGTTCTGTAGTACACTATCTCAGAATATTGACTACATATTTAATAGTTACAGGAACAAATCTGCTATACAATTTTTATGGAGAGGAACTATAATTATAGTATCAGAGCCAACTGAAGGTTTTCTTCAGGTAATTGATTTTAGCTTAATCTATGTATAGCTTTTGAGTATGATATACATCATAGCAGTGAGAAATGTCTGTATTACTTACAGTGGTCTTTCCAGATTAGCAAATTATTGTAACTACTGATTATAATGGTTGCCTTTTCCATTCAGCATATTGATTTTCTGTGCAGTCTTTTGTATTTGGCTTGTAAAGGGATTATAATTCCATCAGTCTCTGAGGATCAGGGAGTTGTAGCCAATATGAATAAGTTAAGATGCATACATTGTGAGCTAGATGAAAACAGTTCTTTTAAATGTTCCCAAATGAAGCCCTGCCCAAGTGTGATAGTACAGGAACTCTAGGAAAACACAGCATGAATAAGAAAAAGGACCATCTATAATTCAGTGAAAACAGAGGTTTTAAAGCAACTGGAGGATTAATCCAGAATCTCTTAATAGAAAAAATAGATGAATTTACTAAATAAATAAACACTGACATTCAAGTGGAAAGAAAAGCAAACTGAAATCCAGAACCTCACAAAAATCTTGAAATATTCGTAAATGTCTCTGGCTTTAAGATATTTATACAAATATAAATCCTCAGGTTTATAACCCTCATTTTATTTTCAATAGTAACAAGGACATTTGAAAGTGTTATTTTTTTCCATGAACTTTGCTATGAACATCTCATGTCTCTCAGATGCAGCCTTCTATAGTTACTACTCAAACAAGCTTTAGATTCTATTGAGGAAATCTATTTGCACATAAGAGCTGATGGAAAGCTGTTCAATATTTCAAGACTCAGATCTAAAACCAAATCTAGGGAGACTCTTATCCAGAAGCTTCTCTTTGTTGATGATGCAGCAGTGACAACAAACACAGATGCCCATCTCTAAAACCTTATGGACAGTTTTTCCAAAGCCTGTCAAGACTTCAGGCTTACCATAAGCCTAAAAAAAGGATCATTATAATATACCAAGGAATTAAGGAAGCACCCTCCATCAATATCAACAATTATGAACTTGAAGTGGTGAAGGAGTTCACATACCTGGGGTCCGCTATCAGTCAACCTCTCACTTGAACTGGAACTCAACATCCTCATCAGAAAAGCCACCCCAACAATATCTACACTGAGCAAGAGTGTTTTGCAAAACAACAAACTGACAGAACATACAAATTTCTGTGTGTATTGTCATGCATTATCAGCAGACTTATTTGTATGGGAGTCAGACATGGACCTTATATTCTCATCAGGAAAAAAAGCTCAATATCTTTCATATTTGTTGCCTTTGTCTAATTTTTGGACTCTCCTAGAGGTAAACAGTCACCAATACTGAAGTGCTCAAGTGGGCCCGCATACCCCACATGCAAACCAAGATGCATCTTTTGGCCTGAGTGGAGGGTGTTCTGTATAACTAAGGAGTGCCTGCCAAAGGACATCCAGATGAATTGGCATCTAGAAAAAGAGTCAAAGGATGATCAAATCTGAGATTCAAGGATGTGTGCAAGCAGGAACTCAAAGAAATGGACATGGATGTGGACAACTAGGAAGATTATACTCAAGATCACAGCCTTTGGAAACAAGAGATTAAGATCTCTGGAGTTATGGGAGGTAGCAATCCATCATGGCAGGGAAGCAAAGAGCTCACAGAAGGCAGAGCTCAAAGGGTCAAAACACCACCTTTAAATATGGCAGATGACAGATTAATTTCTCAAGTGGGTCTCTTCAGCCATTATCCCTTCAACTATTCTTTACCTCTCAGGGGCACATACCTAGTCTCTGGTGGCTGCCTCAGCTGAGAGACTAGTGATCCTTCCTCTCATGTAGGCTAGCTCCAGCCTCTTTGCCAGCCATCCTTAAACTAACCAAGGCTCTCTCCTTTTATCTCACCCTTCAAACTTGACATTGGCTGCTGGAGGGAAAGCTAGCTGGTCCCAAAGATTTGTTCACTCCAGCCATGCTGGCATGCAGTTTCTCGATTTTGTCACAGGGATTTAATGTTTGAACAGATAAACACCTTCAGACTCTGACCTGAAGAACTGGGTTGTGCCCACAAAAGCTCATGATATAGATAGATAGATGAGCACGAGCATGAGAGCGAGTGCGTGAGAGAGTGCTTGCTTTAAGGTGCTACAGGACCACTTGTTTTTTAAGATTTTTAGAGAAACACCTTGTTTCTTTACATGTTTTAAAGATCATATCATATACTACTCAGTTTCAAAAAGATAAGAAACAAATGGTGAAGATTTGGAATAAAGAATCAAATATATGCAATATATTTATGAAATTTAAAGACATGGACTAAGGCTAACAATGTGAGTCCAAAGACATTCCTGTGACAAAAATATCTAAATATTCAATTGATCTCTAGCTTGTAATTTATGACAAAAGCCTACAGGTTTCCACTCCAAAGACTGATTGACAAATGTGTAACTCCAATGAACCTGGGTCGTTAACATGTTAGACTGACCTGGGAACTTGGGGTAAAGTCCTCACCCTCTACTGCATAAGCTAAAAACCGACTGATGTTATTCTGAAATAACATAGTGCGTTTCTACACAGCAAGCCGTTATGTCAAAATAATTTTGAGATGGAGTACCCTTTACTCCAACTCCTGTAACCCTCATTTCATGAGGAGTAAGGGAAGTTGAAGAAAGAGTGTTCTTCCTTCAACTTCCTGCCATGTAGACAGCACCAAAAACTGAGTTAAGTTATTTCAACTTAAGCTCCACAATTGACGTAGATGAAGTTGCATAACTTAATTGGACTTTAGCCCTGCTGTGGTAGATGTGCCCTAAGAGATCCTTTGTCTACCTGAAAGTAAGGAAAGAGTACCTGTATCAGATGGCCCATTTGACCTTAGTGAAAAAAGACTCATAGAATTTTGTGATAATTGTGACCTCATTATCTGCAACATTTATTTTAACTAAAAAGAAATCACAAGGAATCACCCTAATTTTAACATGATCAACCACATGTATAGAAACTGTTAGGAAGGTTGAAGTTATGCCAAGAGTAGATTCTGGATAAGAACACTGATTATATTTAGATTCAATATGAGACTGAAAAAGATACAGTAAGCCAAGCTCTATCTAACATGAAATATTGACACGCTGATGTCTCATGATTATATACAAATTTACTGAGGAAGATGTGTTGCAAATAATTAATAATAATAAAAATCAAGCAATTTGGTAATATCTGAGATGCTGTCAAATAGGCTGAAGGTGAATACGCATGAAAGAAGTAAGTAGTTAAGAAAAAATTATAGATAACAGGAGAAATCAATGATCTATAGATGAAAGAAGGAAAATAAGAAAACAATGATTGACGAGAAAAATAGAAATAACATAGAATAATTAAAATGACAAATAAATGCAGATTTGCATAGTGGCTGAATGAGAAAAGTGAAGAAATTAAACAGTAGGATAAAGAGAACAAACAAAGAAATGTGTAAAAAAGATAAAAGCCTTTAATTACAGAATAAACTTGATTAATTCGACCCTTAAGGATAAAAAAGATAGCATTTGAGAGTCCCTCAAAATAAGAAAGAAAGATGTTATAGTCCCTCAAAATAAGAAAGAGAGATGTTGAGAGTATCTTAAGAAACTATGTGGTGATGACAGACTTGAAATACCTCAACCAGACATAAGTCAAGTAAGACTGTCAAAAATGAATACAAAATCATGGCAGCAATAAAAATACTTCCAAATAGAAATGAACTAGCTTGTGATGCAGTATCAACTAACTTGTTAAAAATCACAGGGGATGAAGGCTTGAAAGCTGTGTCATAGTTAATGAAAAATATCTCTGTGGCAGGAGAATTCCCAGGAGCTTTTAAAAATCAATATGTATACAAATCCCAAAAAGAGAACTGCTATGTATTGTAAAGACTACAGAATGATCAGCTTAGTATCTCATTACTATAAGATTCTTTTACAAATTTAAGTCCAATACATGGAAAAATTGATAAGAAAATATGTAAACATCAATACAACTTTATTGTGACCTTTCCACATTTAATCATCATTGTGAACCTGAGGCTTATATTAGAATGATCATAGAGTAGAAAAAATTATGTGTGTGTTTCATTGACTTCCAAAAAGCACTTGACATAATCTACCACCTTATATGCTTAATGAATTAAGACCTATCAGAATCTTTATATCAATCTCAGGTGATAAAACAATTATACTGGACTCAGAAGGCAATTATAATGGGAGAAGAAAATGAAAATTTAATAGAGATCAAGAAAAGAGTGAGATAAGATTGCATAATATCACTGAAATTTAGACATTTATTGTGTTTGATTAAATTAATCAAAGAAAAAGAAGATATTGAGATGAATGAAAAATAGGTGAATGATATTCACCATGAAATGACACCGGTGCTATCTTATTCAGAAGATCTGATAAAGTTAGTGGAGATTATATATGACCATGGAAAAGAATACAGTTGAAAGTAGACAAGACAAAAACTACCATGGCTTACAAGGATCCTGGGAAAACATGAAGGATAATAATGAATGACACAGATCTGCAATAAGTGAGAAACTATTTCTACTTAGGAACAATCATTACAAAAGATGTAAATTCAGAGTCAACACCAGAATATTCAGAACCAGAGAGATCTTTTGGAGGAATAAATACCTGATAAGAAGGGACATAAATCTGAAAACAAAATTTGGATTTTTTTAAAAAATGTACATTTTGTCTGTGTTAAATTATGGCTATGAAATATGTCGTTCAAACAATTGACAATAAAAAGAAACTATAATCTTTTGAATTTCAATTGTAAAGAAAAATTCTGAAAATATCAAGGATATACCCTGTAACTGACAAAAAGTATTGGAGTTAATTAGAATCCTGTCAATTTTTCTTAGAGATTTTATTAAAAGAAAGAATCAATTTCCAGGTCACACAGCATCACAGGGCTGGATGGGATCTTGAGATGTTATTGAGTCCAGTTCCCTGCAATCATGGCTGGAATGATAATTAACTAGAACATCCATGACAGGTGTTTGGCTAATCTGCTCCTAAAAATCTTCAATGACTGATATTTCACAACCTTCCCTTAGGCAATTTATTCCAGTTCTTATCCACCCTAACAGGAAGTTTTTCCTAACGTCTGATCAAAATCACCCTTGTTGCAATTTAAGTCCATTGATTCTTGTTCTGTCCTCACAGGTTGAGAACAATTTTTCTCCCTCTTCGTAACAACCTTTTAAGTACATTTTAAGAGGTTCACCAGGTGATGCACATGTAATGGCATTAAAAGGGAAAGTTGACTGTAAAAAAAATGCAAGTCAGAAAAAGAAGATCTTGGAGGAACTATATCTTGTGTGGATCGAAAGATGGATCAGCCTCAAAGAGATTGGCAGAGGATTATACAGAATGGGCTAACAGTGGTTCTAATCAACATACTGTATAAGATGAGGGAAAAGATGACTGCTATCCTATGAAAGCCCCATAATGCAAAGGGATTAAACCAAACTAAAAGATTATTGCTGAAAAAAGAGGTCTGCTCTCATTTACTCAACTGACTGTAATGGATGACCAAATCAAAGCAGTTCAATTTGTTTCAATTATCACTGACACAAAATTCAAGTCCTAAACAAGGCGAGTACATGTAACAAGCACGACAATTTATCTTGATACATATATGGCTGTTCCATCTCTCTGTAGATTCTGAGCACCATATCAGCTGATGTGACATGAATACAGCACATTCATTAGGTCTTAAATATGCCAGCCTTCACCCTCACAATATTTTAAATGAAATATTTACATTTATATTCACGTACATTCTGTACATCATGGAAATTCTTTACTTCAGCATTCAAGAGCCCAAACTTTGATGGGATTGTTAAGAGAAGTTCAGATTCAGTTTGCCTACCTATCTCCATATAATATATATATATTTTATTTTTATTCATCCTTTTCAATGTTCGTTTGATTCCACCAGTCACTCATTTAACACGCTGTGGAGACTTATTACTTCAGATGCTTCATACTTGACAGCATCAGCAATGTAACAGTTTTCAGTGAACTTTAAGTGATCATGCCGGCAATGCTGAGTGCACTAGTAAGTGCCTTTTTCATGCTTACTACCTATAAACCTGTCATTACTGATCATAGAAAATCTATTATACCAATGGACACTTTCTGCTTCAAAAGAACATGAGCTGGCAAGCCTTTTTATGGCAATCTGCAGGTAATTTAATGATGTGAGTCACTGTTCAGAACTTTTTAAAAAAATATTAAGTCATAGAGATACAAAGATTGAAAAGGCAACTAGATTTAGCTAATAGTTTTGTTACAATACAGTTTTCAATAAACGGTGTTAAAAATTGTATTGTACTATGTAAATTAAAAGATATATGCATTTTCATTTTTAAAAAGTTATATATATTTCCCAAAGTATACCCTTGTTAAGAGAAAAATATAACATGCGAGACAAAATAGTTCAGACATTGAGGTTTTCTACTTTGACCACTGCAGGCAGTAAACACTAGCTTCCATCACACAAAATGTTATAATTTAGAAAAACCAGCAAGGCTCAAATGTTGTCATGTGTTTATACTGTCAATCAGTTAATTCAACTAGCACTTATTCCATTACTATGTCCTAATTTTTCATTTACAACCTTGGCTGTACATTTTAAATGGCTAGCAATCATGTCTAGTAAAGGACATACATCCAATAAGGGAGGTATAGTTTAAGTTGCTTATGGCTACCAAGCTTTTCACAAAATTGAATTTAAGAGTTTTGTTTCGGTTAAAACAACAAAGCACACTGTCAGTAGCAGCATTAAAAATCCAGTTTGATTTAACAAATTAAAATATTATTTTAAGTTTTTATGAGATTTATATTTCTCCTTCAGTGCACTAACCAGCTGTCTTTTTTTCATAGTACACTAAATATAATGAATGAATTATTTTTTATCATCAGAAAATACTTGTACTAATGTAACCAGAAACAAATGTATATTTCTTTACTGATTTAGGTTCTGTTGGCAAAATTTATATTTCTCAGGAGTGTGAATATTCAACACCTGTGAGTGACATAAGTTACACCAAAATAAGTGTTTGTGTGCACAGTAGAATGCCGGTGGGAGATCATCTTCTACTGACATAGCCTATGTTGCTTGTGGAGGTGGGGCTTTTTTGGTGATGGGAGAGTTGGGGGAAATAATATTGAAAATACTACCTGAAGAACTAATTGAACATCATTCAGACATATTTAAAAACAGGGAAATTAGAATGAAACCAGGATAGTCATCAGAGTTAAAGTTTGAATAATGAGATTTAAACTGGATTTAGGATTGGAATTTTTAAGGAAGATAGGCACCAAATCCCAATTAAACTCAATAGGACTTGTACACTCTTTGCTGCTCTGAGAATCCCATACTAAAATACCAATCCCTTTTCTTTGCATATTCTAGTTATACCATGTATTTTATAAATTGACAAATATTTTATTTTAATTTTCTCTTCTCTTCCAGTACAGAGATGGCATGATTTCAAATCTTAACAAGAAAGGAGATAAAAATACTCAACAGGCATTTTTTCTCTTCTAGTTAAGTATTTGCCAGAAAAACCCAAAGATCTTGTTTATTGCTTTGTAGATCTCTAATGTAATTATACCCATATTTCTCATTGCTTTCTTTAGCCAGTAAAATTATCAAAGTTAGATTAAAAATTAAGATAAAAATCTTAGGAAGTAAAGCAACAAACAGAATGGATGTACAACTCCTGTAGTACAATTAAGGATATATCAAAACTTTCTGCTGGTACAGAGTGCATTTTACAGAAGGTATTTACGTTATACAGCTGCAACCCACATTGGTCAAAGTACTTATCTGGCTCCTCATAGTATCATAAAGATGCATTTAAAAGTATAGAGGAACATTTGAGAGACTTGAGAAGATGAGAAAAAGTAAAAAAGAAACGAGAAATAGATAAGCTGTAAGAAACAAAGACATAAATCAGGTCTGAGTAGAAATGGATGAGAAATAATGGAGGGAAATAAAGAAACTTGAGAAGTAAGAGAGCTCTATGTGGGAAAGTACATTTGCTGGTCTGAGACTTTCCACTTTCATAGTGAAGTTCGTCAAGTTTGTACATGAAGAAATAATTCTTTTTTGAAAATTATAGCTAGAAATAAGTAATTATTAAAGAACAACCTTAATATTTACAAGATAAGGATATGTGTAAGTCTTTTCAGAATCATAAATTAGACTGGGAAGTACTGTGTTTTCATATATATTAAAGCATATAATGGCAATAAGAATGAAAAGTCCAAAGTCTTATAATTGCAGACTTGCATTTTAGAGTAAAATAGTTCAAAAATAATTACCTACTAAGAACTGGATCAAGAATTTAATATTTCCTGTAGAACATCAAGAGCAAAATCTTGCAAATTCTAAAATGCTGGAAGATATGGACTTCGGTAACATTACTAACAAAGGGTCCCTAGCTTCTATAAGTGTTAGTAATGTCAACAACTATCAAAGAAAAAAATCCAACAAAACACAACAAAACCTTGTTTCATCTTTAAAATATATGTACTTTCAGTAATTTGTATGTGAAATGGGTTTTTTAAACTATTTGAAATCATTTAATTCATCTTCAAGTTTTAAAGATGAAAGTAAATTGTACACCAACATTCTTAACACCATGTATGTGGTGATTTCTCTGAATCAGTTCTTATATTAACAACACTGTATTTACCTCTCACAAAGGTATCTGGGTAATTATTCCTCCCTCTCATCTTACTATTTTATTACTGGTTACACAGAATTCCATGGAATTCTTGCCTGTTGTTGACATAGAGACATGTACAGAAATATTTATTCGCATCAGGCAACAAATGCTGACTATGCTGAATACCATAATATATACTGTGAATATTTCATGTAAATTCCCAAGAGCAAGAATAAAGATTTATTCATGTATAATTTAATTTTTGTGTATATTTTACACAGGGGAATGCTGTTTATTAATCTGCTAGCTATCTTACATTTGGTGCCATCGAAATATCTGAGAAAGCTCATGTAATAGATTAGATAGATTTATTATTGAATACAATTAGATTACTTGATGTTGTACAAATATAGAGGAAGTCATGATCCTTGCTACAGGGATTTACAATGTAAATATTGCCAATATTCTGACTGTATATAAAATGCTCTATACACATTGTACTCCTAGTTTCATGGATATGTGAGTAAATGTAGGAAAGGATGCTTTCAGCGGTGAGTGCTATGGAGGGAGGCATTATGCCTCTGTAACAAAACAGTTATTTACTGCAGTATTAAAAACAGCAGACTCACCCCATAGTGGTACTTCAAGATGATGCTGTAAACTTAGACTTTCTGTATATGCTTATGTGCACAACCTAGGATTATTTTGTACAAAAGTATCCATCAGGGATACCCATAAACCTCATATGTCTTTGTGCTCCTATGTGAATATATAAAGGGTAGAGAGGCTTTGATCTTTCCTTAGTTTCTCAATAACTCAAACTGATAACTAAAGACTCCAATAGTAGGATCAGAGGACAAGAGTGGCATCCACACTGACATCATCATCTCAAAGCATCATAATTACTATAGGATAAATAACTGTTCTCTCTTCTTTGTAGGTGTGGCGGTAAGACTCATTGAATAAAAACAGTGATAGAAATGTAGCCGTGTTAGTCTGGTGTAGCTGAAACAAAAAACAGGACTATGTAGCACTTTAAAGACTAACAAGATGGTTTATTAGGTGATGAGCTTTCATGGGCCAGGCCCACTTCCTCAGATCAAATAGTGGAAGAAAATTGTCACAACCATATATATCAAAGGATAAATTAAAAAAATGAACACATATGGAAAGGACAAATCAAATTTCAGAATAGAAGGCAGTTGGGGGGGAAGGTAAATGTCTGTGAGCTAATGATATTAGAGGTGATAATTGGGG
>CM057847.1:140419400-140433536 GCA_030068395.1 Apalone spinifera | reverse complement strand
GCATCCCTGGGCGGGGGGGAGGGTATGGAGGGTGGAGTGGGTAGGGGAGGAAGAAACAGGATAGGGAGCAGGAGTGGGAGGAGGAGCGGTAGCTGAAGAGGCAGTAGGGGCTGGAGTGGCACAGATTGCCACCAGGGTCTGCAGGTGGTCACAGATTGCACTGCCCTGGTCAAGCAGCTCCTGCCAGCTCTCCTGCCAGAGCTGCAGGTCTTCATGCACCCAGTAGTCCAGTGTTCTGTGCAGGCCCCACAGTATCACCAGGTGCTGCTGCTGGTACTCCTCCTGGTTGTGGGTCAGCCTGCTGAGTGCCCAGGTATGGGAGGATGACCTAGGCAGAGTGGTGCACCCTGCACTCGCAGCTGGTGTGGCTCTGGAGAAACAAGAGAAGTGGTCAGTTATCAATGGGGACACAGTGGGTGAAGCCTAGCCCCCCTCTGAAAGGTGAGGACGGCAGGTCTCCACGGCATCGGAGCTGATGTGCTTGCACACAGGCCATGTTCGGAATATCCTGCAACCCCTGGGACTGGGAGCTGCCCTGGGACTGCACCCATGCCCCTGAGCTGTATATAGTGTGGGGGTAGAGGGGAGGAGTCCCCTGCCTCTGTGTAGAGGGGGCTTGTGGAGGGAGGGCATTGTGCAGTGCCCCACTCCGGGGTCAGGAGCACATCATGTGCCTTCATACATACACGAGTGTGGGTAACTGGCAGCCAGGGATGGCATAGAACATGCACAAGTTGCTGTGTGAGCCATGACCAGTAAGGCCCATGTGAACGGTCCCTGGTCTCCCTCCCTTCCCGTCCCCGCATAAGGGGACAATGATGGCACTCACATGTTGTTGCCTCCCAGCTTTGGAGGAGACTGATGACAGGTCCTCTGGGATGGCTCGGGGGCCCTGGCTGTGTGGCATGCTCTCTCCGGACTCCTGTGGCTCCTGGTCCTGGTCCTCCTCCTCCTTCTCCTCCATGCCCTGGTCAGGGCCCTCTGCCCCAGTGTCAATGACCATCTGGGGGGGCATGGACAGCCCTTCCCCCCAGGATGAGGTCCAGGACATCATAATAGGGGCAGCTGTCTGGGTCTGCCCCCATTTGGGAGCTGCCCCCTGTGTCCCTGGAATAGGCCTGCCACAGCTCCTTGGTTTTCATCCGCACCTGCTCCTGGATTCGGATGTGGCCTTTGGTGGCCAGGCTGGCAGCCATGCAGCTGTAGATGGCCACATTCCTCCATCTACTGCGGAGATCATGGATGTTGGAAGACTCTCCCCAAATCTCAATCAGGTCCATGATCTCCGCACTGGACCAGGAAGACGCCCACCTTTTCTGGCCCCTGGCAGGCTCCTTGAAGCTGGCAGACTGGTCCTGGGGAGTGGTGAAGGGCTGGCTGCCACTGGCTTGCTGGCTCATGCTGAGGCCAGGCTCAGGGAAAGCGGCAGAGTGGCTCTGGGTTGCCAGGCATGGTGCTAGCCACAACTGACTGTAGCCAGACTATGGCCCTTTAAGGGCTCCGGGAGGGGGAGGAAGAAGAGGAGTTTTCCTGTTTGTGCCCAGAGTGGCCAGCAGGGCACCCTGGGAATGGCTGGAGGCCCCCTATTTCAAAATAAGAATCTACACAGCGCTTATTTCGAAATAGTAATTTCAAAGTTGGCGCTATTCCTCGTGGAATCGGGTTTACCAATTTTGAAATAAGCCCTCTGCTATTTCAAATTAATTTCAAAATAACAGAATGGCTGTGTAGACGCTAGGATCTTTATTTTGAAATAATGGCTGTTATTTCGAAATACCTTTGCTGTGTAGACATACCCTGAGAGAACACCAGATAGTGAATATTAATTTCAGAAATTTCTCCTCTAGGAAATATCCATTTTGGAGTTGAGAAGTGGAGAATAAAAGAGATATTTAGTCTGGGGAACAAGAGAGACATCTTTTTGTGTATCTAGATAGGAGTAGGAGGAGATTATGGATTTTACAATTAATATTCTGAGCGGAAATTGTGAAATCTATCTGTATAGGTTTCTCAGACCTAGGAGTGGGCAACTTCTGTCTTTTGAAAACAATGGGATTAATTGATTTCTGAGACTTAGTACCTTTTGTATTGCTCCTTCCAGGAGTAGAAAATTGATATCTGACCATAACACTTCCCTATGTGAGAAGTACCTGATTTGGGAGAGAGGGGAAAGAACAATTTGGAGAAGGAGTTTAAACTGGATGGTATAAATGTTTTGTATAGTATTCAAAATCCAGCTGTATGTAGTAATGCTTTTCTACTTGTTTCAGAAATTGCACAGTATCTCTAAAATATATCAGGAAAGAACTCAAGGTTTGTTTGTTGCTGCAGGTTGGTGACAAACCTGAGGTCTGACATTAAGCATGAAGTGGATGATGAATTTTTTGGTCTCATCTTGGTTTTTTTTAATTCTCATGAGGAATAGTAGATGCAATGTTGCTGTTAATACTGTTGCTTTTCTCTGCTACAATACAAAATAAATTAATAGGGTGGACAATATTTTTGGTACCTGAAAGCATGTGTGGAAGTTCTCTTGTTAAATGATTCCAAGAGATATAAGGGTTGACCAAACTGTGTCTTTCATTTTTCTCCAGAATTTCATCAGCTTTGTAACTGAAACATCCATCTCCCCTGCCAATAGGAGGTCTGTTTTTGAAGCATTAGAGCTGATGCCTCTCATCTGAGGAGTCTCTGAAGATAGCATGAGATGCTTAGAAAAAAAATTAGCTTTTTGATAAGAGCATTATGAAATCTATGATGTTCCTCAGAGAGATTTTTAGTAAAAAAGAAATTTTGTCTCATAGGTGAAATTGGCATCTCACCATAATTGCCTGATAGTTACATCATCATAGTCAAGGATGATGAAGAAAAAAACCTCTTTTCTCAATGATCCAACTTCTTTTTTTCCCTGTCCCCAGGAAGAGAGCGAAGATAACATATCAAGGTCTCTATGTCAATGCAGTCATCACTAGTAAACTGAGAAGATATAGAAGCTTCTTTTCCCATTACAAATTTTGGGTTTTTGTTACCCCTCTCCAGCTCATCGGATGAAGTGGGTTTTACCTATGAAAGCTCATGATACTATATATAAATTGTTAGTCTCAGAGACCTGGTATACAATAGGAAGGATTTTCAAAATAACAAGTGGAGCATCCACACTACCAAGACTGTTATTTTGAAATAACAAGCTGGTTATTCTGAAATCTGTATTCCTGCTTTCCAGGAGGATTAATGCTTATTTTGAAATTGTTATTTTGAAATATCATGAGCGTGGATGCTCAGCTGCTGCTATTTCAAAATAATTGGGCTCCAGAGGCCTCTTACAGCTGCACCTGTGGCCGCTCTGGCCACACCTGCCATCTCCACTGCTCCCTTTATCCTGCAGAACTTTCAAAGCAGTAGGCTGCAGGAATAGGACTTGTAGCTTGTGCAGACCTTTGCCAGCCCTGTGCCATACCACAGCATCACAGGAGCCCTGGGTGACACCAGTACTACCTCTGAACCCCCCACAGCTGCCAGCATTCCTGTAGCATGTCGGCTGCCTCTGTCCAGAGATGCAAGGGAGCTCCTGGACTGACACAGAGATCCTGGATCTCACTGAGGTCTGGGGTGAGAAGACCAACTTCCAGAATCTCCGCACCAAGAGGCACAATACAGATGTCTATGGCTGGATGACCATGAAGGGATACACGTGGACCCTCAACTAGGTCCGCATAAAAATTAAGGAGCTCAAGCAGGCAGAGTGGATGCTCTGGGGCTGCCCCACATACATGCTGCTACTACCACCAGCTCAATGCCATCCTGGGAGGAGGTGGCAGTTGGTCACCTCTTCCTCTGTCGTTGTTGAGTCTGGCTGAGACACGCCTGGTGTCAGCCTTCACAAGTGCGGACAGGCTATTTCTGTTTTGTTATTTTGGGACTTATTATTTCAATTTTACTTATTTTGAAATTATTTCCCAGTGTAGATATGTCCTAAGGTGCCACAGGACTACCTATTGTTTTTAAAATTACAGACTAACTACCCCTCTAAGACATTTTAAGAAGATGTATGTGAAAGCAAGAAAATCAGTCATAAGGGATTTAGTAGAGTTTATCTACTTTTTAGCAACTGTTTGCCAGGAAGATTTCATTAACTTTACTTTGCCAGTTGTCAGTGACCTCTGATCCAGCAAATTTACCTGATAGGGACCTGATAATAAGGGGTCCTGAATTCTGTTTTCTCTCTCCTTCACATGTCATGGAGTGAAGGTTCAGTTGATAGCACAATGAGAAGAGAAATGGCCTTCTCCTGAGCACTTCAGACATTGTGCAATGTCAGGAAGACTGCAGAACATGAAACACATCTCTTGAATCCATGCTTCATCTTCAGATCTGCCACCAACTTTGATGTCACTCAAGTAACTTAACTCCAGAAGTGTAACACCAAGAGACGTAGCTACCAATAAAGTAGTTAACTTAGGAACTAACAACTAAGCGCTTATCTGAACAGCTAAGGAACTTAATCTTAAGAAGCTGACATCCATCTTGAAAGGCTGAGGGGAGGGGCAAGAGTGGCACTGAAAGAGCATTTGAACTGGGATTACTATAGAAGACTGTGCCATTCATCAGCACTGGTCAAAGCATATTGCAAGACTAGGAATCTGCAGAGGATACTTGGATAAGAATTATATTTTTATTATAAGTACATGAAAGGACTAAAACCTGGAGAAGATTTCTGCTGCTACATCTGAACAAAACTGATTTTAACCAGAGCCAACCAGATGTATTTGGTACATTGCAGTGAGAGGAAAGGATTGTAATAAATTATTGTGATAGTCCCATGAACGCAACAATATAAAGAGATTTTCTGCAATCTTGTACACGCTGTGACTTATACATTTACCAGTAAACCCTTTGGTATTATCATCTTTGGAAAGCAACCATTCTGATTATTCATGAGAATTTTGTTATAAAAAGGGTGAAGATTTGAAAACCAGCATTATTTCCATATCTTAATTATGGGACAACTTCTGTGCAGACTTTATAAATCCTTTGTACCCTCCCAGTTTTGAGCCAATTCTTCCTTGGATTACCATGCATTCTAGTGGCCTTATATAGATTCCTATTGATGTCTCTTGAATGCCTAAAGTGCAGCTTCTTCCAGCTCTCCCTCAGTTTATCCCTTCTGTTACTGGATGTGTCTTTGTCCTGTGCCTACATTAGTGGTGTGCTGGTTTGCACAAGTGTAGAATTGCTCTATTAACCCTGTGCCAGTACAGGGTTCAATTTAAGTATGGGCTATTGCACAAGAAACCTTTAAAGCCCCTTCACATTGCTACAGTAGACTAAAGATTGAATAGCAGGGGAAAAAATAAGGGCTTAATATAGGGATGGGCAATTTTTTTGGCCCAGGTACCGCATCAGAATATAGAAATTGTATGGAGGGCCATGAATACTCATGAAATTGGGGTTAGGGTGCAGGATGTGTGTGTGACAGTTCCATTTGGGGATATGGGCTCTGCGTTGGGGCCAGAAGTTCAGAGTTCAGGGAGCAGGGCTCAGGAATGAGTCATGGAATGTTGGGAATGGGGGGGGGGGGTAAGGGCTGGGAACAAGGGGTTTGGAGGTCAAGAAAGTGATCAGGGCTCAAGCAGGGAGTTGGGGTGTAGGACGGAGCTCAGGGGTGCAGGCTCCAGTCAGCGCTTACATCCTCTGCAGCTCTGGGAAGTAGCAGCTAGTCCCCCTTCCGATTCCTACATAGAAGCATGGCCAGACAATTCTCTGTGTTTCCCCATTTGCAGGAACTGCCCCCAGCAACTTCCAGTAGTCATAGTTCCCAGCCACTAAGAACTATGGGGGCAGTACTTAAGGTGGGGGCAGCACACAGAGACAGACGTTGGAAAGAGAACATGCTTTTGCTTCCAGGTGTAGGAGGAAGCTCAGGGGTGCAGGGCCATGAATACTCATGAAATTGGGGTTAGGGTGCAGGATGTGTGTGTGATAGTTCCATTTGGGGATATGGGCTCTGCGTTGAGGCCAGAAGTTCAGAGTTCAGGGAGCAGGGCTCAGGAATGAGTCATGGAATGTTGGGAGGGGAGGGGGGTGACTAAGGGCTGGGAACAAGGGGTTTGGAGGTCAAGAAAGTGTAGTTTGCCCACCCCTGACCCAAAACTATTTCTTCACCACTTTTTGAATGATCACTGGTTGTTCTTTATGATGAAGGCGGCAAATGTCATTTGTCATGGGCATTTCTTTGTTCTCAGCAGTCTTTTTCTTCCTCTGTACAAATGATTAGCGGCTAGAAAGACAAAGGTATTTAATAAAATATATAGTACATTTCCTCAGTAGATCTGAAAATTATTTACAAAGGAGATCAGGATCATTATTTTTCACAGATAGGGAAATTGAGACAGAGGGGTGACGTATTTTTATTTAGCACTTTGCATAGTCATCTAGCCAAGCAATGGCATTTTCAGTGGCATGATGACAGTTCTTCTAGACTTCCTTTGAACTTAGTAAAGTAGGAAAAACTTAAAAAACAACAAATAGTCTGGTAGCACTTTAAAGACTAACAAAACATGATACCATCTACATGTTTTGTTAGTCTTTAAAGTGCTACCAGAGTACTTGTTCTTTTTTAAGTTTTTCCTTTTACAGACTAACTCGGCTACCCCTCTGAAGCTTAGTAAAGCAGGTATGCACTAAGAATGTGTATCATGCACAGAGAACTTGCTTCATCTGGAATATGTCCAACAGGGACCAGTGGTGACAGGATAGGTCAAAACTAGGTGGGCAGTTTGTGGGGTTGGCAATGAAGGACTGGTTGGGATTATAACAGATATCCATTCCTATTGTGAGAGAATTTCCACTCGAACATCTTGGTATGGCGGAAAAAGACCATAAAGGACAATGTGATGGCAAATGGGCAGCTAGCAGTTTAAAAAGGCCATTATGCAGCAGCAGGCTTGTCTTAATGTACTCTCTCCAGTTACTTGACAGTGTCAATCTCTCATCAGATATGAGGAGGAGAAGTATTCCTCAGAATTAGAAGCCATGGGAGTGGAGTTGAACTCAGGGTGCTAGACATAAGGCTCGTGGCAGCATGTAACTGAGTATCCACCAGTTTGTGTGTGACAGTCGACTCCATACTGATGTGTAGCACTCCACCACCAAATATGAGGTGTCAAGAGCTGACTTCCTCTGGTTGAGGCAGGTGTCTGATGACAAGACTGACAGTTTGCTAAGAAGATTCTTGTATATCTTAACATTAGCTGCTTTCTTCTTCAGGTGGACATGGTAGCTCAATATGTGGTCTAAGGTCACACCTAGACAGATTGGTTCATGCTTTGCCTTCTGACCATTCACATAAACATTCAGTTCGGTTGCACTGACATGATGAAGATGGAACAAACTAGAAACTGTGTTTATGACACATTGCTGAAGGTTCCAGGTCCTTCGCTTGTCATTTAACTTTACCATTTCCAAATTTAAGGTGGCATCAAGCTTGTGAAACATCCAGGCCCAGGTACAGATGTCATCTGTGTAAATTTTGTGATTTCATTTTTGGTAGACCATTGATGAACAAGTTGAACAGAGCTGGAGAAAGCACAGGGCCCTAGGATAACCCATTGCTGTGTTATCTCCAAGCACTTGTCGTCTTCTTCTGTATATGGACTCTGAAATGCCTATTATAGAAGAACAGGTGAAGTAATTTGCCAAATGTCACTCACCAGACCAATGGAAAAGCCACAAACAGAACCAGTATCCTGTTCTATTTATGTACTATACCACACTGATTTATGTACTATACCACACTGCCTCCTTCTGTTTCGGGAGTTAGGTGTTTAATCTCTTTACATGTTTTTTGTACATATCGTACTAGACACCTACTTAAATCTTTTGGCACATACCTTTAAAAAACGATGTATTTTTTTGCTGAACTTACGGTTTGCAATGCCTAAATGATTTAGAAGCCTAGATCTCATTTTAAAAAGAGATTTAGGTACTAAGGTGACAAAATCCAGGTTATGTAAAATCAGCTTTATGCTCCTGAGTGCCTAACTGACTTTTGAAAGTGGGATTTCAAAATGACTTAGGAGTTGCAACACTGCCTACGTCTAGATTGCATCCCTCTGTCAACAGAGGGATGCAAATCAAGCACATTGAAATTGCTAATGAAGCAAGGATTTAAATATCCTGTGCTTCATTAGCATAAACATGGCCACTTTTTTTTTAAATGGAGTTTTTTTTCGAAAAAAACGGCAGTCTAGATGTGGATCTGTCAAAAATAAACCCTTTTTCGACAGATCCTGTAAACCTAATTTTTTGAGGAATATAGGATCTGTCAAAAAAGGGGTTATTTTTGACAGATCCGCGTCTAGACTGCCTTTTTTTTAACTCAGTTTTGAAAAAAGCGGCAGCCATGTTTATGCTAATGAAGTGCGGGATATTTAATTCCCTGCTTCATTAGCAATTTTGATGTGCTTGATTTGCATCCCTCTGTCGACAGAGGGATGCAGTCTAGATGTAGCCCCAAGTATAGCAGTGTCTACATATCTTTATAAATCTGTGCTAAAAATACCTTTGTAAATTTGACCATAGAACTGTCACTGTACTTTGATAGTAATAGATGCAGTTGACTGCAATAATTATTTTACCAGAATCAAATTTTGTATCATACACACAATCCTCTAGAATTTCCCTTGGCTAGATACTCACCAGGGTGTTGTGGTAATGATCTATGCACTTTAAGTCACTTTAAGTCTCCTGAGTCTGAATAAAGTCCAGGGACTGCTCTTAGATGAGGGTCAGATCCTCTGTCTATGTCCCCACCACCCCTTTCTGAAAGCTGGAATGGTCCATCTGCGTAAGCCTGGTGAGAAGTCTCAGCTTTCCCAAATGTACCAATAATTCACTTCTCCCAGAACTCCAACTCTGGGTTCACAATTTAACTCTTCATATACGTGTGTCAGCTAACAGATATACAGACTGACTTGCATAGAACTCTAAAACAAATTACTCTTTACTCATGTAGCACAAGAAATGTAAAGATTAGTCAAAATAACCACAACTTTAGACATTTCTCTGGCTTGGGTCCTCAGCATGCTAGCAAGTTCTTTGGAATTCAGGCAGAGTCCTCTGTACTAGACCCACTAAATTGAATGCCAAAAGATCGACCTCTGAAGCATCAATTTGCCAGTAAATATAGACGTCACCTAAGGGTACATCTAAACAGCAGCATTCTTTTGGAACAACTGACATTATTCCAAAATATCATAGTGTACCTCTACACTACAAGCCTTTATTTTAAAATAATGTCGAGCTGGAAGACTTCTTACTTGGATTCATGATAACTTTCATTTCATGAGGAGTATGGGAAATTGAAGGAAGAGTGTTCTTCCTTAGACTTCCTGCTGTGTAGACAGCACCAAAAGCCGAATTAATCTATTTCGACTTAAGCTACACAATTGACGTAGCTGAAGTTGTGTAGATTAATCCAACTTTAGCCCTGCTGTGTAGATGCACCCTCAGTGAACATCTTTCCTACATGGAGGAGAGAGGGGAGTAACTTAACCACAAAGACAGGAACTGAAGCTGTCATTGAAAATTCATTGATATTTTCTTTTCTCAGACTTCAATATTGTACCTAAGCATTATTTTCTACTGCCACACAGTTCATGCTCTAGCAATGGTATTCAAGGTTCTTCATGAAATCCATCAGAACATTCATCAGTTTGTTTTTAAATGTTTTTCAAAACAACCCTGTCCAATAAAAACAAATTCATAATGTCACTGAGAAAACGCAAATATAAGTCATTATGAAATGAATAGTACATATCAAATGAATTGTCAACGATCCTGAATTTGTACAATTTCCTTTTTAAAGGTAACTACTAATTTGTTACCTTCTGGGTTTGAGTGAAGTCTACAGTTTTGCGTTGGAATTTTTTGAACATTTTTATAGAGATGTAGATAATTCATTCTGCTAGTTATTAAATTTGTCAAAGACTTCTGTGGGAAGGAAAGTTATATATTGTTCAGTCTTATGATCCCTATCTATCTTTAAAGCTTTTCACCTTTTTAGCTATAAATTATGTGATGAATATTTTACTGCACAATAACACTCGTGTCATTTTCCATATGACTTCAGCATTCAGTATTCATGAAAATTATAAGCAGAAATATAGGTATCAGGAATGAATTTTGATTTTTTTTCAAAATTGATTAAATAAGTCAGATTACTTTCCAAGTATAACAAAATCCTAAATAGGACTGAAAAAGCAATCCTAGCAATAAAAATTCATTAAAATGAATAAATACTCATCAGACACTAGTTAAGGTAAGCAAGAATGGGATGAGAGTGTATCAGTGATTTTCATTATTTAAACTGTAGATTCAAATCTAGAAGCAGGAGAAATTAGTTCTATTTAGACTGCTTTTTATGCTGTGTCCATCATCATAGCATCCGAGTATTGTGTACACTACAAAGAAAAGTCAGAAAAAGATACACAAATTGCGACTTTTTTTCGGAAAAGCAGACGCGTTCCTTGGATGCAGCTCTATAGTCTAGATGTACCCTGAACACTCAGGGGAATAGACATGAAAATAGTTGCTGACTGACACATGAACTTTCAAAAAGAAGCCTTTTCATCTTCATTTTCCTGTTAGTGTGGTGGTGAGGACAGAATGAAAATTGCACCACTGAGTTGCAAATAATGCAGGTGCCAGGAGAGTTGATGAAATCACAAAGTAATAACAAATGTGCTCAATGTATCACGATCTCATTGTTATGTGAGGTAGAGACTAGGGAATACATGATATACTCTGTGGACAAAGAAATCTAACAATTATACAAGGTATCAGTAGAGCAATTAGGGTTCAGCTGCCATCAACTAGGTTCAAATATCTGTGTCTCAGATTGAAGAAAACGGGGATGGCCAAAACACATAAGTATTCCCCTCTGCAAAAATCAAGGGTGCAAAATGTACATCCCTCCACTAACAGCTTTCTCTATATATGATATAGTACAAAGCTCATTTGTTTTCTTCCTTTCTACATCACTTCTAGCAGACAAGAGATATTCAACAAACATCCTCAGAATCTCATGAGCTTTCAGCTCCCTGACAGCACAATATAGGTTGAACCTCTCTGGTCTGCACCCTTGGGACCTGACCAGTCCGGTATGAGGGATTTTGCCAGACTAGGGGAGATCATTTCTGGACCCCCTGCTCCCAGCCCTCCTACCTGGCTCATTGGCCTCCTGCTGACACTCCAGCCCTGCCAACCCTGCAGGGCAGGCATTGAAGCTCTGGCTCTGGGACTTGCCAAGAAGCCACGTGTGCTGCACTGGGGCTCCGGGTCCCATAGGGAAGCTGTGTACACTGCACGGGGGATCTGGGATTCTCAGGGCAGTTGTGCTCCACGGCTCCCTGCCCCACCAAGCTATCGCAGCTCCCAGCACTGCCAGAAAGCCATGCACGTGTTTCCCAACCCTGCTGGGCAGACCTGCTGACACACACTGACATTGGGATCACTTCAGGCAGCCCACTACTTTGCTGGCTCCACAGGGATCCTTCCCACTGGCCTTCCACTGGGATTGTCTGGTCCTGCAATATCTGTGCTAGAGCATGAATGTTGCCGGACCAGAGAATCCTGGTTAAGAGAGTTTAAACCTGTAATTATGGGAAGATGGATGTGGCTAACACTCTGAACTGTAACTCCAGAGAACTGAACTCAATAAGCTGTTGTTCACCTTATTGTCTGAACTATAACTCCAGAGAACTGAACTCAATGTCCAGCTCTGTCAGGATCTCCTCGGTGGCATTTGGTAAGTTTCAACCTCTCTTATCCTCCTAGAACCCCTGTGAATTAGGAGGGGGGAAACTTTGGCAATTTTTTATATTGTGAAAAATTCAGATACTATTGAGAGGGGAACCATATAATTATTTGTTAAGACAGATAATTCATAGTTTTAAGGGTCATAATGGCTCTTTCTGGAATCTAGTCTGATCTGTGTAGTGTGGATCGTAGAACTTTCCCAAAACAATCCCTAGAGCAGAACCTTAGAAAAGCATACAATCTGTATTTTAATATTGTCAGTGATGGAGAATTGGCCGTGACCTTTGATAAATTATCCAATGATTTATTACTTTTATAATTAAAAATGTATACTTTATTTCCAGGCTGAATTTTTCTTACTTCCAACCATTGGCTCGTGTTACACCTTTCTCTACTAAACTGAAGAGCCCATTATCAAATATTTGTAGATACTTAGAGAATATAATCAAGTCACCTCTTAATCTTCTCTTTATTAAGATAAATAGATGCATTCTTCAAGGTCATTTTGAGGCATTTTTCTAGTAATTCTCTGGGCTCTTTCCTAAACTGATTCCAATTTATCAATATCTTTTTGAACCACAGGCATGAGAACTGCACACAGTGTTTCATCAGGAGTTGCACAGTGCAAATATGGAAGTAAAATAACTTCTCTACTTTTACTTATGATTTCCCTGTTTATATATTCTGTAACTGCATTAGCAGTTTTTTGGCCGTAGCATCACACTGGGAGCTCTTGGTCAGCTTATTATTCACCACAATTCCCAGAACCCTTTCATGATTAATGCTTCCCATAATATAATCTCCTATTCTTTAAGTATAGACAACATTCTTTGTTCCCACATGTATATATTTAGCCATATTAAAACACATATTGTTTACTTGCATCCACTTTACCAAGTGTTCCAGACCAGTCGGAACCAGTCAACTGTCCTCTTCACATTATTTACCACTCCACCAATTGTTGTCATCTTCAAACTTTATCAGTGATTTTTTAACGTTTTCTTCAAAGTAATTCATAAAACATGAAATAGCTTAATGACAACAACTGATCCTGGTGGGAGTCCACTAGAAATTGATCTCCTCAATGACAATTTCCTGTTTATGCCTACATTTTGAGATCTATCATTTAGCCAATGTTTCATTCACTGAATGTGTGCCATCTTAATTTCATATTGTTCTAGAGGTTTTTTAAATCAACGGGTTGTGTGGCAACAGTCAAATGTCTACAACATCAATATTATTACCTTTATCAACCAAATGTGTTATCTGATCAAAAGTTTTGGCAAGATCTCTTATTCATAAAACCATATTGAATTTCATTAATAATATTACTCTCCTTTTGTGCTTTATTAATTGATTTCCAAATCAGCTGCTCCATTATCTTGGCTGAGATTGATGTCAGCATGACAGACCTGTAGTAACCTGCCTTTCCCTTTACCCTTTTAAAAATAATAGGCACAATATTTGCTTTCTTGCAAACTTCTGGAACTTCAAAAATGCACCAACAGTTACTGGAAATCTACATTAGTTGTTGAATGACTTCCCCAGCCAGTTCATTTAAAACTCTTGGGTGAAAGTTATTTGGACGTGCTAATTAAAAAATGCATAACTTCATTATCTTCTGTTTAACATCCTCCAGAGATACTAATGGAATGGAAAGTATGTTTTCACAATATCATGAGACTGAGTAATGTCTCATGAGTCAGGGGCCGCGCCGCGCGGGTCCCCGGTGTCCCCCAGCTGCCTGCCGCGGGCGGGGCCGCCTGGTGCCGGGCTCCCCACGGAGCAGTGTGCGGGGGCGGCAGCCCCTGTCCAGGGTGGGGGAGGGGGCTGAGCGCCCTGACCCAGCGCAAGCCGGAGCGGAGCCGGGCTGCCTGTCCAGCCGGCTCCTAATGCACTTGACACGCAGAGCAGTAGCGGGTCGGTGCTGGACTGAGCCGGGCTGCTGGGCCGCCTGCTGAAACGTTTGCTGGCAAGGCAGGGAAAACGTGCCGAAGTCTCTAGCGTTCACCTATAAGCTCTTGCTTATTGGTTCAGCCACTGCGCTGTTGCATCCCTACGCGGACCCGTTTGCAGTCCGTGGGAGCGAATGTAGTGCCTGCAGTTAATGACATGCCTAAATCATTGTAGAGCTACAGACCTCAATTTCTCCCTTCTTGAAAAGGCCCTTATAAACATCATTGGGGAGTAGACTTTTCTAAAAAATTACAGCGCTGCAAGAAACATGACTATGAGTCTGTCTATTGAAGTGGATAGATGTGTTTTAAAGATGGAAACCATAGTAATCATAAATGAAATTAATGGGTAGCAGGTTTAAAA
>CM057847.1:140399202-140419300 GCA_030068395.1 Apalone spinifera | reverse complement strand
CCTTTGGTCTGACCCGGTACGGCCATTCTTATGTTCTTATGTTCTTATGTTTTCTACCCAAATCCTAAACAGAAATATGTATTGAACACTTCCACCTCTTCTGCATTACTATTGATAATTCTACCATTTCCATCTACTAATACACCATTTCCAGGATTGTTTTTCTTCCAAATATATTTTTAAAAAAAATCTCTCTTATCCTTCCTATCTTTCTTATCCTTAATTCTGATGTCTAAGCCTTTCTCCTTTTTTCTCTGGGCTTCCTTATTCATTTTCTACAATTCCTCAATTTTGGTTTATATTCCTTACCATCAACATCTCCTTTCTCTTATTTGTTATATATATTATTGCTATAACAAGAATACCCCCAGTGTGGATCTACAGTTGTGAATATCACAAAGCTAAAGGTATGTTCATACTAAGGGATAAGGGCAAATTAAGATATACAACTTCAGCTATGTTAATTGCATAGCTGAGGTTGGAGTACCTTAACTCAACTTTTGGCACTGTCCACACTACAGGAAGTCAAAGGGACCACACTATCCCTTCAACTTCCCTTACTCCTCATAGAAGCAGGACCACCAACAATCAGAACGTCCATCTCAGTTCGAATTAGTGTGTCTTCAATAGACCCTCTAATTCGAACACTGGAAAATCAACAGCGGTAGCTTCGATTTTCTCTGTAGTGTAGACATACCTTTAATGAGTTCAATGAAGAATTAGCCTATGACTTTATTTTTAATATAGTGTTTGTGAAAAGTCTGATTGGCATAATTTACTTTTTAATTATCTCCCGCTAACCCCCAAATTATCTATGCATGTTCTAGGGTGTATCATTGTTATCAGAAGGCTTTCATTAGGAGGACATTACACCATGTAATCACTTCCCCTAAGCATATGAGGTTTTTCTGATCCTTTTTTGTAGAGTACAGTCTGTGGAATGTCAACTGTGACACCTAAAAGCTTGGAAAGAGGGAACGTCGCTAATGTTCTTTAACGTCGTAGTTCAGGTTTTTTTTATTTTTAGACTGGAGAGACAGAGATTGTCAAATGGAGAAAGGATTGAGACACTTTTATAAGTTTAGTTGTCTTTGAGTACTGATTAAAGTTTATCTAACTTCTATAGTTGCCTTTATAACACAGGAGTCTGCCTATTGTGAACCTTACATTCTAGCAATCAATGTATCCCTGGACTAGTCACTAGGATAAAAGTATTTAATTACTAGAGCAATTAGAGGAAAAGTCAGTAAAGCTGCAGTAATCCATTGAAGGAGACATTCATTAACACATATCCACATTGTAAGCCGGTTTGGCTTCCCAGAGGGGTTCCTCTGCCTCTGGGCCAATGGGCTGCCAGTCCACCCCACTACACAAACACTCAAAATGAACCCTTAAGTCTATAGTTTCAATCACCCGGCCTAGTCCAGGTCAGGTTGAGAGGCAAAGAGTTTTGATCCCAGTCTTGCTTCAGGCTAGGCGAGAGGCAAAGAGTTCAATAACAGGTTGTCCGGGACAAGGAGCTAATCCTGGTGCAGGGTGGACAGCAAACAAACAAACCCCGTTATCCCCCAGTCTAGCAGGCCTGGCCTTACTTCAGGTGGGCTGCACCCAAATACCCCGGTAAGTATTTCTGGTCTTGGCTCAGGGCGAACAGTTCACAAACCCTTTGGGTTACCAGTCTTAGGAGTCCTGTCTCGGATGCAGGCAGGGCTACAATACCCCCAGGTCCAGAGACCCTGGCCCTAGATCAGGGCGGGCAACAACAAACAGTTTACCAAGTGTCACCTCTCAGGCCCGGTCTCAGGCAGAACCACTAACTCCCTGATTAGGAGGGCCTAGCTCTGATTGAAGATGGGCCGCAAGTAGCAGTGAATAAGTTCATTTAGCCCTCACCCTAGGTCAGGGCAGGGCTGCACACACTCAGGTTCACTAGTTCAAGGAGCCCAGGCCTGGTTCAGAGGCTGGGCAACAAATAGCAGTTTAACAGCTTAGTAAGCCCTAGCCCTCAGTCAGGGCAGGCAACAATAATCCACAGGTCTAGGTTCAGGCACCCAGGCCTTGTTCCAGGCGGGGCAACAGTTGAGCAGTTTAACAGTTGGAAGGGGCATCCAGGCCCTGGTTCAGGGTGTGGTAACAAACAAACCAGGTTTGGGGTCTCCTTGTTCAGGAGGGTTGCAGGTAGTGAACGTGTGGCAGAGAACGTGTAGCAGAGGTGAGGGGGGAGATTGCCACCCGGTAGGTGAGTGGCGGGGGATGGGAGTGCAGGTCCGCCCACTCCACTGCACCCCGACCCAGGGCCCTAAATGCAGCTGGGAGCTGCAGCATTTACCAGCCCTTGCTATCCTCTGGGCCACTTCCCCTCTCTCCCTCAGTGGGTACCTGGCTCTCCGGCAGGTCACTTGGGGAGTCAAGGATGGTGTCATCCAATAGGGGACCCAGTGGGCTGACCCAGGCCTCAGCGGCTTAAAGGTCCAGTTTCTCCAGCTGATGCACTGACCACCGCAAGTTGGGCTGTTTGGGCTGGTCCTTGGGGTCAAGTAAGGCCTTGGGTACCTCCTCAGGGTCAGGCTCTGCTGTCGGTTCTTGCAGATCCAGCAGGTCCCCACAGCACAGGCTGCTGTCGAAGTTCAGGCAGACCCTCCGGGGCGGCTGCCCTCGGCGGACTGGGCCAAGCCTCAGTCCCCCCAGCAGGGAGCCCTGAGCAGGCCTCTGGTTCCTCTGGGTCTGGTGGTTAGTCAGTTGGAGTTTCCAGCCAGATCTCTGCCTCCCAAGCCGGCAGTTCTAAGCAAGCCTCAGTGTCAGACACAGTTGGATGCCTGAGCCAGGTCTCAGCCTCTCTGGAAGGGAGCTCTGGGCAGGCCTCTGTCTCTTCCAGAGGCTGGGGCCAGACTGAGTTCTCAGGCTGTCTTTTTATAGCTCTAGCCCCACCCCCTGGCTTCCAGCCAGGTGATGCGGAAGGGCTGGACTGCGCCCAAAATTGCTCCCGGAGGGGTTCCTCCACCTCAGAGTCGGTGGGCGGCCAGTCCGCCCCACTACACACATACTCAAAAATGCATTGAGATGTATTTATTCGTAATTTTTGCACTATGCAACCGAACAAAAAAGCATGAGTATAAAGCTCTCATCAGAGAATTATCTGCTAGTGAAAATTAATAATCTGATTAAAAGTGTCAAAGGATGAAGTAGGTGATACATAACTGCATAATTTTCATTGCATAAAGCATATTTTTCATGCTTACAATTTGTACTGAAAGCCATTATTCTTCCCTATTATGGACAAAAAGGACACTCTATAAGAGCTGGAGTGCATGACTTCTTTAATTTTAAATCTAGGCCAAATGACTACTTTTCATAGAGATATGACTAAATGATATACAACCAGTTGCTAAGAATTTGTGTCTTGCCCAGACTCAGTGAAAGTTAAAGAATTAAACTCTGTGCAACTATCAGACTGCTTGGATAGCACAGCCAGAAACACGCTACATTAGACACAGTGTAATGAAAGATGTATTTAAATTATTCCAGAGCTGATGTCACAAGATATATCTGTGTTACAAATGAAGAATATTACAGTACTGTAATTCTATAACGATTGTAGATGAAGCACTCTTCCCAACTGATAATATAATTACTTGCAGTTATGTGGTCATCTCATGAGATTCCAAGCTGATGGATATTTCTCATCACAGTGGGAATTTAAAGAAATGCCTGCACAAAGCTATATATAGCAAATGCGTGCTAATAATCATTACATTCACATGTATGAGAAAATACCATTTATTTCTGATGTGAACATGTATAAATCCCTCGACATGATTACTGAAAATTGTGAGGGGGGTAGGTTAAACTAAAACAAGTTTAAAGAGTGGATTTAAAGAGTGAAGTTTAAAGGGCGAATTAAATAAAAAAAAAGCCAATCTGATTTTGATCTCACTTGCATTTGTTTTTCATTGGTGAAATTAAAAACAGGCCCAGAATTTTCAGTTAAGGTTTTTTATTATCTGATTCCATATCATTATATTAGACACTAAAGTGTGATTGCTTCAAGAAATGCCTAGACACAACAACACAAGAATGAGGTTAAACCTATAATATCCAAGAAATTTACAGTTGTCAATTCTTGATATTTTTCAGGATTTTTTATTTAGTTTCTCTTTTCTTTACTGTCAATGGTCAATTTACTGCTGATATTTATTATTTGTATTACAAATGTACCTAGGGACCTCTCCACATTATGACTTCATTACACTAGCTGCTGCTGTACAGACATAGAGTAAGCATCAATCTCCCCTCTGAAAATGGTACAAACTAAATGAACATGTCAAACAAACAACGAATGAGAGGAAACAGAGGCACAGTAAAATGACCTATCTTGGCCAATGTTACGAAGCAGGTTAAGAAGAGCTGGGAATAGAACGTAGATGTGAGTGCCAGTCCAGTGCCCAATTCATTAGACTATGCTGTTTCTCTGATGGATATAGATGCCTCTTGTTGTGTATGTGTAGTTGGCCCACCATAGAAAAGGTTTGAAATAGGCATGCATGGTTACCACTTAGGCATCATTAGATCCACGGAGGATCACACATTGTACAAAAGATGAAGAACAATACATAGTCTCTGCCTTGTCAGATAGATTTTGTGATTGTCCCTGGTCTTTGTGTGGGTAAGAGTGACACTTTTGTCCTTCTCTCACCTCATGTACTTCTACACTGGAGCTAGAGACAAAACAGTCTAATATTTTATTGCTGTAGAAGTAAATCTGTAACTGAAGCTCAGCAGCAATAGTATTATATGGTTCACACTAGGTGAACCCAATGGAATCTATAAATTTCTTTAAAATAGGTCATCCAAGTCTCTAAGGAAAAGCCCGAGTAAGTAGGTTTTGCATAGAGGAGAAATGTAAGGATTAGGAAAATAAAATCTTACTCCTCCTAATGCAAAGGTAGGCCTGATGTCACCTGCAAAGACACTGGCTTCTGCAGCTTTCTGTAGGCTGCAGTAGTGGCCACAGCCTGCTAACAATAATACCCAAGAAGTGTGGGTAAGAGATATGCAATATATGATTCTGGTGGCCAATTACCTACGACTCCTTCATTTTACACTGTTCCCTCCCCACCTCACCTGCCTAGGCTCTTGGACTGAGACACTCCAGATTTCAGATGGGTAAGATGCAGGGAAATTTAGTGTTTCTTCTTTATGTCTGTTCCTCCTGATCCCTGTGCACTATACAGCGGGACAGTAGCCTTGTTTCATTTGGTGTCTTCATTGACCCCAAGCTATTGTACATTTTAGGAGAGGTGGCTGAAGGATTTTACTCTTTATGATTGATATCTGCACTTTTGGCCCCCAGCAGAAAACCCAGTCTTTCAGAAAGATTTTGTCTTGAGCTATTAAGGAGGGTGGCCGGTGCAATTTCCCCCTGAGCATGTCACAATTAATGATTGATGCATCCCTAATGAATTCTGTGTTCATCTGTCCTTCAAATTGCAAAGAATAAGTTCTGAAAGTCATTAAGCTACTTAGTGCAGTATCAAACCAAGTGAAGTTTCTCTCACTTCTGTGATAATGTTCCATGAAATGACAAAGGCATCAAATTGAATGGCACTGCATTGAAGGGTTGTCTGGAAGATGAGGACAAGACTTGTTTATAAATGGACTTAAGTGGAAACAGAAGAAACACCAAAAGTCCAGGAAGTCAAAATTTCTTTTAAACATTTTTAAACACAAGCCTCCCTCCCTCCCCCCTTAAATAAAACAATCATTTCAATTGATTATGTGCATGTCAGAAAGAAACCCAGTTCATTCTTTCAGCACAATGTGGGTTTTGCAGGATTGGCCACAGATAAATACATCAGTGTATTTGTCAGTAAAATAAGCATTGTCATTTTTCAGAGTTGATCCTTATGTTAAGGTTCTCCCATTCTTTGTCCCATTTTCTGGATACTGAGGCTACATCTAGGCTGCAGGCTTCTTTTGGAAGAAGCTTTTCTGGAAGAGATCTTCCGAAAAAACTTCTTCTAAAAGAGAGCGTTCACACTGCCAGCGCATCGAAAAAGTGATCTGCTTTTTTGAAAGATAGTGTCCACACTGAATGTAATCTCTCATTTAAGCTGTGATTACTATGGATGGAGTGGCCACAGGGCTTTTTCTTCTTTCCTCTTCTTTTGAAAGAACTCCCTCTTCCCCATCCACACATGCCTTTTTCCAAAAGAGCTCTTTTGGTAAAAAGGCTTCTTCCTCGTACAAAGAGGTTTACCAATGTCAGAAAAACCCCTCTGTTATTTTGATTTTTTTCTGAAATAATGAGATTGCAGTGTGGATGTAAGTGAAGTTTTTTCAGAAAAACTCTGTAGTGTAGACATAGCCTAGGTCACAGCTTATTCATTGGAACTATTCTGGAAAAGTGGTAGCCCAAGGGCTAAGTGCAAGTAGATGTTGTTCTACTGAAGGTTCTGTGGCATGAAGTGTTAATTAAAGAACATCTCCTGCTAACAGCAAAGATATAACCTTGTGATGAATATGACTTTGAACTGAATATCAAGTCACCATCTTATATGTTACAACTGAATGCAGAAAAACTAGTCAACAGAAAAATAAAACATACCAACCATAATTTTTAGTTTGAAAAATGCTAAACTATTAAAAGTATTACAAACTGCCCAAGCACCAGAATAAACAAACTACACTAGGGGATAGCAAAAGGGGCAATTGCCCTGGGTCTGGTAATTCAAAAAGGGTTTGGGGATCCTGGCCACCACTGCTGCTACTGCAGAAGCCCCGGGCCTGACAGAATTGAGGGCTGCCTGGGGTAAACACGGTGCACTTTGAGCGGCACCGAGGGCTGAGAAGGAGGGAATGTACTGCTGTCTGCGTGTCCCTGCCCCTTCTGCCTGAGGCCACACCCATTCCAAGAGTGTGTGGTCACCCCTTCCACTTTGCCCATTGGGCCAAATGTAGACAAACAAAAACTAGTAAACAGACAAAACAATCAATCAATAACATTTGTAGTTTGAAAAATATGACCAACTATTTCTCCCTCTACTACACCAAAATAAGCATCTTCATTTAGACAGTGAAAGTACCACTGTATTTTCCTTTATTAAAAACAGACATCTGAAGAAAAAAAGAAGAGAAAATCAGTCAACATTTGAAACAATGTGACTCTGGCAAATTCAGACAATATGGGGAAAAAGGGCTAATAAAATCAATTTGTTCACAATAAAGAGTTCAACTATTTTGAATAATAAATACATCACAGAGCTAGTATATCAAGATAGACTAAGGGAATTTTTGTTTGCATTCCCCAGAAAAAAAGCAGCAGTGAATTCTCTATTAATTTCTGCTGCAGCAGTGGATTGAGATGCCAACTGCAGAGAGGAACCCTTAGTTCTCCTCTAAGACTAGGCACTACTGTTTATAAACACCTGGGACATAAGTTAAAATGCTATTTTAGGGTTTGTTTGCACAGCAGATCTTAACTCTAAATTGTGTAGTTTATTTCAAAATAGCTTATTTTGAAATTGGGAGCATCTACACATCACTTATTTCGAAATACAGCACTTTTCCTCCAACTTCTCTTACTCCTTGTACAATGAGGGTTACAGGAGTCAGAGTAAGAACCTTTAGCTTGACAATATTTTGACATTATTTCAAAATAACTGCTTGCTGTGTAGACATGGACTAAGTTATTTCAAAATAATGCTAGCTATTTCGAAATAATGTTGGTGTATGGATGTACCCTTTGGGTACATCTACACAGCACTGTAACTCGAAATAAAATATGCAATTTGAGCTACACAAATTACGTATCTTATTTCGATGCTATTTCAAAATGGCTTATTTCATCATTTGGCGCTGTCTACACAGCATCAAATTTTGAAATAAAGCGCTATTCTGAAATTTCCCTAACTCCTTGTAGAATGAGGTTTACAGGGACATTGGAATAGCGAGCATGAAATAACGGTTTTGTTGTGAAGACATTGGATAGCTATTTTGGGATATTCCGGTATCCCATAACTCTGGTCATCTGAAGAAGTGGGCTCATGATACCATCTACATGTTTTGTTAGTCTATAAAGTGCTACCAGACCATTTATAGTTTTTTTCTGTAACAGACTAACTCGGCTACCCCCTGAAGCTCCTGAACTGGGAGGGAAATTCAATTTCTTAAATATTAAAGAGAGAGCATAGAGATTGCCAGACTAGATGAGGGTGGCGGGGCATTGGTTAATTGTGCAGATTCCATTAAAAAGCTGAAATTAGTTTAGTTGGCTGCATAACTATTAAACAATGCATCAAACAGGGAGTATATTAGCCCAATGCTCCATCATCCGTATTGGCTGCCAATCTACTTCTGGGTGGAATTCAAGATTTTGTGCTAACCTATAAAGTCCTAAATGGCTTAGGAGCTGGCTACCAGAAAGCCTATTTCTCTTCTAGTGCCATGCTGCTGGACTTGAGATAATCAGAGCTGTCAAGCTGCCCACTTTTCTTGATTGCTGTTTGGCAGGGTACTTGGAAGGTTGCTCCTGACAGAGTGTTCTCTGAAAGAATTGAATTTGGAATTCAGTCCTCTTCTTCAGATCTGTAAATCCTCCTGACAAACTGCAAAGCACACTTCTTTCTCCTGGTATTTGGAGAATACAAGGGTAAATAATTTGGTGTTCTGTGATTTCTGCTACTATTGTGATTCAGTGGATTTTTTTATATACTGGTGAATGGTGAGTTATACACCTTTAGATATTATTTGAAATGTTACATGCAATGCTAGTTTTAATATTTGTTAATCACCTAAAATTCCAGACATGCACTCAGAAAATTAAAATAAAAACAATAAGTCTATTGAAAGGGATTCTGTGTCACAAAGATCTCCTTGACTTCTTAGTGCTGAAATGGCATTATGGAAGATGTCTTTCTGAAATATATGTTATCATCAATACTATTTGAACATTTCTGTTTAGTATTTACTAGTGATCATAAGATGCTGGAATGTATGCGATTATAAACTTCACTGAATATTATCATTCATATTTCATTTTTATTTATTTGGGCTCTTGTAAGACAGAATATTTTTCAGATATATAGTGGATGAAAAGAGAAGCAAAGAGAACATGGCTGAGAAGCAAAATACAGTACTGGTTTCTTGAGACCTAGATTTTAATCCAGGCTCTGTCACCGATTCACTGTGTAATGTGCCATTGGACAAGTCACTAGCCTCTAAAAGATTCAGTTTTAACTTCTGAGAAATAGGGCTAATAATGGCTGCAATCTATATGTCACTGGGAAAAGGTGTAATTCATTAGTGTTTGTTAAGCATTTTAGGATCCTGTGATGTAAAGTGCTAAAAGTGCTAAGAAAGGTATTACCAGTATATATAGATGGTGCCACAATATATAATTTAAATATAAGTTAAAATATATAGTACCTTTTATTATATATATTTCGGTGTTCTCTGTTCAAATTTTCTTCAATAAGCCCCATAACTGATTACGAAAACACTACAAAATTTATAGCAAATATAATATAATATAATGTCTCAAATAAATCTTTTTCCACTCTGCATATTTACTGTGTCTCTTTTTAGCTAATATTATTGCCAAGCAGCAATTTTTAAAACTCTTCATAAGCTCAGTGACAAGTCCAATGAACTTTACAAAATTGAATAACTTCAAGCTGCTAACAATACATTATTCTGCACGTAATAATAGAATTAAAGTAGACAAAATTGAAGTTCATTAATTTTTTTATGTCTTACTGTAGATTTTGAGAGATCATACTACTCAATATCCTGCTATACAGACACTCATAAACTGGAACAGTATATGAATGAGCTAAAGGACTCTAAGTAGAGCATGATAAAAAAAAAAAACCCACACATGAACTGAAACATAATCACTCTAGGGTATATTAGCAAGAAATTTGAAGCAAGACTTTAGAAATAATTCTTCCACACTATTTAGCTTCTGCTGGAGTATTGTGTCCAATTCTGGGTGTCACACTTTGGGAAAGATGTTGACAAATTAGAAAAAGTTCAGGAAGCTCAAAGATCTGGAAAAATATGACTTATCAGGAAAGACTGAAAAAAAGTGATTTGTTTAGCTTGGAGAAGAAAAGACTGAGGTGAGGGACATGTTAACACTCTCCAATAATGTAAACCATTATTATTAATAGAATGGTAATAAATTGTTCTCCTTAACCATTGAGTACCGGACAAGAAATATGGATTTAAATTGCAGCCAAGAAGATATAGGTCAGACATAAGGAAAAACTTCCTAACTGTAATGGCATTTAAGCACTGAAACAAGTTACCTAGGTAAGTTGTGGAATCTCCATCACTAGAAGTTCTCAGAACAGGTTAGATAAACACCAATCAGGAATGGTCTAGGATAATACTTAGTTTTGCTTCTCTGCAGGTGACTAGACTAGATGGCCTACTGAGATGGCCTGCAGTCCTACATTTCTATGAGTCCATGAATAGCTCTCTTCCTGTGTTAATGAATTTTTTATTATCAAAGATTTTTAAATCCTGCTTTAAACTAATCAAAGACTAGTCCCTCACCTCAGTCTTTTCTTCTCCAAGCTAAACAAATCACTTTTTTTCAGTCTTTCCTGATAAGTCATATTTTTCCAGATCTTTGAGCTTCCTGTACTTTTTCTAATTTGTCAACATCTTTCCCAAAGTGTGACACCCAGAATTGGACACAATACTCCAGCAGAAGCTAAATAGTGTGGAAGAATTATTTCAGTATAAGTTTGAGACCAATTCAGTGTAAGTTTGAGACCAATATGAATTGAATATGAATTTATCATTAAAATATGCTTTTATCACTTAAAAGTAGAAAATAGATATGCCAGAGATTGTTAAACATCAATAAATATAGATTTCGCTTGGCAATTAGTGGAATCCTCCCACAACCAAGGAACAATTACGAAGGGAAGATAAGCTATTTATAAAACAAGACTCTTCTAGGAGCTTGGACCTCAAACAAAGCTGTTGCTTTAACAGAAGTCAATGTGATTTAGTTCTCTGAAAGAGAAAACAGCTTGAAAGATCAAGGCTGATTCAAACTATTTATGTGTCTTTTCATACAGGTTTCATACCTACACCAGACTATTTATTTTATTGAAGTTTTTATCTGATTGACTCTGACTTACAGAAGTGCTGTTTGCTACATACAATTTTGCTACATAAAAAACTACTATTTAAATATTTTTAAAATATGTCTTTAGCTGACTGACATTGTCTGTGAAGCTTGAAACTGCCCATTCTCAAATCTGCCATTAAAATGCTGGAGGATACTTTATCATTCCTATGAGTCTGACTGTCAGCAATTGAGCATAGTCAAAGACTGCAGTGCTGGGAAGGCCAAAGTTCTGCCTGTTTCTGAATTTGGCAGCCTAGCTGGAATGCCAGCAATGATGTTATTTCCAACCTGAAATATATACTTTTAATGTATCTTTCCTAAGCCCCAATAAAAAGAAAACTCAGCTCCTCTCCAATCACTCAGAGTATGTCTACACTTGCTCCCTTGTTCGAGCTAGGGATGCAAATGTAGGCGGCTGAAATTGCTAATGAAGCAATTTAAATATCCCATGCTTCATTAGCATGATCTTGCCAGCGCGTTACTCCACTCAACAGCTGATTCGAACCAGGAAGTGCGTGCCAGGGCGCGTTAGTTCGAACCAAACTAACATTACTCCATTTTTTGAGGAGTAATGTTAGTTCGAACCAAGGGGTTTGGTTCAAACTAACACCTCCCGGCGTGCACTTCCTGGTTCGAATCAGTTGTTGAGCAGAGTAATGAGCCGGCGAGATCTTGCTAATGAAGCATGGGATATTTAAATCCCCACTTCATTAGCAATTTCGGTCACCTACATTTGCATCCCTAGCTTGAACTAGGGAGCAAGTGTAGACGTACCCTCAGAATTTCTATGAGAACAACTGGAGCTAATGCTTACACCAATCTAGCAGAACTTCAGAAAACAGCACTGAGAGATCCTGGATGGGCCTGGAATAGAGGTAATTCAAATGGAAATATATGTGCGCCTAGAGTATAGAAAATTAACTAATCAGCATACTGGTACAATGACTACTTGATACATTAATAATAAGATACTTCAAAAGTATTTTTATGAACCACTGCATTCAATTTTTTCTGATATAAAATGTACATACTTTATTCTCATATTCCATTGGTCATTTTTGATTCCTGTCTTATTCATGGAATAGTGTCATAAAGAATATAAAGACTCTTAGGATTTAAAGATGATGAATTCTACAATAGTTAGCACTAGGTACTTTTCCCTTCAAACTTTTCTAAAGAAATCAGAAGATAACGTTTCAAATTAAATTATGAGTCTTACAAAGAGAGAGAGAGAGAGAGAGAGAGAGAGAGCTATAAGTAGCTCTCCAACGCACCGGAGACAAGTAATTCCAGAATAACTAGTCCCTAAAAATCAAAGAATTAATGTTTTAAACATCAGTTTTGGAAAGATGTTCTTTGATATTACCCATGTAATTGTGTTGTATATAGTTTAACTGTATGTTCTGTAATTGGTCTTTATGCTACAATGGTGACCATACAAATTCAACATTTACCAACAGAGACTGCACAATTTCAATAATTATTTCCTCATCCATAAAAGGAAATCTGTGATATCTCCAATTCCATTGTGTGGTAAGGGGGTGACTTTTTTAAAAGAAAACAATTATATATTATATTTTCAAATATTGAATGAACATATGAGCAGTGACAGTTTAATAGCTCAAAGGGGAAAATAAATACTTCTCAAGAAAAATATATGATGTATATAATAGCAGAAGTCAAAGTCCAAAGAGGTTACCAGTAACAGCTGTTCTTTGAGGCCATCCTCTCAGCATGCTCACATGCATTGTCTTCTAGCATAGAGCTAGAGATTCTAGACAGCAATATCTATTGGAGCCACTTTTTTTGAGTGGGCCATTCTTGAGCACCTTATTCTCCACATGTATTGTGTAAAGATTCTGGGTAATCAACTCATATTTGGAATTCCTCTAAGAAGGTGAGTATCTAAAAGTGTAGGCATGACAGCTGCTAAGTTCCCTTTGTGAATCTAGTCTCTGTTCTCTTTCCAATTATCCAAAGGGTATAGATTTATCTGTTAGGAATGGCCTCTTTGCAGATGTATGACACATGTAATAATACAACAAAGAGCAAGCCAGAGCTCCCAAAAGCTTTAAGAAACAGAATTAATACCTCCTCCCAGTAAAAAGAGATACACATGCACAGGAGGGAAAATCATAAAAGTGTTCAAATGAATATGTGCACTCTGTAGTACTTACATCATAAACTAGTGTTGGGATCATGGGGCAAGGTAGACAAGACTACAATCCAGAGCTTGGGAGTCAGGAACCAAAGCTAGGAATCAGAAACAGTGTCCAAATCCATCTAAGGGTCAAAGCCAGTATTTGAATCAGGAGCCAAGTTGAGAGTCAAAGCCAGAGAAAGAGTCAGGTCAGAGGTCAATGCCAGTAGCAGGAATAGATTTCAAAAGTAATTTGGGAATCATTTCCAAGTCAGAGCCAAGATCAGTACCAGAAGTTCAAGGTAAAGAAACAAGGTAGACATGACAATTACCTAGGAATCCACATTGTTGCCTGAATGCTTCCTGATACCCCACGGTCTTATAGAAGAATAAGGAGCCAATCAGGGACCTCTGATTGCCAGCCAGATATATGAAGTGAAACATCTCATGGCATGCAATTTATGCACATTGTGACTCACAGTGAGCAGCCAGGACCCAGCTAGCAGCATGGAGATATTTCTTTCTTGGCTACTTTGTAGGTATGGTTTCAAATCCACCTGATTTTGTATAGTTCTGGAGAAAAAAATGAAGATTCTTTTGGCAGAACCATTTATGAAAAGTAATTTCTTCAAACATCCCCAGTGGAACACAAAACTATTATTCCTTAAACTCTGGTATTGTAAGGGGAATGAGCTTGTGAGAGCAAGAGCTGAAATCAGATCTCACACAGCTCAGTAGAACTCAAACAGGATTCTGAATATAAGTCTTCAAATCAAGGGAGTTTTCTTTTGCACAAAACTCCTGTTTCCAGTAGGATCCACCAGACGTCTGAAAAGTGTCCTTCATCTATGGTTTCAGCAATCCAGAAGTCGGAGCATCAACTTGAAAAGATTCAAGTACAGGCAGACATAGTTAGCCATAATGAAAAAAAGGTCTAGGAAACTGTGGAATTGTACTAAACCTATTTTATTGGGAGGGGAAAAACTTTCAAAGAGAACATCATGATTCCTCCTTGCATGGCCTGCAAATACATTTCCTGAACCATCAGATCTGAAGGGAATATGCAGAGGAAGTTCTAGTTTCAGTTCAAGAAAGGGGAATCTGTAAATAATATTAGTTCTTGCTTGCCCTTAACAGAGATAATGGGTGTTCTCTTTGCTAATAAAGAAACATAGTGATGATTCATTCTCCTAGCATAGAATCATAGAACCATAGAGCTGGAAAAGACCTCAGAAGGTCATCAAGGCTCTAGGCAGGACTAAATCAACCCAGCCAGGGCTTTGTCAAGCCGAGACTTAAACACCTCTAGGGATGGAGACTCCACTACTTCTCTAGGTAACCCATTCCAGTGCTTCACTACTCTCCTAGTGAAATAGTTTTTCCTAATATCCAACCTGGACCTCTTCCAACACAACTTAAGACCGCTGCTCCTTGTTCTGCCATCTGTCACTACTGAGAACAGCCTTTCTCTCTTTGGAACCTCCCTTCGGGAAGTTGAAGGCTGCTATCAAATCCCCCCTCACTCTTCGCTTCTGCAGACTAAACATAACAGATCATGTCAGACTGAGACTGTCAGAAAAGGAATAGCTAGAGCCAAGGATGCCAATTTGGGTGGAGGAGGGTGGGAGGGGGGCAGAGGGAGAGGGTAGGGCAACAGTCGTGTGCTTCAGGACATAGCTAGCTTTTCATCCTCTTCCCTGGATGCTAAGGGAGTGAGGAGAAAGTGTATGCATTCCTCTCACACCTGGCTGGTGAGCTCCCTTCTCCAGACAGGTGTGAGAGGTATGTACAGAATTCCAGCACTCTCCTTTCATTCCCTTAGCATCTGGGGAATGGGATGAAAAGCAAGCTGTGTCCCAGAGTGCATGACTGCTTCCCCTCTCCCCCCTTCCCCCCCGTGCCTGAAATGACACCCTTGGCTAGAGCCTTAGCCAACTATCCCCTCACTCAGGCATTCAGAGTAAGACATCAGCAGGCATCATCTTTGGGTAGTGCCTACCTGTGACTTAATGTGTGACATGGGAATGAAACAATCCATGTTCCCAGCAGGAGACTCAGGGCTTGTTTTCATGGTCCCTAAGTGAGGATTACAGGTTTATGAATTTCAGCACACATTAAAATGTTAGACTTAAAATGAAAAATGCCTCACGCAAAGCTGTGGAGTCGTCTACAATGAAGTGTTCAGCAGGGTCCTTTCCCTGTAGAGGGTTTCTAAATTACAAAAGTGAGGGTGACCTCAACTGTCAGCTCTTCCTTATTGACTAAAGGTGCAATGAGCTCAGATTACACAGTGTCCTCAAAGCTTCCATTAGTGAGTTTTTATTTTGTTTTTTTCCTGAAGGAGGCACTGAGGACATGACTTCTGGTATAGCTCTAGCAAGGGACACTTCACTCAGTTCAGGGTACTGAAGAACCTAATATTTGGGGGGGGGGGGAAGCAGCCAGTGATGGGCTTCTTCATAGAAACTTGGATGGGAAGAAGATTAGTGATAATCAGGTGGGCTCCCAGCGCTAACCTCAACATACATTTCAATGCTTTTCATAGAATCATAGAATAGAATCATAGAATACTGGGACTGGAAGGGACCTCGAGAGGTCATCGAGTCCAGTCCCCTGCCCTCATGGCAGGACCAAATACTGTCTAGACCATCCCTGATAGACATTTATCTAACCTACTCTTAAATATCTCCAGAGATGGAGATTCTACAACCTCCCTGGGCAATTTATTCCAGTGTTTGACTACCCTGACAGTTAGGAACTTTTTCCTATGTCCAACCTAAACCTCTCTTGCTGCAGTTTAAGCCCATTGCTTCTTGTTCTATCCTCAGAGGCCAAGATGAACCAGTTTTCTCCTTCCTCCTTATGACAGCCTTTTAGATATCTGAAAACTGCTATCATGTCCCCCCTCAATCTTCTCTTTTCTAAACTAAACAAACCCAATTCCTTCAGTCTTCCATCATAGGTCAAGTACCAGAACTGGACACAATACTGCAATTGAGGCCTAACCAGAGCAGAGTAGAGCGGAAGAATTACTTCTCGTGTCTTGCTCACAACACGTCAGGTATGCATCTGACGAAGTGGGTCTTTGCCCACGAAAGCTTAGCTCCAACACTTCGGTTAGTCTATAAGGTGCCACAGGACTCCTCGCCGCTTTTGCATCATGGTCATGTTCTCTAGACCTTTAATCATTCTCGTTGCTTTTCTCTGGACACTCTCCAATTTCTCCACATCTTTCTTGAAATGCAGTGCCCAGAACTGGACACAATACTCCAATTGAGGCCTAACCAGAGCAGAGTAGAGCGGAAGAATGACTTCTCGTGTCTTGCTCATAACACACCTGTTAATGCATCCCAGAATCATGTTTGCTTTCTTTGCAACAGCATCACACTGCTGACTCATATTCAACTTGTGGTCCACTATAACCCCGAGATCCCGTTCTGCCATACTCCTTCCCAGACAGTCACTTCCCATTCTGCATGTATGAAACTTATTGTTCCTTTCTAAGTGGAGCACTTTGCATTTGTCTTTATTAAACTTCATACTATTTACCTCAGAACATTTCTCCAATTTGTCCAGGTCATTTTGAATTATGACCCTATCCTCCAGATTAGTCGCAACCCCTCCCAGCTTGGTATCAGCTGCAAACTTAATAAGCATACTTTCTATACCAATATCTAAATAGTTGATGAGGTTTTGAACAGAGCTGGTCCCAAAAGAGACCCCTGCAGAACCCCACTTGTTATGCCTTTCCAGCAGGATTGTGAACCATTAATAACTATTCTCTGAGTACGGTTATCCAGCCAGGTATGCATCCACCTTATAGTAGCCCCATCTAAGTTGTATTTACCTAATTTATTGATAAGAATATCATGCGAGACCGTATCAAACGCCTTACTAAATTCTAGGTATACAACATCCACCGCTTCTCCCTTATCCACAAGACTCGTTATCCTGTTAGAGAAAGCTATCAGATTGGTTTGACATGATTTGTTCTTTACAAATCCATGCTGGCTGTTCCCTATCACCTTGCCACTTTCCAAGTGTTTACAGATGATTTCCTTAATTACTTGCTCCATTATCTTCCCTGGCACAGAAGTTAAACTAACTGGTCTGTAGTTTCCTGGGTTGTTCTTATTTCCCTTTTTATAGATGGGCACTATATTTGCCCTTTTCCAGTCCAGTTACATGATGGTTGAAAATCAGATGCTGCTCTTCCACATGTGAAATTAATGATGGGCAGCAAAGAGACACTGCTTGCATGGGTCATAATATAGCTGTTTTGTTTCCCAGAGAATATGCTTCCTCCCCCCTTCTGGTTGAAACAATTTAACCCAAAAAGGATGAATTATTAAGCACCCCAGTAGAGTCTAATCTGATTGAGCTTACTTCTGCTATGCCTGCTTTTATTATTCAGGGGCAAGCTAGGAAAGAGTTAATAGCCAGAAACATCAAGACAGCAGAAGGTCATCATGCAACAAATCCTATCCTCTCTCTTTACCAGGCAACAAACAACAAAACCAACGAAATATCTGAGAGCCATAGTACAAGGGAGTAAGCTATTCTGATCACAGTGGAGACAATGGGACAGAGGCTTAGAATGAGAGGCTGTGTCTACACTGGCGCGATCTTGCACCAAAGTGGCCGCTCTTGCGCAAAAACTTGCTGCCTGTCGACACTGGCCATGTCTTCTTGCGCAAGTAAACTGACGTTCTACTGTATAAAATCAGGGCTTCTTGTGCAAGAACTATGATGCTCCTGCTCAGGAATAAGCCCTCTTGTGCAACTGTTCTTGCGCAAGGGGCCAGTGTAGACATAACCAGAATGTCTCTGCTTATTTTGGAGGGATTTTTTTTTCAAAGAGGATAGAGATGAGGAACACCAGCATGTGTTTTTGGAAGAGTCCAATTTGTGACTCATTATTTCACAGATTCCAAAGTCAGAAGTGATTACAGTGAATATCTAATCTGATCTATTCTATAGAATTCTCCAAAATAATTCCCAGAGCCTTTTTTTAAAGACTTTTGTTGGAGAATGCACTGCGACCCTGATTAAGTGTTTGAATAGTTAATTGTGTTCGTCATTACAGATTTACACCTTATTATTTCTAGTCTGCATTTATCCAGCTCCCATTTCCAGCTATTGATTGGGATCTTTCTCTGATATACTGAAGGACCCATTATTAAATGTTGTCCCACAGATACATACTTGTAAACTATATTACTTGTAATTGAGTTACTTTTTGTCCTAGAAGTATTTTCAAGTGGGATGAAAATGATAACATGGGTATACACTACATGCTCTCTATATACCATTTCATTGTATTGTTAACTATTAGGTGACTTCAGCTATGTAATGCCTTATATGATCTGTAAAAAAAAAAAATTGGCACCTGACATTGGTCCCTAACAGAATGTTAGACACATTACTGGGAGGGGGAAAACGGGTTGCAGATGGATGAAAAAGAAAGTAAACAAGTAAAATACAGGATTTCTCTCATTCATTCACAATATTTAGTAGTGTGTGCCCACTAAAAGATTTACCTCTGGTGTTGCTCAGTTCCTTAACTCAACTAAGTTTTCTTTTTCTTCCTTTAAATAATTGTTCTGAGTTAGGACTGGGGATGAGGTGATCAATATGCAGGCTACTCCAGGGAAAGAGGAAAATTCTTGCTCTCTGTCACTGCAACTGCTTGGGACCTATTGAGAAGCTCTTATCCATGGCCTTTGCAGTTGCAGGAAGCGTAGCAGGGGAAAGGGTGCATGTCCTCTGTCTGGGCACAGACAAACACACACAGACTATCAGACACATACATAGACAAACTCCCTGAAATACATAATAGATAGCTGTCACTTTCTCAACCTCTCCCCCCCTGCTGGCCCAAAGAGGTTATAGCTATACTGGTTCTCATTTCTGACCCCTTCCTGCCCCCACGTGGTCATTTTACAACTCCCTCCTACCAGACTGCACCCTTTCAATTTTATGAGAAACAATCAAATTCCAGGCACATCCCATTGTCTCATCATAATCAGACCCTTAACTTTGCTTTAAGTTAGGATCAGAGGAACCTGCACACCAAATTTGGTAGTTCTAGCTCTTAAAATTTAGGAGAAATTCTTGAAGAAGTTGACTCACAGGTGGATGGACAGACCATCCATTTAGTATATCTCTAAAATATATAGTAAGATAAGGTATCCCTGGAATTGTGATTATACATTTTTTTGCACTGATACAGAATATATTCTTACTTCCTTTTTGTTTGCTTGTTTATTTATTAAAGGAAATCTAAAGTAACATCTTTTTAACATCACTCCAAGTTTTAACCATAGCTTAAAAACAGAAAAATTATGTTCTTTGAACTGACCTCTTTGGAGAAAAAAATAAAATCTTCCTATTATATGGAAGGAGAGAATCTGCAAAAAACACTGAGGCCACATTAAAGAGAACTATATGCCATTGGTTCTATTTAGGAGAAGGGCTTTAGATCACACAGAACATGTCAGTTTTGTCAGCTAGGATCAAATCTAAGATCTCTTGAGCTCAATGCAGTGGTGGGGAACCTCTGGCAGATGAGCTGCACATGGTTCATCGGGCTTAGCGGCTGGCAGGTCATCAGATGGTTTGTTTACTTGACCGTCTGCAGACACAGAGTCCAACAGCCCCCAAGAGCAACAATCTGCCATTATCCTCCAGTATGAGCTGTGGAAAGCTATGACCCAGCCTGCACCACTTCCCTCAGCTTCCATTGGCCAGGAATAAGAACATAAGAACATGAGAACATAAGAAAGGCCGTACCGGGTCAGACCAAAGGTCCATCT
>CM057847.1:140378908-140396129 GCA_030068395.1 Apalone spinifera | reverse complement strand
AGCAGATGATTTTCCGCAAAAACTGGCCAGTCTAGACGCAGCCTAAGTGTTTAGAACCTGTGGTTTGAATGAGCAAATACAATTAGCTAGGCAATATATTTTAAGCAAACCACAATATAGTAAGTAGTTTGTTAGTAAGGATAACAAATTCTTGTACAGGATTTGTTCCCGAAGAAGTTTGATTTGTTTGTTGTTGGATTTTTTTTGTATTAGCTTTTAGACCATTAGATCCTTCACTGAAAATGTGAACATGTAAAAAGAAGGTTGTGATTTAGTTCTGATTATAAAGCAAATATTCTAATAATGAATTATATAATAAGATCCAGTTGGAAATTTCTCTCTCACCATTGCCCTAGTGTATGAACAAAGACAAAATTGCACTCAGGAATGAAAAGAAAAACTATTCTTTACTCAGGAAATACTCTCACTGACTGCATTGCATGAATGATAAAAGTAGGTTTATAGATTCTTTGTTAATAGAACAAAGTTCTGATAATTTCTAGAATAACCAGTTTGGTAAGCCAGCCTGTACTGTTCTGCTCTCATGGAGTTTGTTACTATAAATAGTTAAAACTGCCTTTGAAGAAAAGAACATGTATACAAATACAATTATGTAAATGCTATTTTAAATGTTTAATTAATTGGCTGAAGCTCAAAACACACCACACTTACTTTTGTATATGGTCAGTACAAAAGTTAATCTTGAAGAATGTTACATGATGAATTTTGGATTCTGTGTCGTTCAGAAGGCATTTCATAAAAATGCTACAAATTTAGCTTCATTTTGTATGATTAAAATTGCATTCATCTGTTATTCCTCGTAATGTGGTTAGCATTAGACACATTTCTCAGGAATGCTCTTGAATGAGCAACTTTCTTCCTAGGCATTCAGAACAGGTGCTATCTGAAGGTCCTTACTGCAACAGAGCAACCATAGTATAGCTGGGTGAGTGAGAAGAGTATAAAAATCTGTTAACTTCTTGATTCAGATCTCAAGGCTAGTTTCTATTCCCACACAATAAAAATGGAAGATTTTACAATATTAATATGTCGAGAAACACAAATAAATGGTATCATATTGTGTTTAGTTGAAGGACCAGTCTTGGTACATCAACTGTTTAGCTGGTGTAAAGTGTTGAGTCATAAAAGAGATTTGGAAAAGGATAATATAGTGATTTTACAGATGTTTATGAAAAACTCCTCCCATGCATAAAGGTCAGGAAAATTGGACTAATATGGAATGAACACTGGCATGGGGCCAAAGTGAAGATGAGGGTTAATAGCTTAATGATATATTAGTTGGTAAGTAGGGCAAGGCTAAGTTGTTAAGGGCCTAGAAGGCAATATGTAGGCTCTGTGCAAGCAACACAGTGCAGCAGGTCATGTAATAGGAAGGAGCATAGACAGTGAGGCTGAAATTAGGTGAATCCACTTAACTCATATAGGATTTGCAGCTCATGCACTAGTGCTGAGCTGAAGGATAGCTCTTGTTCTGCCTATTACTTTGGGAGAGGATTCTTTTCTCTCCAAACTCTGTGTAATTTCTCTGTCCAGCGCTTTCTTTCTAAGACTCAGACTAGATTTTGCCAGTACAGGTGAATAAGCCCCCAAGTGCAAAATCCTCCTCGATTCATCTTTTGCAGTGTTTTAAATGTATTGCTCTCTTCAGCTATGCTACTTGTGCTTCTCACATAGTTAAACTCTTTATTTTATTGCTCATTTGCCAACAGTCTGGTTTTGTTGGGCTCCCTAAGGCACTGAGTTATTCCTTAGCTTGTTCAGTCTGTTTCATCACAATCTATTCTTTTATCTAGTCTTTAATCACAATTTTAATTTTTCCTCAGTAGATCTCTTGGTCAAACCATCATTTGAAGGAGACTTGCTCATATTTGTGCACTGCTCTTTAATCACTTGCTGTGCTTCTTCCATTACACCAAAGGCTAGATCCACAAAGGTTGTTACGTGCTTTACTTCCTGTTTAGATATCTAAATCCAAAATTTAGATCCTCAAAAACCCTTGTTCCACTGCTGGCTAACTCTGTAGTCACCTGATATCAGAGATACCTACATTTGAATGGGCAAACTCCCATAGTACCTAAAAAATGTGCCAGTGATTATGAACATAGCAACCTTGGTCTAGCCAGATCTTCAAATAAAATATTCCCTCACAGATCTTTCCTTCAGGGACTGATCCATTAGGCACATCCAGAAACTGTTTATCAAACTGTCTCCTCCCCAACACTGCTCACAGGTTAGGACACTCACTTTGGATGTGGGAGATCAAAGTACAAGTCCCTCCCCCCCACACACACACAAACTCAAATGCACATTTGATTATGCATAGACAATGGAATAGCTTCAATAAGGGACAATGAATGATCCCTTCCCAGAATAACCTATTGCCAGTTGTTAGGGCACTCTCCAGGAAGAGGGAGATAAAAGTCAAGGTGGGATAGAGTGAGTTGTGCCTGGGTTCTATGAATTAGAGCACTCACCCAGACTCATCTAGCTAGCTACGCACTAAAAGTTACAAGAGGTGTTCCTTCCCCTTCTCAGTTTTTTGGAAGAAATTACTTAGGGCCTAACTCCAGGAGAGGGTTCATGGTTGTGCTAGAGCTTCCTTCCTCACCCACACTAAGGCTTCTTACCAGTACAAAGGACTGTGGTACAGTCCTAATGCTGGAAAGTGTCAGAATAGCAGATATCCCCACTGTTCTGGTGCTCTAATTCTGTCCCCAATCCCATAATCCTCTCTAACCTCACCCTCTATCCCCATGCTGCTCTCTGACCCCTGACATGTAAATTTATTCCCATATGTGACCCTAATGTGGGAGCTGAGGGTTACGACAAGGGTTGAGTCACAGGGATGTCATGTTGTCAGGAGTGGCTCCCATGGAAGAATACCAACCTCAGGGCTGAATGTTAAGAAGCAGGGCACAAAGATGCAAAGTGGTTGTGTATTCTATACATAGTTACACCAAGTAACAAGTGTAAACACGTCAGTCATTTCACATCAAAGGTCACAAAATAGTCAGGTTACTCTCAGTCCCAAAAAGCCAGTCACTTACCCGAAGTCAATTTCACCTTACATGTCATGCCAAAGACAACGCTTGTAGCCAGTCCTATGGTAAACTAACTAAGGAATTATAAGAAAAAGAAAAAACTATTTATAAGGTTAAAACAGACACAAATGAATGGCAATCCTAGATTTCAGATGGTGATAGAGCAGCTTAATCAAGGTTAGACACTTAAACACTGAAAGCTGCTGCACCACTTCAGAGCTTTAAGATGCTCTAAAATCACAGGAGATTTATTGGTTAATCCATCTCTATAGAAGTAGTAGCTATGTTGGCTATGTTGGCAGGAGAAGCTCTCCCTCTGACATAGTGCTGTCTACACAGGGGTTAGATGGGTATGTGGGCCAATATGTTGCTTAGATGTGTGGAATTTTTGCACCCCAGAGTGACACAGTTATACTGATAAAGGTTTGGAGTTGAAGACTAATTCTTGACTAAGATTTTATACCTGTTTCCATAGGTTCCAAGCTGATGGGATGAGTACCTCTCCATGAGTACCTCTCCATGGGTAAGCTGGGAGAAATAAACAAAGTCTTTCTTCTTTGATTCCTGATGAGCCAGAGATAGCCCTTCCTCATGGAAGGTGCAAACCAGTTTTTTTTCCTGACCTAATTCAAAAGTTTCAGTGCAAACGCTTAAGTATTACTTTCTAACCTGTGTCACACACACTATAAGTAAGATAAATGCATGTGGACATTTATACGCATTTCATAAAATCTAAATGCAAAAAAAATTTGTTACAAGTTGAACTCATATTTTGGCAATACTAATACACAGGTGAGTCTGATTGATTCCCACATATTCATTGATAGTATTCACTTAATGTCTAGGGATCCTGCACTAGTTGACAGTTGGTCTATCTGCATCACAGGGGGGATGGTGCTATAAAGTGCAGGGCACATGGTGGATAACACCAGAACAGTATTCCAGCACACTCCTTACTGATGCATAAAAACTCCTTTGCAAGGTGGGCCTTGGAGATGATTCTTCCACTCAAAACATTCTTTTGGCTATGTTAGGTGGGTCCCCGCTTAATGTGTTGGCTTTTATGACACCTATTCCTAGGTGCATAAATCTCCCTGTGCATTGTACAGGAAGCCTGTGTGCCCAACTTGAGGGTATTGATTTCACTAGGTTGTAGGGGGCCTAATTGCTGGGCATTGCAATGCTGAGCCTTAGGGCTTGTCTTCATGTACAGTGCTGCATGGAAAGCTGTAGCACTTCAGTGATGATGCTACTGTACCGAGGCTACTGAACTTATCCTATTGGGATGCTTAGTCCACCTTCCTGAGAAGCAGTAGCTTTATTGATAGGATACATTCTCCTGTTGACATAGCCCTGTTGACTCTGGGGTTAGCTCAGTCTCCATCACTTGGATGTGAATTCATCTCATCCCTGGATGATGTAGTTATACTGACATAAGTTTGTAGCTCAGAAATGGCTTACGTCACCTTTGTGACTGGAATTCCAAGTGGTATCTGCCACAAAACTCTTAAATCAAGGTTACATTCCACAGTGTCTACTGCGATGATGCTCAGTGCTGAGTGGTATTGTCCAATGAGTGGTTTTCTGCTTTTCCAGAGTTTACTAAATTACAGGTAAATTCTCCTAATTAAAATAAAAATCTTTTATAGTAGCTTTTTTTGAGGTTCTTATAAGATTTTCCATTTGTTGATAGATAAATATAGCTGAGCAAAATACTGGACATTTGTATTTCTACATGTATATTACCATTCTTGAAAATAATAAGGAAAAAGGCAAAACTTACTAAAAGCCTGTTTTGATGTATCTTCTAAAATCCTAGAGGAATACTTTACGGCTGCATCTAGACTGGCATGATTTTGCAGAAATGCTTTTAACGGAAAAACATTCCATTAAAAGCATTTCTGCAAAATCGTGACTAGATTGGCATGGGTGCCTTTGTGCAAAAAGTGCCAATCTAGTGCCTTTGCTCATCCGTGGCCAGTCTAGATGCGATTTTGTGCAAGAAAGCCCCAATCACCATTTTCGCCATCAGGGCTTTTTTGCGCAAAACAGTCCTCCCCTGTCTACACTGGACCTCTTGCTCAAATACATTTACATAAGAGGGCTTATCCCTGAGCGGGAGCATCATAGTATTTCCGCAAGAACACTGAAAATCTTATATTAGATCGTCAGTGTTCTTGTGCAAATTCAAACGGCCAGTGTAGACAGCTGGCAAGTTTTTGCGCAAAAGCGGGTGCTTTTGCACAAACTCTTGCCAGTCTAGACGCAGCCTACTTGTATATAAGACAGGATAGTCTGCAACTATATAATCTTTGGTGCAATATCTTATCCAATCTGAACTCCTTCTCATGTTTCTCCACTTCTCCAGCAAGCTTTTCATTTCCTTCAAGATTCTTCCCTTCACCTTCTTTGACTTTTCAATTTCAGCTGATTTTAAGCAACGTTTCAGCTTGTCAACAAAGATACTATAGTCCTCATCACACTTTTCTGTCTGGCTCCAGTCAAACCCAGAAATTGCTTTCTTCAGCTTTGAGTCAGCAAATGTCTTCGGCCGCTATTTCCTATTTGCCATCTGTAACACCTTCTTTTCCACCACTTCATCGAAAATCAACTTCGCTCTAAGCAAGCGATAGTCACAGCCGATGTTGAAAGGCTGCACCACAGAGACGTCTTGAACGAGTACTCCATTCTATGCAAGCTTATACGGCAAAAGCTGAAGGATGACTTTGAGAATTTCCAGAAAGAAAAACTCCTCAAAACAGCTGAATCACACAAACGCTTCAGGACATGCAAGCAGTAATTGATGCAGTATAGACTGAGCGTAACATCATTGAAAAAAAAAAGGATGGAGAGACAGTAATCGAGAGAACAGGGATGGAGGAGGTCTGTAAGGACTTCTATACAGAACTATTCAAATCAAGAATCAACGTCCCTCTCCCAACACTCCAGGAGTCAGAAGAACGCGTCCCCCCCAATAATCGTCAGTGAAATCTGAAGCGCACTATACCAGATGAAGAAGGGAAAAGCTCCAGGCAAAGATGGAATAATGTCAGAAATGATTTCTGCAGAAGGCGAAAAACTTTGGAAGGCCCTCACTTTAAGATTCAGTCGATATTTTGAAGAAGGAAAAATACCATCAAGCTGGAAGGAATCGAATACCATCTTGCTGCTCAAGAAAGGCAATCGAGAAAATCTTAAGAATTACTGCCCTATATGCCTACTCTCTCATATTTACAGGCTCTTTACAAAGGTGGTAACGAACCGACTTTCGCAGAGCTTGGATGAACAACAGCTGAGAGAGCAGGCAGGGTTTCGAAGAAATTTCAGCACAATCGACCATATATTTACCCTTAGCCAGCTCCTAGAAAGAGCAAGGGAATACAAACTTCTACTGTGCATTGCTTTCATTGACTATGAAAAGGCCTTCAATAGCATCGAGTTCAATGCAATATTAAAGGCGCTCGCAAAGCAGGGCATTAACACGCAATACATCAATTTGTTGAAGGAAGTGAATACTAGATGTACAACAGATATTACTCTCCTCGAAACTCCCCTCCGTATTCCAATAGAGAAAGGCATGAAGCAAGGAGATACAATTTCACTGAAACTATTCACTGCATGCCTCAAAATAGTTATGAACAAGATCAATTGGAGGAGTGATGTCAACATAAATGGAGAACGATTATCTCATTTCAGATGACATTGTATTAATTGCTGAAAGCACCAACCAATTGCAGAGCATGCTACGAAGACTTGACAAGAAAAGCAGTCAGGTTGGTCTGAAAATGAACCACTGCAAAACAAAATACATGTGATCAGACATCTTATGAAAAGCCTGAATAATGATAACAGGAGAAGAAATCAAAGAAGAGGAAGAGTACATATATTTGGGCCAAAAAGTTAATATGCGCCAAGACCTGAACAGAAAATTCTCAGGAAGGATTTGGCCAGGATGGTGTGCATTCAATCCCATCAAGGACGTCCTCAAAGGAAAAAATCGATAAGACCACACATACAAATTCTTCACTTCAACAGTGCTGCCAGCCATGTTGTATGGCAGCGAAACGTGGGCACTGATGAAGAGAGAAGAGCAGCGACTATTGGTAGCTGAAAGGGCAATGGAGCAATCTATGTTGGGAATTTCCCTTCTGGATCATATTCCAAATGAAATGATCAGAGAACACAGCGGTGTGAAAGATATTATCGTGGAAAGCAGACATAACAAAATGTAATGGGCAGGCCACATAGCACGGCTCACGGATAATAGGCAGACTGCAATTATTGGTGAGTGTTACCCACAAGAAAGGAAAAGACTACCCAGTCGGCCTCCAAGAAGATGGGAAGATGACATTGTTAAATGTTTTGGATGAATGTGGAGAAGAAAGGCAAGAGTGCGAGAAGACTGGTGGACGTGTTGTGATCGGCGCGGTCTTAACAATAGCTGAAGACCGATCAATCCAGATGATCCAGGTGATCTTATCCAATTATAAACTAAGCATGGTCATCCCTAGTCTGTTCTTGAAGTGAAGCCCACCAAAGAACAGAGGTTGCAAGAAGTGTTTCTAGTGTTCCAGCTGTTATTACAAAAAATCCTGTATCACTTTTTTTTGTGAGATTAAAGTTAACTCCAGTGTCCTGACCAAATTCCAATGAGGGCATGATTTTCTGTATGTATAAAATTACATCTGTCCAAGATTTCATAATGAAACCTCAAAGGAGGCAGAATTCACCAGGTTTGACTTCCTTGCCGTTTTGAAACAGACCCACTTTGTTTAAAGATCTGCCAAACTACTTAATAAACCTTGTCCAAGTTTTGAGCAAACCTCGGATGAATTTTGAGGAAGCCTGAGCAATTCCAAATATTATAATTCCAAGTGGAAATTCTATCTAAAATAGGAATTTGATTGGCAAGCTGCAGAGAAATGAACAGAAAACTAGACATTATTTGACAGGTTTGGCTGAGTTTCACACTAAGTTTGAAAGAGAAATTCAGGTGGGATGCAAACTCAAAAAATAAAATGTGGAAAAAAAGTTAGCTAAACCTCCACAAACTGAAACTCGATTTTCAACGTCTTCATTTTAATTTCTTCATGGTGTTTCAAGTAGAGAAATTGGAACAGGTCCATAAAATTCTTAGGCACCTACATTTCAGGTTTAGGCTCCTAAATCCTAATTTTGGCTCCACTGCAAAATTATATCACTTGATGATTATCTGTTCTGTTAATTCCTTCTGAAGTACCTGGCATTGGCCGCTATTGGAAGAGAGGATTCTGTGTTGGATGGACCTTTTGTCTGACCTATATGGTCATTGCTATGTTCCTAAATCCTACTGAATCCTATAAGTGACTCATCTAAATTTTCGTGATAAATGTTCCTTTGGTTCCTATGTTTCTGCCTCTAAACATGGGCACTGCTGCTTCACACTAGAGATCCAGACAGCTGTTCCCCACTGAAGCCCAGAGCAATTTTGAAGCACTTGGACCATAGGAAGGTTATTATGAACAGTCAACACTGATTCACCAAGGGCAAATCATGCCTGAACAACTTGACTACCATCTGTGATAAATTAACTCTGGTTCTGTGGATATGGGGAAAGCGATGAATGTGATATACCTTAATTTTAGCAAAGCTTTTCATACGATCTTTCACAGTGTCCTTGCCAGCAAGTTAAAGAAATATGGCTTGGATCAGTGAACTATGAGGTGGATATAAAACTTGCTATATCATTCAGCTCCATGGGTAGTGACCAATAGCTCAATGTCCAGTTGTCAGTCAGTATCATGCAGAGTGCCCCAGAGGTTGGACCTGGAGCTGGTTTTGGTCACCATCTTTATTAATGATCTGGATGATGGGGTGGATTGCATGCTCAGCAAGTTTGCAGAAGACACTAAGCTGGGAGAAGAGGTAGATACACTGGTGGGAGGGATAGGGTACAGATTGACCTAGAAAAATTGCAGGGGTGAGCCAAAAGAAATCGAATGAGGTTCAAGAAGGACAAATATAGAGTCCTGCACTTAGGACAGAAGAATCCCATGTACTGGTGCAGATTCAAGATCAACTGGCTAAGTTGCAGTTCTGCAAAAAAGGTTCTGGGGATTAAAATACATGAGAAGCTGGATATAAATCAACAGTGTGCCCTTGTTGCCAAGAAGGCTAACAGTATATGGGCTGTGTTAGGAGGAACATTGCCAACAGATCAAGGGAAGTAATTATTCCCCTCTCTTCAGGACTGATGAGGCCATATCTGGAGCATTGTCTCTCCACACAATAGGATGTGGACAAATTGGAGAGAGTCCAGCAGAAGACAACAAAAATTATTAGGGGCTTGGACACATAGATTATGAAGAGAGGCTGATGGACAGGGGCTTCTTTGGTCTGCAGAAGAGTGAGGGGAGATTTGATAGCAGCCTTCGACTACCTGAAAGAGGGTTCCAGACAGGATGGGGCAAGGCTATTTGATGTGGCGGCAGATAAAAGAATACAGAACAATAGTCTCAAGTTGCAGCTGGGGAGGTCTGGATTGCATAATAGGAAAAAAATATTTCACTGGGAGTGTGGTGAAACACTAGAATGGGTTACCTAAGGAGGTGATGATTTTAAAGCCCTGCTTGAGCAAGCCCTACCTTGGATGACGTAGTTGGGGTTAGTCCTGTTTTGAGCATGGGGTTGGACTAGATGATCTCCCTAGTTCTCTTCCAACCCTAGTATTCTACGATTCTATGATGAATTCAGAGTGGGGGAAGAGAGGCATTTGGTTAAGTGGCATGCAGGTCTCACTCTAGTAGATAGCCTCTGAGTCTACCTATCAGCTTGAGTGCCATTCTAAACCTGACTGGTGCTGCCATTGGAAAAGGAGGAGCTAGTGCTCCTCCTCTTATAGTTTTGAAACCAGTGATTAGAGTCCATGCTCTCCCTCAGTCTTTCCTGCTGCAGCTGTTCTACTGTAGCTAAATAAAGCAAGCACAACTGGAAAAGAGGGACTGGAGCCTGCATCTCCTGCCACAGATGTGGATACCCTAACAACCAGACTACAGAGTCATTCACTCTCTTTCCCTCTCTCTGCCTTTTTAAAATTTGTGAGAGAGAAAAGGTAGGTGAAATAATGTTTTATTGGACCAACTTCTGTTAGTTGAAGGAATATGATTTTGAGCTACACAGAGATCTTGCTCAAGTATTTAACTGCTTCAGGGGTAGCCGAGTTAGTCTGTACAGGAAAAAACAACAAATGGTCTGGTAGCACTTTATAGACTAACAAAACATGTAGATGGTGTCATGAGCTTTTGTGGGCATAGCCCACTTCTTCAGATGACTGGAATTTTGAGTTTAGGATGTGCAGACCCAAAATAAATAGGAGAGAAGGGGAGAGGAAAAAAGGAGAGGGGTGGGAGATAGGGAGCAGAGGGTATGGAAAATCAAAGGGAAAACCAGGAAGGCAGAGCTGGGAATCAGTAAGCACCTGAAGATTGGGTAGTTAAAACAAAGCAGATACGAATCAAAGTCAGTAGACAGTACCCTTCCTAACACAGGAATCTACACACAGAGCTGTTTGCACCTTCACTGAATGTTAGGTTGATAGTGTCCCAACCATCCCTCATCACGACTGAGTCCATTAGCATGGTAATTGAATTTGTGGATGAGTTGTAATTCTCTGTGTATTTGGCTAGTAGAATGGGTTTGTGACAATTTAACTATTTATCAGCAGTTGAACAGTTTGCCTGAGGGGGATGGGAACTGAATCCAAGTCTTCAACATCACAGAAAAATGTTCTAATCACTTGGATAAAACCTCTGAGGTAGGAAGCAGCAACAGCAGTACCACTACCACCTTCATCCATTTGGTCCAGCACAAGGCAGACACGCCATTCATTCTCTCAAGAAATGCCTTAGGGACCTAAGCTGCCTGACTCCAAATGGCAGGTACTTGGCCATGGATTGGTAAACAAAACTCCAACTCCCAACCTATCATGTTGGGTATTCTGGATCATATTCTAAGACACCTATCTTGACCCTTACATTTCATAGGAAGCCTTGGCTCCTAACTGAACTTTGAGTAACTTAGTGTGGTTTTTGTGGTACCTGAAAATTAGGCACTCTGGTGCTTGACATTGTAACATCTAATTCCCTTCATGGATCCCACCTATTATTTTTTAATCTCTTCCCTGATATTGCTCTGTATTTTTTGCTTTTTTTCTTTCAACTGTCAGGTTTTGTGCACAATGCTTTAGAATAAAGACCTTCAGCTAGAGATCAGATCCTGAATAGCATCAAAACCACGTAGACATTCTTTTTTTTTTCCTCTGTCAAATTACAAAAGTTTGATGAAATGGTACATTAAGATTCACTAAGGCAACAAAAAGTACTGATTTGCTATGTAATTATCAAAAAGTTGATTAAACAATAATACATGCTATGATTACATTCCTGTTTATACATTAAATGTGCACAGAATTTTTAGATACTTTATTATTTAACAAGATTGTTGTAATGAGTTAATTAAATAAATTGCTGATAACACTGCTGGGCATTCAATAAATATATTAATAAATTTGTAATTTGCATAAGCAAATTAACTATATTTATGATTTATGCCAATTAAATGCCTTAATATCTTAAGTTCATTAAGAAACAGTTAAATTATGTCCTAATCAGAATGTGATTTCCATTTATGGCATAAGACATTTGTTTATACATTTCCTGTATAGAATAGAGGTTTATAACTCTTACATAAATTAAAGTCTAGTTTTAAACAATTAGCTGGAATTTAATTAACTTACAATAACTATTTTAAAATAAATGAAATACATGCTTTATCTTATCGTTAACTGTACTTTTTAAAATAAAAATGTTTCCATAACTTGCATTTGCATCAGTATGTCACAGTACAGAAAGCTGTTAATACAGATTCAAATATTGCTGGATTTCCTCTTTCAAACTATTAATCTCAGACCAGTATAAAATAGAAGTTTATTCATCTCTGCAATATCTAGAGAACTTTTTCCATAAGACTGTTTTCCTTTAGCAAAATTTTATTTACAGTAGAAACTCAGAATTATAAACACTTCAGGTAATAGAGGTTATTCGAAACTCTGAAATGTTTCTAACTGTGAACAAATTGTTATGATTGTTCTTTCAGAAGTTTACAGCTTAACATAGACTTAATATATCATTGAGACTTTACTGTGCAGATGAAAAATACTGCTTTCCTCTTAGTTTTTTAGTAGTTCATATTTAAAACAATACTATACTATTTTTTTGTCTCTATGGGTGCCCGATTGTGTATTTCTGGTTCCAGAAGAGGTGTGTGGTTGACTGGTCAGTTCATAACCATAATATTCATCACTCTGAATTTATACTGTAGATTCATAGAGCTTAAAATCAGAAAGGACCATGTTATTTAGTGAAACATTTGATATATTGCAGGCCACTAAATTTCACCTTGTTACTTCTATATTGAGTCCAATAACTTGTGTGTTTGACTACAGAGTAACTTGCCTAAGACTAAACCACAGCTTCCAGAAAGCCATCCAGTTTGATCTAATTTTGCTAATGGATGAAGGATCCAATTGTGCCTAATTTCTAATCTGAATTTGTCTTCAGCTTCTAGACATGGGTTCTTGTTATTCTTTCTCTACTACATTAAGGTTGTCCCTACAGTGGCCTTTAAACTGAACTTGGGAACTCATTTTAAACACTGTTGTTACTTAGCCCATTTCTTTGGATATATACACACAATGTGGCAGATGTATTCCTGTCAAGGACCAATACTGGGGAAATGTTACAAGGGTTTTGAATTTATTTGGAATTGTAACATCAAAATAATCTCTACATGTTTCTAGAGCTTTGAGCCTAAAATGCATTTTCATATCTGAAATCCTATGGAATTTAATTATTTAAAAATATTATATTTATAGCAAAATGTTATAGGTAGTGTATAAGCTTTGCCACAATCTCTGAGTAGATGGATTTACTCAAAATCTGCAAGAATATTTAGTAGAGGATGCATCTGATTCTCCTCTCACACCAGTGAAACACCATTTCCTGTAATGGAGATACACATAATTTATAATAATATAAATGAGTGGAGACTCAGTGCCAAACATCTCTAACCGCTTTTTCAATATAGCTTTAAATAGATGAAAATTGTACTAGATTAAAAAAAGATTACCAGAATAAATCAGAGATTTCACAATTGCAGGAGACACACTAGATGATGCTTTTTCTATTTTAAACTGTCAGTACATAATATAGCTTTCGGAACAGGAAATATGAGATGCAAAATATAGGGAGAATGGAGTCTATAATCTATTTTAAATTTTGCACAAAGGAAAAAAAATAGAAAGGAAAAGGAGAATGGAAAATATCAGTGGCTTAGGGGCCTTCTATTCTTTTTTATGTTCTTATGTTTCTGTTAAAATGAAGATGCTGCCTGCTAATTGTATTGAGTACAAAAAAGTTATGCTTTTTAACAACACTAAATTTTCTTTCACAGGATTTGTTACTGCCTATAAAAAGACAAGTTTTGTATAAACCTCATCTCATTAGTGGAAACACAGTTAAAGTGCTTGTTAGATTAGGAACAATTTGTCTGTGTGTGTAAAATATATATTTATATTATAAAATTATATATTTATATAGGCACTTCATAGTAACAGCAAGGGAGAGACTACCCATATTCATTGCTAAATATTTATGCTTTTCTTGAATGGTATCTGGATGCCAAATGGACATTCTTGAAACATCCCTGAAAACAAATACCTGTTCACATGCATTTTAGTGGAAAAACATATAAAAAGACGTTAGCATAGTTGTAGCAATCCTGTGATTAGCTGCAAATAAATGTCTAGTAATAATGGAGCCTCCTGAAGTGGCGCCTCCATGACAGCACATATATGCCCTTGCCACCTCTTTGCCCCCTTAGTTCTTCTTGCTGAAATACTCTGCCAAAGGGGAGGTGGGTAAGATTTAGAATGGACATGAGCATCACATCTTAAGAACAACAGTTACAAGTAGTTGGCAATGATTTTTTCTTCTTCTAGTGATTGTTCATGTCCATTTCATTTAGGTGACTCCCAAGCTTGATGATCGCAAGAGGGGTTGGAACACCAATATCAGACAAAATGCTGCCTCCATGAGAAGGAACTTTAAGTGAGAATCTCTCTCCTTCTTTAGCTGTAGCTTAAATCCTCTGCAGATTTTGCACTTGTCAGATTAGGGACCCTAAAGCAGGAGTTGTGAGGGTCAGCACATGGCACAGGCTTTAAGCCCTTGGCACAGGCTTTAAAACCTGGGACTGAGGCATGCCCCCGATCTGGAGAAAGAGTGAATGGAGGAAACCGCCAACAATGTAACTAAGAACTATCTAATATAACTATCTACACTTTAGTCAAAGACCATTAGGAAAGGTGCTTGCAGGATGCAAGGGCAAACCACTCCAAAAACCATCACAGGTGGCAAGAAGGAACTGAGGGGGCTGACTGTTTACAAGGGTATATATGTGTTGCCATGGAGGGGCTGCTTGAGGGGACTCCACTGCTGACCCAATGGATATTCCTTAGGGGAAAATAGTCTGATAATTGGGCACGCAATGGATGCACACCTAAATGGAATGCATATGAGCAATCACTCCAAAAAGAATGAAACAAGAGACAGGACTATGTAGCACTCTGAAGACTAACAAGATGGTTTATTAGGTGATGAGCTTTCATGGGCCAGACCCACTTCCTCAGATCAAATTGTGGAAGAAAATTGGCATTACCATACCTACCAAAGGAATACAATAAAAAAAAGTGAACTGGTATATATGGTCGTGCCAATTTTGTGGATAGGTTCTTGTAAAAGTTGTAGACAATCATTTGTCAGTCTGTATGTGTGTGTCTATGTTGCAGCGGATGGAGAGGAGGGAGAGTTTAGCTGTTTCGAATTTTACAATCCTAGCTACATTTCAAAGAACCATTGTACAGAGAATAAGCACGGCATTGACTCAAGATACTGATGCTAAAGCACATTTCAAAGCAAAAGCCAATTCAACTGTCAGGCTCTCTGAAGGAGAAGTGTTGGTTCTTTTGCAATAAGAGTATTGTTTTGGTAAACATCAGCAATTATGGGAGTTAATGGCACAGCATACTGTGAATACATTGATTAACTTTTGAACAAAGAATTGAAGCTGAAACCAATATGATTGGTATCTTTCCCAACCAAGGAAAAAATCCTGAATCCATATTGCTTCTTGTAGGATCAATGGGAAAGTTACATTTTAAAAGCCTCCCCCCTCTTGTCTACTTCCCAGCTCATTAAGAAAGCCATGGATTGACAAAGGATTTAGGAGTTAATGTCATGGAAGATATTCTCTGGGAGAAAACAAGATAGTTAAATTTGCACATATTATTATTTATAACTTCACATGTTTTCATTTGTATAGCACTACAAACTACAGTTTTATCCCAAAGTAATTTCTGAATTATCATTTACTCAGGGAAACTTGAATTGAAGTCAGTGATCATTTTCCTTGAGTAGCGTCTGGTCAAGAAAAGGAATGTAGGGTTTGGTCCAATACACATGGGGTATGTCTAGACTACATGGCTCCATCGACGGAGCTTTGTAAACTAGTTTACCCGGCAAAGTCAATGAAACGGGGATTTAATAATCCCCGCTTCATTAAAATAAAAATGGCCGCTGCACTGTGCCGGCGATCAGCTGATCCGCGCTGTGCCAACGATCAGCTGATCCGGCACAGCGCGGCAGTCTAGATGCGGCACGGTCAACAAGGGAAGCCTTTGTCGACCGCGCCGCGTCTAAACTGCCGCGCTGTGCCGGATCAGTGGATCATCCGCACAGCGCGGCGGCCATTTTAATTTTAATGAAGGAGGGATTATTTAAATCCCCGCTTCATTGACTATGCTGGGTAAACTAGTTTACACGGCTCCATCGACGGAACCATGTAGTCTAGACTTACCCATAGGGTATGTCTACGTTGCAATTAAAAACTCAAAGCTGGTTCATACCAAGTGAATTGGGCTTGTGGGGCTCAGAGTAAAGGGAGGTTCAATTGCAATGTAAATGTTCAGGCTGCTGCTGGATCCTAAACTCTCAGATCCCTGCTTCCCTTCCTCACCAAATCTCCTGCCATTGCTTGGGTTTGAATCTCAGTTCCAAGGAGTCTATCCAGTTCAAACCTGAGCATTATCTAACTAAGCTTTCCTTTCCAGATTTGTTTGCTGGTTTTGCCTAGATGCAACAATATTTGTTATTTTGATTTTGGGAAGGAGCCAAACATAAAAAGTTATTTTGAAGTGAAATCTTAGAGGGTATGTTTACACAGCAAAGTTATTTCAAAATAGCAGCCGTTATTTCGAAATAACTTTACCAGTGTCTACACAGCCAAACCACTATTTTGAAATTAAATCGAAATAGCGGAGGGCTTATTTCAAAATTGGTAAACCTCATTCCACGAGGAATAGTGCCAATTTCGAAATTGCTATTTTGAAATGTGCTGTCTAGACACTTATTTCAAAATAGGGGGCCTCCAGCCCTTCCCAGAGTGCCCTGCTGACCACTCTGGGCACAACCAAGAAAACTCCTCTCCCTCCCCCCTTCCCCGGAGCCCTTAAAGGGCTAGACTCTGGCCACTGTGCCTGTGCCATCTCTAAGCCTGCCAGCCCAGAGCCAGCAGTCACTGCATCTGACCCAGTGGCCCCAGCATGAGCCAGGCTGCCAGTGCCAGCCAGCCCTCCACTGCTCCCCAGGACCATTCTGCCAGCTCCCAAGAGCCTGCCAGGGGCTGGAAAATGTGGGCGCCTGCCTGCTCCAGTGCGGAGATCAGGAACCTAATTCATGTTTGGGGGGAAGCCTCCAACATCCATGATCTCCGCACTAAATGGAGGAACACAACCGTCTACAGGTGGATGGATGCCAGCCTGGCCACCAAAGGCCACATGCGAACCCAGGAGCAGGTTCACATGAAAATAAAGGATCTGTGGCAAGCCTGTGCCAGGGCCACAGGGGGCAGCTCCCAACCAGGGGCAGACCCAGACCCCTGCCCCTATACTGATGCCATGGACCACATCCTGGGGGTAGGACGGTCTGTGCCCCCCACGTGGTCATCGACTGTGGGGCAGAGCTTGCTGCCTCCTGCTACTCCAGCCCCTGCTGCCTCCCCAGCTA
>CM057847.1:140333594-140360534 GCA_030068395.1 Apalone spinifera | reverse complement strand
TGACCTCTCGAGGTCCCTTCCAGTCCTAGTATTCTATGATTCTATGATTGTGTACACATGGGAAGAAATTCTCATGGAGACTGCTTTTAAATGGAAACAAAACATGATGTTTTTTGATAATTCATTTCTTCCACAGAGAGCTAGATATAGAGTGCTGATGGCTTTTTATGTGATATTCCAGTGATTTTCATCAAGAGCCTGCCAGAACAAATTAAGCTTGATATGTTCAGAAACTAAAATAAATACAAAGTATTCAAATATTTTTAGTTTTAAAAAAAGACTATAATGTACAGTTGGACTTGAAGGCACTAGTTCAGGTCAATTATTTTCTCACCTCTATTAGAAAAATAATTAAAGATTCTTTATTAATTGAATTCAGAATTTAAATTTGCCATGCATTATTATTTAAGCCTGGTTAATGTAGACATGTTAACAATATGCTGAGGAGCTATTAAAACTTAATCAAACCAAAGGAACATTTAAACCAGTATTTGTGATCTAAATTAAATTCTCCAGTTTAAATGCATACTATATTATGCTTTTAGTCTTAATATAATGTATAATAATATTATAGTGTGAGGGACTGTTTTTTAAAAATTATTTGTTTGCAGAAAAATACTACTCTTTTGTGTTTTGAAATCTTTGCACATTATTTTGAAAGAAAGTTAGGTAACTGGTAATATTGAAGGTATTTAAATCCAAAAACACTGGGAAACATACTTACAGACTGAAAATACTTAGATGAGCACCATAACAGTACATGAAGCCGTATTCCTTCAAAATGCTAAGCTCTGAATAATCCTTACAGTAAACAAGCTGCTTCATCTAAATTTACTGTTTGTCTGTATTTTTCATTGCCTGGAGAAAGGCAGTGGCCAAAACATGAGTTCTAATTTTCTGTTCAGTTCCCGAGGATATATTTTTATAGGTGAACTTAATATTTGTGAGATGTGACAGAATGACTGAAGTCTAATATTTTAGCCATAAAAGAGGCACTTGATTACACAGATCTGGAAATTCATCTTAGTTCTAACCTGCAACACTTTTTTTTAGTTTTTGCCCTGAACAAATATTGCCAATGGTGATAAAACACATAATATTTTCAATGTGAATAGGCATCTAAAAACAATTGGGATGGTACTACCAAAACCATTTTCACTTATGCATTAAATATAATTCTGTATTTGGCTTACTCAGGTGGGCAGTCCCCACTAAGGGCATGTCTACACTGCAGCATTATTTTAGAAAAACTCATATTATTTCAAAATAACATAGTGAGAGTTTACACAGCAAGCCATTATTTCAAAATAATTTTGAGATGGAGGACTTCTTACTCCAACTCCTGTAATCCTCATTCTTCCTTCGACTTCTTGCCGTGTAGACAGTGCCAAAAGCCACCTTAAGCTATTTCAACTTCAGCTACGCAGCTGATGCTACGTATCTTCATTCGACTTTTGCCCTGCAGGGTAGACATGCCCTAAGTTCTAAATAGGTAATTCTTATCAGCTTGTGTTTGCTGGCAAGACCTACCTGACACATGTCTTGATAGCTTCTAAGTTTCATTTCCAAATATGCCTCACATCCCATTATCTTTTACAGAGTCTAAAATGCCATCTAGTTTTTCTCTTTCAGCCAAGCTGCTTTATGGAGTCTTAAGTTAAATTATTAGGGCATGTCTACACAGCAGGGCTAAACTTGAAATAAACTATGCAACTCGAGGACGCTAATTGCATAACTTCAGTTAAAATAGCGTATTTCGAATTTGGGCACGTCTATACAGCGCTTCTTTTGAAATAGATCACTCTTCTGCTGACTTCCCTTATTCCTCACACAATGAGGTTAACAGAAGTTGGAGTAAGAAGCCTATTTTTTGAATTTATTCTGAAATAATGCTGCTGTATAGACATGCCCTTAGTGAAAATGAGCAATGTAAGTAAGACTCAATTCTGACAGTTATTATTTAAACAAACCTCTCTTTGAAGGCAACGGAGAGGTTCTGTCTGAGTCAGATAATAGGATTTGGCCCTATTTCATATTCTTCCAGAGAGCAAATATTAGCCTTTCAACGTCACTGCCTGCCACTAACCTATGTGGATAAGAGTGCTGAGGGAAAAGGAGATAATTCTTTGAATTACTAGTATTCCCCTTTAGGTAAGATTCAGAAATTAAAATTCAGAATCCCATCATCTCAGGGACACACTATACTTCCCTCATGCATCTGAGATTTATATAGTCAGACATGAGTCATGGGATTTCTCTGGAAAAAAAATGAAAGTGCTTATGAACATTCTTTGGATGAAAATGTAAGTTAATGCTTTTAGGTGCCACACAAAAAATGCTTCTCATAGCTCATACTTTGAAATCCCCTGATCCAGTTATCATCTGCCAGAGTTTTTAATAAAGCAAGGCAAAATGTGTAGTCTTTGGCCTGGCAGATCAGCATTAATGTCGAGCCATGGCTTAATCCTGATGTTGATGAAATCCCTCATTTCTTCATTGTTTTAAATTCCCTGCCAACTTTGGTTACAAAAGATGGATTTCTCTTCTCATTTTTCTTTTTATTAAATTAAGACCCTCTGATCCAATGAAGTTCACAGAACTAATGATAGTGTATATTAACAGCAGAGCCCATTTAGAAGAGCGCAGTTGTTCTATAATACCTAATGGAGGGGGGTGGGGGATGGAGGTAAGAGCTAGGGAAGCTAGTTTGATACCTCTTCTGCCTCAGAAAACACTTTTTCTTCACCAAAGATTAACTTTGGCATATATGGGGTGCTCACATACTACTGTGAAAATTGCGATACAAAACCCTTTAATGAAAAAAAAAATCAGACAGTATTATTTGAGTGACTTTTTTTTTATTCTTGGCTGTCTCATACTCAAGGTACAGCACTTCAGATAAACCTAAAGTCCAGACAATAGGGTGCAAAGATGGTTCTTATGAAGGTAAGGAAACCCAAGTGCTCTTAGGAATTTTGTTTATATACAGGGTGTACCTCCCCAAACTGGAAATCTCTGGTCTGACAACATCTGTGCTCCAGCAAGACCACGGATGTTGTTGGACCACAGAGCCAGGGATAGGGAGGTCTGGCAGCCAGGATGGGAGTGTGGCAGGGTGGCTTACGACAGGGAGGTCTGGGACTCCGGTTCCGGTGGCTGGGGAGCTCCGACTTCAATGGCCAGGGAGCTCCGGCCCCGAAGGCAGCCAGTGGAGTAGTAGGGAGCTCCAGAAGAAGCAGTTCCAGCAGTGCAGCAGGATCCAGCCATCGAGGAGGTGGATTGAGGAGCAGATCTGGACCTGCCATTGAGGAGCTTTTGCCCTCTGCACAGCAGGGAGCTCCAGCTGCAGGGAGTTCCGGATAGGCTGGAACCCAACGGCAGTAGGTCCAGGGCTGAAGCCTGAGCTTGGGGGCAGTAGGGCCAGGTGCAGACCATGAAAAGATGGCAGTAGAGAGGGACAGGGGGCTAGAAGGCCTGTGACAAGGGACCTCCTCTGGTCCATCAAATCCCCTTGTTCAGGACCAGCCAGGTCCCAAGGGTGCTTTAACCTGTATTATGATAGGGATATTATATTACATCAGGGATTCTTAGCACTGTATAACTGAGCCAGACATATTCCATGTACCCCTTCATGAGCTGAAGTTGCACTACAGGCATCCTACTTCAGTTTCTGTCATCTTCAGCTAGCGCCCCTTAAATCAAATGATCAAACAATACTTCACTCATTCAGCCAAACTCTCCGTTTGGCTTGGATTTATTAAACTAACAAAATCAATCTCAAAACAAAACTCTCAATGCTTCCTCAGACCCACATTCCTTGTTTTCCTCATTGTCTCCCAGGCTGCCTCTGCCTGGAATCTTTTTCCTAAAGCCTCATGGTCTCCTACTGGAGCCTGCTCATGCACATGAATTTCTATAATCCTTCCCAGTTCTCTCAATTCCCCTATTGGACACTACTCATTCACAGCAGGCATTGCCAACCGAAGGCTCTCACTCCAGCTTCACTCATGCTATTTCTCTCCCTAAACATCCTCTTTCTCTACACTCATTTTGGTTGCTCTTTACAGGAAAATCATCTCTTCCATAGCCAGCTGATTATACTTCATATCCCAACCCAGTTGTAGCAGGAAAAATAATTATATGGGGCTGGCCAGCTCCAGGCCTCTAGGATTTGAAAGGACCAGCCAACCTACTACACACTGTATTATTAAGCTTGCTTGATATTTCCTATTATGAAACATTATTTTCCATTGCTTATAACTTTGTCAAATTATTTGGACTGCAATTTTTTGGATAGTGAGTAACTGTCTCAAGGTGAATTTAGCCAAAATAGTTGTGTAAATTCTGAGAACAAGGCTGGGGGAAATATATCATTTTGTCCTTGTTAATTTATTGAGTTCTCTTCTTTGAAATGCTCTAACACTCTAGGCTATGGAGCAAGGATTTAAATTTTTGCAGGCGGTGGCCTTTGTGCTAAGGATGTCCCGTCCCTTTAAAAATCTGTCCAAATATTATCAAGTTCTAAGCTGCTGAAAGTTGCAGTTTGCATATTCTTAGTGAAGACTAACTAGAAAATGGCAGCTGAATTCCCCAAAGATTTCATCCATAGTGAGCATGCTCTAGGGCTGGATAGGACTTACCAGCAATTGCAGTTCCTCGCTGCTCAGAGCCATTCTGAGTTCATGTATCAGAACTGAAAAGAGGAAGACAGTCACTCTTATGCTCCTAATATCCCCTCCAGGCAGTGAGGAGGAAGAAGCTGCCTGCTTCAAATGCAGACAGACAAAAGCCAGACCAAGGGGTGGCGGGACAAGACAAGACAAGAACACTGGAGCTGGAAGACACCGTGTCTTCTCCTCTAAAATGACAGAGAGAGAGGGAAACTAAGGTGATGATTTCAAGTGGCAGGTTGGTGTAGTCTGAGCAAGGATACTGGGAGACAATCAAGGGGGCTAAGAAGAGTTGGACTATTGGATAATGCAACTAGGATATTAGAGATAGAAAAGGGTGTACTGGGAGCTAGGGGAGATACCGAGACTGGACAAGAAATCAGAGAAAACTGGGACTGGGAGCTAGAGGGGGGAGAACAGGTCAGGTGGGGAACAGGGGGCTATCTGGCACTTAAACAGCAAACAGACCGGGACAAAGAGCCAGGTGGAGGAAAATGCCAAGATTCAACAAAGAGCTCAGAGGGAGAAGGGACTTTGAAACAATGGATATAGGGAACATGGCTCCGCCTCCACCTGAAGGAATACTTCCAACATACCGATGTACAACACACTGACCTTACTGCTCCTCCCCCCCCCCACCAATCCCAGAAGAGGAAGGCTTCTATGTGGTCCTCACTGATGGTCTCAATGAAAGTCTTGATTTCTACATTGACTGCTTCCGCAAATGTGCTTGAGCTGATATTATCAGCGAAAACCAACATATAACATACAACCTCAGCCATGCAGAACGCAATGCTATACACAGCCTCAAAATCAATCCTAACATCATAATCAAAGAGGCAGACAAAGGAGGCACTGAAGTCATCATGAACAGGACAGATTATGAACAGAAGGCAAACAGACAACTTATCAATACCAAATTCTACAATCCTCTCTCTTATGACCCCACTAAGGAATATCAAAAAACCCTGAAAAAACTGCTCATGAAGCTCCCTGATGCTGCTCAGAAACAAATTTACACTAACACCCTCCCTAATCCCTGACCAGGAACTTTCTACCTGCTACCCAAAATATACAAACCTGGAAATCCTGGATGGCCCATCATCTCAAGCAGTGGCACACTTACAACAGGATTATCTGGCTATATCAATTCCTTCCTCAGACCCTCTGCTACCAGCGCTCCTAGCTACCTCCGCAATGCCACTGACTTCCTGAGGAAACTTCAAAACAACAGTAATCTACCTGAAAATACCATTCTGGCCACTATGGAAGCAGAAGCCCTTTACACCAAAATTCCACATGAAGATGGATTACAAGCCATCAGGAACAACATCCCCAATAACAGCACTGCACACCTAATTACAGAGCTCTACGACTTTGTCCTCACCCACAACTACTTCCAATTCAGAGACAATTTATATCTCCAAGTCAGTGGCACAGCCATGGGTACCCAGATGGCACCAGAATATGCCAACATTTTTATGGCTGATCTTGAACAACATTTCCTCAGCTCTCGCCCCCTAACACCTCTACTTTACTTATGCTATGTCGATGACATCTTCATTATATGGACCAATGGGAAAGAGACTCCTGAAAAATTTCACAAGGATTTCAACAACTTCCATCCCACCATCAACCTCAGCCTGGACCAATCCACATGAGAAATCTACTTCCTGGACACTACAGTACAATTGAATAATGGACAAATTTCCACTACCCTATATTGGAAACCTACCAATTGCTATACTTACCTTCATGCCTCCAGCTTCCATCCCAGACACATTTCTCAATCTATTGTATACAGCCAAGCCCTAAGATAAAACCGGATTTGCTCCAATCCCATAGATAGAGGCAAACACCTACAGGATCTATATAGAACACTCCTAATACTGAAGTACCCACTTGGAGATGTGCAAAAACAGATTGATAGAGCCAAAAAAGTACCCAGACATGAACTACTTCAAGACAGACCCAAAAGGGAAAATAACAGAAATCCACTTGTTATTACCTACAGTCCACAACTTAAACCCCTCCAACACATTATACACAATCTGCAACCCATCTTGGAAAACGATCCCTCACTCTCAGAGGTCTTGGGGGAAAAGCCTATTCTCACTTACAGACAACTCTCCATGAAACAAATTCTTTCCGGCAACCATGCTACACAACCACATCATAAGCATCCAGGAACCCAGTCCTGCAATCAGCCGTGGTGCCAACTCTGCCCACATATCTATACAAGCAAATTCATTACTGGAGCCAACAACATAAACTATCAAATCAGAGGATCATTCAACTGCACATCCAATAATTTGATTTATGTCATCAAATGCCAGCAATGCCCCACTGCTATATATATTGGACAAACTGGACAGTCCCCCTAGGAAAGAATCAATGGCCACAAATCAGATACACATAAAGAGAACATACAGAAACCTATTGGAGAGCACTTCAATCTACTTAATCACCCTTTAAAAGATCTCCAAGTGGCTGTCTTCTCACAAACCAGTTCTACTAGTCAAATACACAGAGAGGTGTTAGAATTACAATTCATCCTCAGTTCAATTATCACGGTGATGGCCTTCTCAATCGAGATAAGGAATGGCTGGGACATTATCTACCTAACAATCAATAAAGGTGCCAATAGCTCTTTGTGTAGATTCTTGCATTAGTACCCTCCCTATCTATTGCTATCCTTTGATCCTTATCTGCTTCCTTTTAACTATCCAATATTCAGATGCTTACAGATTGCCAGTTCTGCCTCCTTATTTTTCCCTTTGATATTTTCATATGCTCTGCTCCTTGTTTCCTGACCCTCCTTTTTTTTCCTTCCCCCCTCTTCTTTCTTTCCTATTTATTTTGGGTCTGCACACCCTAAACTCAAAACTCCAGTCATCTGAAGAAATGGGTTGTGCCCAAGAAAGCTCATGATACCATTTACATTTTTGTTAGTCTATAAAGTGCTACCAGACTATTTGTTGTTTTTTGAGTTTATCCTGTACAGACTAACTCAGCTACCACCTGAAGCTTATGGTTATGGAGGTCTCTGCAAGCAGAGAGGTGGTGGGTTGAGGGAAATCAGATGAGATGCTGGGAAGGAATGGAGACTGGTTCAATAAGGAGCCTGGGCCTGGGATGAGAAGCCTCAGGAGTGGAGACTGGGGACTGGCTAAGTGAATGGAATGGAATTGTAGTGAGAATCCAGGAGTGGGAAAGAGATGGGAGGAAGAGATAGGACTGGCACAAAGATGATTTAACAGAGATTCAAGAATCAGGATACTCTTGATTTCTTTCCCCCAAAGACCTTTGAGCACACTATTTTCTAAATGAACTTCAAGGACACCCCGTATTTTAAGCTCATTGAGGAAAACTAAAATCTCTTGTAAAATTCTATATTAATTCTGCTGTTAATTTTTCAAACTTTTCCTTGTGGTAAAGTCCATGGAAATTACCCTGGTGAGAGAAAATCCACTCAAGTCTTCCCTTAAAATTCTGATATTTTAGGAGGTACGTATCCCTTTGCAAAACAATCCACTGCACTCCATTTCATTAGAACCATGCTGTAAGGAAGCCTCACCAATGTCTCCCCAAACTCTTAGAACATGGTCTCCATGGCAAAGATAAATAAAGGCTAAATTTTTTTTCCAAGGAATTTCAATGGAATTAGAAGTAGATTACACCTGCTGGATTTCTACCTAAGTCTCTACCTCTTTTTCTGGTTCACTTTTCAGGGTCTAGAGAGGAGAACTTGGTGTAGGGGAGGCATCCACTCTTACATGTAGTTTGAGAAGGAAATTATCCAAGTCATAACGAGTAAAAATTGTTTGCAACCTGTTCGAGATATGGAACATCCATCATCTCAAGATTTTTAAGATCAGATTAGACAAAGACCTATAGGGCACGGTCTACATAATACTTATTCCTGCCATGAGTGTAGGGGACTGAACTAGATGACCTCTTAGGATTCTAGTCCTAATATTCTCTGATTCTCTGACAGCTAGTTACTGAGTGACTGGCACTATTTATATACTACACATAGATAATAGGCAACTCACATTTAAGCCTAAAACTGAGAACATAAAAGAATCTTTTAGGTGTTGATTCTTTTGCTCATGGCATTCAAATTATTGACTAAAATTATGATTAACATGAGAAATAAATATCCTGCTCCATCATTCATTATAGCTCTTTGCTAAGGCAAAGCCCCAAATACTACACATTTCACATCCCAATTTTTCAAATTGGGATCTACAGTGACATTTGAACACTTTCTCAATATTCCCATATCCTCACATGTGGTACTATTTAGATAGAGGTTGCTTGAACAAGATACTAAGGTTGCCATAGAAACAATTTCTAAGGAGACAGGCGAAGAAAGTATGGGTGTTAATGGCAGAAGCTGTGTATTTGAAAGAAAACAATGGGAAGCAACTAATAATACACTGATGTGTATACACTTGTTTATAAATTATACATCAAGAGCAAAAGAATAAGGAAATGTACTTTAGCCAAATCTCATGTGGCCAGTCCATTAATTTGACTTTTAACATAATTTTATTCTTCGTCCTCAGTTGTTTTGCTGACATACACAGCATTAACCATGAAGCTGAATTTTTCGCAAGGTACACTACAAACAGCAGTTATTCTGCTTTCCATTAAATGCTTCCTAGCAGACGTTGCCAGATAAGAAACCTACAAAACAAAATCTTAATTGGCTATTAGTGGAGAAGATTCTACATGGCTCTTTTTAGATACCAAATGAGTCTGAACACTGTGCTTTTTTATACATCAAATGAGTCTGAGTGCCATGTCCTAGCAACACTGTACGCTAAGTTTTTTAGGTATAAGGTAACTGGTGTGCAGTCAATCACTGATTCTGCCCAAACATTTTGGGAAACCATCACTTGGTTAACACACAATTCCTGTTATTATCTGGAGAATAGCAAGTCTGAGTGCTGTTAATCACAATGGGATGAAAGCCAGAAGAGGGTGAAAGAATCTCTCCAGTTACAGGAAAAGTGAAGGGGATGACATTTCAAGAGGAAAGGAGTGACTCTGAGCACGGAAAGTAGAAGGAAGGGTGCTAGCACAGTGGAAGGAGAGATTTTGGTCAGTAGAAGAATCTGATTATGGAACAGCAACATTCCAAGCCCCCGGCATCTGTGCAGTGCTGGCTACAGGTCACTGGTTTTACTTTTGAATTTGTATTTGTAAATGTATTCATCTGGAAACAACAAAGGTAGGCCTTATTTACAGGATGGGGACTGTATCCTGAAAAGGTATGACTCTCCGTGTGGAGAGCAGAGCCCGGAGTGGCTAAGAAGGAAAAGCGGAGCCCCTGGTGCGTTGACCTACCCTTGTTTGGCAAATTCCCTGGTCTGGGACCAGTCAGGTGCCAGATGCAGGAGAGTTAGCCTGTACATAGATCCCAGGGTAGCGCAGTGGCCAAAAGGGCTAATGCAAACTTTGGATGCGTAACCACGAGAAACTTGAGTAGGAGTAGAAAAGTTATTTTACCCCCCTAATTGGATCTGGTACAACCAATCCTGGAATATTGTGTTCATTTCTGGTATCCACAATTCAAGGATTCTGACAACTTGGAGAGGGTTCAGAGAAGAGCCATGAGAAGGGATTAGGAAACCTGCCTTACTGAAGGTGCTCCATTTATTTATCTTACGAAAGAGAAGGCTAAGGAGTGACTTGATCATCTTTTATAAGTACCTGCATAGGGCATAACATTTAAAAATGGGCTTTTTCAATCTAGCAGAGAAAGATATAATACAATCTAATGGCTGGAAATTGAAGTTAGACAAAGTCAGACTGGAAATATGCTTTAATTTTTTAGTAATGTGAGTAATTAACTGCTCAAACAATTTATGATGCACAGGCAATTTTAAAACCAGTATTATATGCTTTCCTAAATAATATACTCCAGAAGTTCTCTGGGAGGGAGCGGGAGTTCCATAGGCTGTGTTATACAGGAAGTCAGACTAGATTATCATAAATGGTGCCTTCTGGCTTTAGAATTTATGGCTGAATGTATGAATCATTACTAACTAAATATGGCAAAACGCTATACAATATTTTAGAAAATTTCATATATAGATTCAGCATATCTCTACCATAACATATATTTTTACATTTTGTTTTGTTTTAACTTAGAGACTACAGTATTATTCTGACTAGTTTAAAATACAATTATGATTGGGATTTTGCTGCAATCAGACTTACATTATGGAAGGTTATTAATGCTATAAAATACTTACAGTGCACACACAAGATTTCTTGAAGCCTAGTACTGATGTAAGGAATTATATTTTTAACATACCTTCATTATGAACAATCTCTGGCTTGAGTGGGGTGTGAAGCTATATAATTGATTTAAAACTAAGACACAGAGAGATGAAGGACAAGGCATTCATAAAAAATGAAGAGATTTAAAAGCACAAATCCTAAAGACCTTGATCTTTTAAGTCAATTAGGTGCTTCTGAAAATCCCACCTTAAGGCAACATAAGAAGTCTGTCATACCAAGAATAAATCTTCTAAACAAGTTAATTGCTTTACTGTGGAACAACGTTCTTCTTTATAAGAAGAAAAAGAAAGATTTCACTTAGTCCTTCCTGAGAAGAATTAGAGAAGATTACTCAAATTTATTCTAGTATTTCTGACTTTTGTGGGGCTCAGAAGATTTTCTAGAATAAAGCACTTTTGTGTCTTTGAGATAAATTATCTTCTTTGCCAAACATTAACTGTTTGGGCTAATATTTTATGCTGGGGTCTGCCTCAGGATGATCTCTAAGTTCTGATCAAATCAGTTATGTTATTTTGGACAATAAAGCTAGGGGGAAATACATTGCTTTTCCATTTACATATATTCTGGCAATCTCTTCTTTGAGGAGTTCTATCACACCCTTCCAGCTAGAAGGATGTGAAAATTGTGTGCGCTCACATGTGAGTCCAGGTGGGTGCACTTTATGTCAATGATGTATTTTTTGCTGTTCCTGTGCAAATAAATGTAAATTTGATCAAATTATATGGCTTTGCAAAAAAAAAAAATCTTAGTTTGAATATGTTAAGCAGAGATTTCTTAGCAATTAAAAGTCACAATCTCTGAGCCCTCTGTCCTCATTGAACATGCTTCTGCCTCTCAGAGTTCAGATTGGATGAGGAGTTGGAGGCAGAGAAAGACTGACTGGACAAGGACATTGGTACTGGAAGCTAGTTGGGAGAATGGACATGAGGGAGAGACAGATCTGACAGTGAACCAAGGTGAGTTGAAGAACTGGGCAAAGGAACTGGGACACTGGGGCTATGTCTACTCTGCACATTTATTTCAAAATAAGCCATAATAGTTATTCTGAAATAGCTTATTTTGAAATAGCACGTCTATGCTGCAGGGAAGCCTCAAATTTAGTCCAAGATAGGCTTCCCTAATGTAGATGTGCTATCTCAATTTAGAGCCCCACGAGGGATAACTTAGAATGGCCCTGGTAAAAGGCTATTTCCAAATAGCAGAAGTGGAGTGTCTACACAGGCCTTATTTCGAAATAGCTATTTTGGAATAGGCATTATTCTTTTTAGAATGAGGTTTACAGCAATCAGAATAAGCCATCCATTATTTCAAAATAATTTTGAATTAATGGAATTCCTGTGTAGATGCTCGCATAGTTATTTCAGAATAACTTTGCTGTGTAGACACACTGGAACAAAAAATGGATAAAATGGTGTGGGGGAAAAAGACTGATATTTGATTGTGGAGGAAATAGAGAACCACAGTGGGTGGAAGTGATGGAAAGATGGGAGGCATAGACTGAAAGAGGAGGCAGTGCGGGTTGGGTGAACTAGGAGTGGTTGGGCAAGGAGAAGGGAATTAGTGGGGAGGAACAACTGATATTTGGGAGGTTGGACTCAGATGGTGAATCTCAATGCAGAACTTATCATTGACTAGGGAAGGGGACTAGGTATTGTGAAAATAAATCAATTAGTGTTTGTGAAGCATTTTCATACTATGGTAATAAGTGTCACAGAAAAGCCCCTGAGCAAATTAATAATACTCTCTTCAGAGCACAGTTTTGAATAGCGTGTGGTAAGTAAGGCCAAAGACCACACATTAAATAATGAGGATAAAGCAAAATATCAAATAGCTCTTCATTAACTGTACTTTCTATTATGGGTACTAAACAAGGGTGTGGTCCCAAATAAAAAAATAGTATGTGATGATGTAATTAAAGACTGCATCATAGTACATCCCAAGAAGTGGTCAAATTAAAGTTGCATAGATAAAATTTATTTTTTGCTATTTCTTGTTTTCTGAGTGCTTGGCTATGGAAACTTTATGGATTTTTAATTTTTTTTCAATTTACCAATTATATAAATTGATATTGGAGGCCAACAAAAAAAATCAAGGAATATGTTAATAAATGAGAGAGTCATTAGAATATACTGAAGAACCAAAAGGCATTATAAACAAACAAGTCAAGTCCAGTATAAAACTGTTCAAGAACAAATATAAAACTCCCAAGTTTTGCATCCATATGCAGTATCTATGTCTATCTTTTTTGCAGACTCTCCAGCATTTGCACTTCTACCATTTTCTGATTACTGATGCTAGTAAGATGGGACAGTAGACAGGTCACAGGGGTTTTAGGAGAGTTTGTCAACTTTCTTTATAACAAAACTGCTTGCAAAAAAGAATGGCTTTTTGAAAAAAACTGAAATTTTCTTGGGAAAAGAGTTATCTGAAATGTTTCAGATTTCACTGAAATGAAACACCTTTTGTTTATTTAGATGTAATCAAAGCTGAAAATGTTTCTTTTTCTTAGAAAAATGGAAAAAATGTTTTTTTGGGTTGGAGATGAGTTCTTTTTATTGAATCTAAATGAAATGTATTGTTTTGCTTAGTTTCTATGAAAATTTTAAAACAAACAAACAAGGTAGTGTATAGAATGAGACTGTACAAGACACAAATATAGGTTGTGATTCATCAAGATACCTATTGACTCACACAGCTTTATCATAGTGGAGCTAGTCATGTGATTAAGTATCTTGCTGAATCAGGGACATAAAGATATTCCCTATATTTACGATCTTTCAGTGTAAAACTAACACTCCATTAGTTTGGAGGGAAAATCATAGAAATTAATTACCTTTTTAAAAGTGTCCCTAAGTGTCTTCTCTTTTTTCTGAAAGATAGAGCCCTAATAGTAGTATCATAACAGAGCTCAGCTTCCCAAGCCAAAGTACTGTAAAATATGCTTTAGAACCCTTTTTGAATCCCGTCATCCTTAGTTTATGCGGTGACCAATTAGTTATACAGTGATGCCAGTTCTAAGTGCTTCTTTCTGAGTGCTTGTCCCTTCCCCCTGAGTAAATGCAAACACTCCCTCTAATTTCAAGTCCTGGGGAAAACATTGCCAGGAAGAGGTGCCACATGACCCCTGAAATTAGTTATGAACATACCCTTTCCTAAGTCACCTGTGAGACAAGGAACTTGAAAGCAGGTTGCTTTTTACTGCTGCTGGAAGACTGCAGCCTGGATTCTGCCAGTTTGTGCTGAAACCAGGGAGTTAATCAGTCCAAAGGATCTATTTCTGTATTTTAAATCTTGGTGCTTTTTAGATCCTTATTTCATAGTTATGTATGATTAAGGAAAATAACCTTATCTTTTATTCCAGGAATCCCCTGTAAAGCATGTTAGTAGCCTACAAACTATTATTTGTAACATTTCTTTTCCTAGTACAAATAATGGATAATCTCCCTATTAGGTTACTCTAGGTTACATTTTTACAAATGCTAATTTTCCATTTGATTTAATTGGGAAATCCTGCTTTTTCATCATATTACTCATTTTGTTTCTATTCTTAAGACAAAAAGGAAACATTAACAACTACATTTTTTTCTATTGATAGTTGCCAAAAACTAAGGAATAGTTTGGTTTCCTAATTGACCATAAATACTAGAAATATGATATATTTTGATGTAACAAGGAGTTAAACTTAATAGCTGTATGTAAAAAAACAAATCTTGTATATAGTGAATGGCTACTTTTTACCTAAATACCTGACTTATGAACAATAAGTAAACAAGCAACCAATTCTACTCAGATCCAAACTATTCCTGTTCAGGTACCGGGGATCTGCAAGTATTACGTGTTATGCAATAAGGAAGGTGTCTCTTTAAGCTAAGGGTTAGTTTAGTAAGCATTCAGAAGACAGGTTGGATTGGAGTGAAGGCATAGAACTTATTAACTGTGCCAGAATCCAGCTCAGACTGAGATGGCTTGTATTTCTGAAAAAGCCTAACTTTTAGTGGGTCTGCTTAAAAAAATCAGGATATGTCTACACTATGGCTTTTGCAAATGAACCACTCGTTAGCATTTTGTCTCGCTTCATTTGCATAATGTATTCTAAAACGTTTTTGTGCAAGGAGTTTTTGCACAAAAACAATCAGTGTGGCTGTTTTGCGCAAATCCCCCTTTTTGCGCAAGATCTGTATGGCCATTTCCAGACTAATAGCATTATTTCTATCTTCACAGTGTTAACCTGGGGGCCTCGTGTAGATTTTCTAGTGCTTAAGTGGGTGAGCTAACAACAAACATGCAAGTGAAGGATACCCCATTAATGACAAGAGAAAGGGCCACTCCCCACCACTTCACTCAAGGGAAGCAGTGATGGAATTATTTTATTAAAATTTAAGAATCTCACACCTCTCAGGTGAGACCTACTTCCTCTCTCCTGGTGGCTAGGAATGGGTAGTAGTTACTTCAGCTCTAGACAATTGCATATATTTCCAGTGGCACTTAGTGTGCTTACTTATAAACTAGTAGTCAATACCTTAAATGTAATATAATTTTCCAAATATAGCTTGAAGCTATCTATAATAATTTGCCACCCTGCAAAATCAAATATATGAAATGGGCAACACTTGATTTTGCACAGAAATCAAAGCAAATTTTGTTTATTTCAGCACCCTAGGACTTAGGAAGAAAAATAACTTGTTGGATCTCTGTCACTTAGAATATTAACTTCATGCTTGATTCAAAAAATCAGGTAAGGAAGTAATTTCTGCTTGTGAATTACAATTTTGTGTTAATAAAATCAAGGTTAAAATATGTTTAATATAGTCAGCCTTCCCTGTCTCACAGTTGGGTCTGATACTAGAATGAAAATAAAAATGCATATTTTCTTTGAAATCTTGTTATTTGCTTACCATTGTATAAATATGTATTAATATTAATAGTATACAGTTTAATAATTTATGAAAAGAACAACTTGACTTGAGACTTTATTATATATGATCGTGTATTCTTGAAATATTAAAGATTAGGGAAGACCCATTGCTGCCTTTTGCAGTGTCCTTTAATACAATGATTACATTTTTCACTGGCACAAAAGATGCACATCTGTTTCCATTTATTTACACATAATTGAAGTGTTGTATTGTTTAGAAAAAAGCATTTCTGGGAACTTAGAAGGCTAGCCTGAAAAAAAAAAAGCCTTTGGGACATTAGTAATAGCTTTCACTGCATAGTATTCAATTCTTTTCCTACAAGTAGGAAAATACTAGACGATCAAAATAATGATATAGGCTCATTATGTTACCAATTTAGCTGACAAATTATATAAAAACCTAAGTTACCATAGGCTCAAATGTGGTATAAGAAACAAGGAACGTAATTTCATTAACAGCTCTCTCCACTTCAGATAACTGTATGGTATTGTTCAACAACAAATGTTTTATGTCTAACTCAGAAATAACACAGGTCTACGTTTGTCTAGACAATGTCAGTTTAAGGAGGAATAGCTTGAACACAGTATTGTGAGGTATAAATTAACTAGGGGGACAGAATATAAATGCAGATAGGCACCTAGTGGGATTTTCAGAAGCATGTAGGAGCTTAATTTGTACCAATTTCAAGATAAAATTGGTTTGTGAATTGTAGTAAGGGAACATAACATTTATTTATTCACTTTTTCCAAATCCCCTTAGTCATCTTTTTTCTAAGATGAACAATCCTCATGTTTTCAGTCTCTGCTCATAATGAAGCCATTACATACCCTTAATCATTTGCGTTTTCCTAGTAATTCATGTGAAAATATGAAATCAAATAATTAAGGTCTCCAGAAAAAACAAAAACAATACACTGTCCATGGCTCCTCTGTAACAGTGATGATTGATGATTCACAAAATATCAGTTCTACTTGCAAATAACAGACTCCCAGAAATGTAAAGGAATAGTATATGGACATCAAAAGTATACGACAGTAGTTAGATAGCTATATACAGGCACATTTAGCAGGTCAGTGTTGCTCAAGCGGTTTTCATTTTCCATAAATTTTGGCAGTTAAAAAATTAGTGATTACTTCTGAAATTGGGGCTTGTTTTTCTCTTTAACCACAAAATCTGTTTCTTCATGTATCTCCCAATGTATATGCCTGTTTATGATCCCTTAAAACTGTAGTGCAAATAAACAGAAGACAGTAGCTCAATGATAACTTCTTCCTAAATGTGTGTGAACGACTTAATCTTCTCTCATCTTGACTACTTTAATTCCTTTTTTATGATCACATAAATCTTAAACCTCATCCTGTTCTTTAACTCATTTTCAATATCCCTCAGATATCAAAAGTTAATCTTTCTATTCTCTTTGTCTCTCAATAAGATTCTCCTGTCATAGGCTATGTCTAGATTACAGAGTTTTTTCAAAAAAACTTCACCTGAGTCTAGACTTGCATTGCATTCTTTTGAAATTAAATCGAAAGAACACGGCTTTTTTTTTAATAGCAATAAACCTACTTTTACTTGACAGAGCTCTTACAAAAAAAGGCATTCTTGAATGCAAACAGGGCTTTTTCAGAAGAGAGCATCCAGATTGCCTGCGTGCTCTCTTTCAAAAATAGCAGATCGCTCTTTCAAAAGTCTTGTGGCTGTCTAAACAATCTCTTTTGAAAGAGGCTTTTTCGAAAGAGCACTTTCAAAAAAGACTTGTAGTCTAGACATACCCATAGTGACCATACCATTTAATATAGCCTCTCTGACTGCACTTAACTGACTCATTTTTGAAATCCTCATCTCAAACTCTATCCCTTCTTTGTTTTCAAACTTCTAACCTTCTCACTAATAAAATGACTTAATCCTCATTCCCTAAACCTCCAAAATTTGACTTATATTTATTCATTTGCCAAAAATAATTGGCTAGCATCTGTACCAATTTGGTTTGTATCAGTGCTAAATAAGAGCTAGATTATAAGAGACAGATGCTGCTGTAAAAATAAATTGCATTAAGATAGAAATATTGTATTTTTGAAAAAAAAATGTCAGTTAAGAACTTGGCACTGTATTTATTGCTGGCTGAAATTTTAATGCAGTCTTTCAGAACAACTTTCTTCTGGTACAGATGGAACTAAAGATGCACTGCACATAATTTTGAGAAAAGCACTCAAAAGGAAAAGGATGGGACTGAAAATATATTCAAGGCATAGTACACAAAGACACAAGTTTTCTATATGCATTATTATCTAAAAATAATATTTACATTGAAATCTATGGCACAACACGAAACTACCTATGCCTTTCCTTTTATAAGTTAATATTTATGCTTCATCAAAATAATACAGTAAACTGCTTTAATATATTATTTAAATCCCCATTTTGCTCTTTGGATTTCACTGAAAGTGCTTAGGAATTATATCACAGCAGAGGTTTAAGTGGGAACATGGGAAAACACCATGCACTCTCAACGTATCTCCCCTGCACATTGTTCTCACCCCATATCCTGTGATATCATTTGATCCTGCATTTTTGAACTTTCCACTTGACTTCTATCATTGATTTTTCTTTAAGAGGGAACAGCCAGTTCTGACTATGACAGGTCAGCTGACTACCAGTTGGGATTAAAAGGGCCCTAGAGAGGAGACACCATTTGAGTCAGAACTACCTTTGACCATTTCTGCACTTATAAGCTTATAACAACATGCTATACCAATATAGTTATACCCTTGTAAGAACGCTCATGATGCCGCTTTATGCTGACAGGAGAGAGTTCTATCATCAACACAAAACCAGCTCAATGATATAGGTAGCTTTGTTGGCAAGAGTGCATATCCTACTGACAAAGCACTGTGGACTGAACATGAGTACTTATGCCGGAAAAACTTCTGTTGCTTAGGGGTGTTTTGGCCTGGTGTCAGTCAGGAAAAAAGGCAGGCAAGAGCTTTCCAAGAGATCCCTGAAGGAAGAGGAAAGTGAGGGCTGTCTGAGCTCAGGGGAGAGACAGAAAAAGCAGCAGACAATTGCCTAAGGGGAAACCTTCAACAATCTCCAAAGGCTTTTCTTGGAAATTAGCAGAGGGACTAATTGACCTTCCTGAGCCAGAGAAAGCTGTAGGCTAATAGCAATATAGGGAGATGTCTACTGGCTCTCTGAGCTAGACAGCTGAAGCCAGAGGGGACTGAAAGCTAGGATGAGACATAGTGAAATATTCACGAGAGAGATCTCAGAAGTGAGCATGGTGAGTGATGCTGGAGGTGCAGAGAGCCTATGCCCAATGAGAGATGTCAGGACTATACTTTGATGGAACTCTGTCGGTTGCATTGTATAACTATGTGACTTTTATTCATAATATATTAATCCCACATGGTCTATTTATACCCAAATATTATTTGCATTCTTTCTGGGAAATACAGAAGGGGCACCTGAGGCAGGTATACCAGTCATTTCATGGCCTAGCATGGAGGGTGCCCTATGTGGGGTCCCTTGGATGACACACTTCCTCATGATACACCTCATCTTTGCTGCCATTGTCCTCATGTCTCATCCCTTGCCTCTTGCCTCCACTTCTCCTCTCTGCTCATGGACATCTCAATCTTTCCTCTTCCATTGTCTCCAATTTTCCTCCCTGGATCTGTCAACTTCTCTGGCCCAGCAAAACAAACACTATTCATTTTAATCTTAATTTTTGCATTTTAGTTTTAATACAAACTCAAAAATCTTAAGATTTAACATAGTTGAATAATATGACAGCAATTGTGGGTCCCATTGGAACAGTTAACTGACATTCATGTCCCTTTCTTTTCAACTTAGGTACATTTGTCATATTTTAATTGCTATGTAATGATACTGGAAGAATTCAAGGGTTTCTAAGAGGAAGCAACTCCTGGAAAGGATTAATACTGTACCTCCTAAGTTCCAGTTATTCGTCATTATAAGTTCCATTACTTAGACTTCAAACTCAACTGCTAAAAGCTACAAAGATATTATTAGTAATTTTTTTAAAGGAGAATTGCAACATCTATTATAGCTTTTTATTTCTAGCTTTCTGTGAGTGGGGAAACATTCTTAATCTTTGCTTTTCTTTATGTGCATTGTATTATGTAGATGTAAACCCAGCAATCTAGTTTGTCTACTACTAGGAACCAAGATTGCCAAAATCTCCATTTGCACTCCTCCAATATGTATTCATCCCTAACGCTCCTGCCATTAGAACACCTTATTGCTGCCTGTGAACAGTTAGTTTTGGAGGATGTCATGTGGGATCCTCTTGTTAATAATCTGACATTAAACTGAAGGGAGAGGTAGAGTCTATCCCTTGCAGGATAATGTTAAACACCTGCAACCAGATCAGTTACCCGTGGAGCTCATAAAAGCTCTTTGAAGAAAAATATTTTGTGTGAATCAGAATGCACAACATTTTGTACCAAGTGTCAGATATTTTAAACAAATATGTCCTAGGAGAAGGTGCTCCTCATTAGAGCTGGGAGGATTTTTTCTCTGATTGGACTGTGGCTTGTCTAACCTGCACAGGGAATTCTACTGAATGATATTTTACATCCTATTTAAAAAGACACATCCTGCAAGATTGGTGAAATTTGAAAACTCTGTAACAGTAGTCTTGCCTCTTTCCTTGGCCGTGGTTCTAAACTGTATTAAAAATACCACAAAGTTATAATGGTCCACACCTATGCATCTTACATCAACAAAAAATGATGCTATGAGTAATATGTGTTGTTTTCAAAAGTTACCCACTAACACAGCTACTCCTCTGAAAAATGATGCAGCGTGTGGTAACGTTACTCAGAGCTCACACACCACCTTTTACTATCAGGTAAAATTAGTGTCCATGCAGAAGGAGCGCAGAAGGCCTAGAGCACTGCTCAAGTACTACTTATGCCTATTTTGATGACTTTTTTAAGATTTCAGCAGTGCATATCTCTTATTTTTTGTGCATGGGAAAATTTTACCATCACTTCAGATACACTCTGGTATCTAAATCTCATCCTATCATCTTTCTCTGCCAGCTAGCACAGCACTTTACGATATACAATGCCTATTTTTTCCTTTAAAGCCTAAACCTAATTACAATTCCAAGTAGCATATAATATTGAAGTTAAAAAGCTTGATTTGTCCATAATATAATTTATTTTCTCACTCAAATCTTCATAAATAAAATTGCTATACATAATAGTTTCATCGTCATATATGTGTGCACGTATGCAGCAAACTTGAATATTCCGCTTCTTAGCTTTAAAGAGATATTCAGTATAGTCTATTGCCAAATACAATAAAGAAATACAAATTAGTACTTAGAGTTCTTTTCAAATAAGTATTTGAAAAATGGTAGCTGAATTCTTATATGTTCATTTGACATTTAGATGAACTTTGCGCTTTTGTACCTATGTAATGAAGTAAACAACGGTAAGAGAAAAGATTAAGGTAAATATTTCTGAAATAAAATCAGGTGACCTAACTTTAAGTAATAATGTAATTTCTTATAATCTCATCCGATTAAGAGTAAATAATAAAATTAATAAAAATGAAGAATGTCTACCAAATACAGAACATTGAACTATGTAATTGTCAAGTTTCTTCCTTACCCTCATTTTTATAGAAGCTTAAGATGTCATATAAGTTGATTTTCACATTTATTATGCCACTCAATTCCTCAGTCAACTTTTTAAAATATTTCATTATTTCTACAATATCAAGAAAGACCCTTTTGTTAATTCCTTTTCATACTATTTCATACTCTTCTAAAGCAGACTCACTATTATAATTCTCATTGCCTTTATATGCTACAAGTTGCAGGCTTTTTAAAGATGAGTCACCAATTTTACTTAAGAGCTGTTGACAATTTTCTTCCAAAGTTTTCGGAACATAACATATTAGAATATTTTCTTGGCAACAAGTCTTGGCAGTTTCCTTAAACTACAGTGGATTTGTAGTAAATATTGATTTTGCAATTGAAACAGTCAACCTCAGATAAACATTTATTGACCCAAACTTCCTGATTACTGTACATGAAATTATTCTATATGAAATCAAAGATGTGAAGTCTGATGTTAACAAATGCTGATGGATGACACTTGTTATATAGCCCCACGCCATCATTTAGCCAGAACTGTTAAAAGTTGCTTAATATGTAGATACTTATATTTAGTTCTACTGAGATGAATACCAACATTTATTGACTTGAGAGGCAAATACTCAATGAGTAAAGGTAAAATCAATATTTATCTGAAAAGACAAAAGAACAGAATAGTTTTCATGTTAGCTGAAATAAAACATATTTATCTTTCATAATTTGGAAAATATGTAACTATATGTGTATAAGTACAGTTCACATAAATGTGTATGTATATACATACATACCCTAAAAGAGTAGATACACACATATACAGCTATATATATTCTGAGTTAGCAAATTGGGAAATTAACAAATTAGGCATGAATATAATAAAAGACTTTTTAAAAATATCTGTTAGTTTCCTTTTTCCAATACAGCCATGGATAATAGCTTACACAGACATTTCCTGTTTTTTTAAACCTAGGAAGATGAAGGTGCTTCAATGTTACATTCTACCAAAAAGCCAATACGGAAGCAGCAGCGTGCACCTAACACAAATTATAAGCAAGCTAGGCTTACACTTTACACTTCTGTGAGGCAATCTTTCACCATATCACCTGGGAGGGGGACTGTTGAAAGTATGGACTATAAACTTATTAAGTTCAGGTCACTTACCTAACTTACAGAGCTGAAATTCAAACTCTTGGCCAGGGATCAGATGTGTAACTTGGACAATGAAACAGTGTGCTGACCTATCTGGCTAACATTTTTAAATGCTGAAAATATTCACTCTGTTAATGTTGCATAAATAGCCAGGTTCATTTTAAATCAGTACAAGACTGCAGCTCCCAGAAGTGGTGAGACTAAATGCCAAGGGACGAATATCTGGCATCACTGATAAAGACAAAGCTTAAAGTAATAATGAGTGTGATAGAAGATCTAGTGAACACAACTGACACAAATCCATGTATAAAACAGCATCAGAAGGCAAAGGCATCACAAGCTAAAAATCTCTCATAAAGCACCAAATAGAATATTTAATGTAAGTCTATATGATCTGAAGAAGGAAAGGTTGGAAGTTATTCCACTGTTATTAGGTGCAACTTATAAAAACAAAGCAAGATTCAGGGTTTTCCTTTTTACTAACTGCTCTACTTAAAGGGGAGTTAAATGTTCGCAACAAGGGCGAACAGAAAGTAAAATGTTGGATAAATAATATAATTGAGTAATAAACAAAATGATGAAAAATGTAAGCTACTTGTGTATGCCAATATGATTATTGCTGATTTTATAGTGCTCAACCAATGCGCGAGACACTTTATATTCAGGCAACAGTGCACATTCCTTGTCCTAAAAGATTTACACTCTAAGCAGAAAGGGAAGGTAGTTCAATATAGAGTCCCTAAACTCTGTATTGTGCAGCACCCCTGCCCTTCCTATTCCTGTCTGCAGTCTTTGGAGCTGGGACAGGGAGCAGGGCTGTGGCTCTAGTAGGAAGGGAGACAGAGAGAGGTAAGGGACCTGAGACTGAGGGTGGGCAGGAAGCCCTGGGTGTGGTTCCAGTGCAGATGGATAGAGGCAGATGTACAGTTAGACAACGAGATAATATCTGTCAGCACAGAAAGAAGTGATCTCTGCACACTAGCAACCTAACAGTGGCTCAAAAGTGACTTTACAACAGAGCTACCAAATGGGAAGATAATGTTGACATTTTACCAAAGAACAGTGTGTCTTGTAAATGCATGGACTGAACTTCATGAAGCTATCCTACAAAATTCAGAAACTAGGACAGTCTTCAAATAGGAAAAAGGCTGTCTAGGCTCTAGTAAAATAAGCTCTAATGACGTTAGTTGGATCTAGCCTGTAACATGTTCTCAATAGCTGGAGACGTATTTTGATAACCTCTGTGAGCCTATTGCCTGATGTGTATGTAAGCTTATCACCAAAGGCCTCCACAAAGATCTAGGAATATTCCTTAATGACTTTGTCTTATTCAAGTAATATGACGATACACTTACACAATCAAGTATATGATGTTTAGCTTTCTCTACGGCTTAATGAGACTTGGGGAAGAAAACTGGCAGATGAATAAAACGGCTCATGTGGCACTTACAAGAGATGATCCTGAGGATCCTGAGATGATCCTGAGGATCCTGAGATGAGGCCTGAGACTAACCCTATTCTTTATGAAACATGGTTTCAAACTCCATGAGAGTTTGAAATTCCCCTCCCCTTTAAGTTGATGTAGTGGCTATTTAAAAGGCAGTCTTAATTGATAATTGACATAGGGAACTGGTTGATAAATGTTGAAACAGGAGAACCCATCAACACGGTTAAATCTATTCTGAAGTCTCAAGAGGAAAGGGATTCCCAAAATGGAGGAATATGGTCCTTAAAAAATCTAGTCACTGAAGCGTGGAAGAATAAATGTGGCCCTATATGTTAGGGTGATGAACAGAAATTGCTGCTTAATGGACCTTTATGGAATTAACAGAAATTCCAGATTATACATCGTTAGTAAATAGTCCAATATCACTGAAATGGATGTTATCAAAGGAGAATGCCCAAGTAGACTTTTTTTCAACTTGGCTTTATATATCAGTATAGTTGAAAATTTCCTGATATATAGTAGATTATTATTAATTTCAGTTGAGCAGCTTTTTTGATAAGCATAGGATCAGCCTGTTCTTCTGTGAGACTATTTGGGCATATGAGTCAAAATGAGTGGGGACTGCATTGGGAGAGTCACCAGATCTGAACCCCATAATTGCCTGGCCTATGCTGGCACTATTGTCATCATCCACAGCTTGTGTCCTCAGGACTTTTGGCATCATACAGTCCCAATGGAATATATATACAGTCCCCATGTCCAGGAAATGAGAAAGGCATCTGACAGGGTGTCCAGTGTGGAGCCCACTCATACTGGAACAAATTGGTCAAGAGGGACATGGAGAGGGGCATGGAGCCTACAGAATATCTATGAAACATTTAGTAAAAAGTATTAAAAATATTTGTTTTCAATTTTTAAGCCAAGAGGCAAACAAAAACTTATAACACTACCTATAACAATATTAACTAGCACTAACTACAAGAATCCCCAAAGAGGATGGTGAACTCTGCAAGAGTTCCATCTTACTGACATGGGCAGTAAGAAGGCACTGAAGGACAGATGAAACAATTCTCCACTTTATACTTGGATTTGGGGGAGATGAGAGAATATGTAGGGCACAAATGCAGTTCCAACAGAAGCAGCTGGACAAGAGAGTCCAATTTTACATACATGAAGTACACAAACATCAAGAGTGAAGTGTATATGGATAGCCACTTCAAGAAGAATGATTGCTTTTTCCACATGCTGAAAATAGTTATGTCAACAGACAAGTGACAATATTGTTGTGCCTGACTTTTGCATTCAAGAAAGCTTTGTATTTTCTCCATATGGTCCAGAGTCAACAAAATAAAGGTAATGTATTTCTCACAATGTAAATCTCAAGCAAAGGCAAGCAAGCTCTGAAAGCTTGTTTCTGAAGCTTTTCTCAAGAGTCACTGTCATTCATTTTACAAGGTTTTCCTGGCAATAGGCAGAAGAGAATTTTGAATATATTCCAACAAAATCAATATTTGAACAGCAGCTTTAAAAATCTAGGTTCTTTCCTATGTTAGAAATCGTAGTCCTGTTTTTTTAAAATGCATTTTTCTAAATCTCCAGATCTCATTACTGCAAGTGTCATAGTATTCTTACAAATGTATCACTAATTATTGTTCTTAATGGAGTTCTAGACACAATTTTAGTCTTGTTTTAAAATCAAATCTAGCACCAGTTATCATATTTTACATATAAAACATTTCTCTACAGAGGTAAATTGATCTTTCTCTGATTTTTAATTAAAACAACTCTCCCCACAATTTGAAGTATTGTTCCTTATGTTGTATCCAAGGAGAGAAAGCTGTATTTTTAGAGAAAGAAAGAAAGAAAGAAAGAAAGAAAGAAAGAAAGAAAGAAAGAAAGAAAGAAAGAAAGAAAGAAAGAAAGAAAGAAAGAAAGAAAGACTTATTCAAGTTACACCTGAAATCTTAAAGACTCATTGTAAAGAATTGGACTTTTTCAGTCTTTGATTGCTTGCCAGCAGTATAGCAGTCTCCAACCTACTTCTATATTGATCTGATAGCCTATGTGGCAGTGCATGAAGGATAACCATCTGTGTCAGGTACAGCAGCAGGTGTCATATCCATTGAACTGGCTGCTGCCCTGATTACAATGAATCTGTTTTGAGTACCTGGCAACCATGACAGGCTCTTTCATCTCTGTATAAAAAACACCAACTTGAAAAGTTTACTGAATATAAATGGGAAACTCACCAGACAATGTCAGCTGATAAAGGCCAGGAGCTGAGTCCACTGAAGACATACTATGATATTTGGGTAGAAGAGTGTTTAGACTTGTAAGAAGTTCCTTATCATGAATAGCAGTACTAAGTATGCATTTCAAATATTCCCGAGTAGTACTCTTGTAAAGCAGAATTTAAAGCTGGAAAATCAGCATGAGATGATAAATCCTGTGTTTCTAAAATTTTAGGAGAATGTATTTGTGGTGCAATTGCCCAAGTAAAATTGAATAAGGTAGCATGTTACTAAAAGATGCAAATAATGAATGCCCTTCAGGGTAATCAACCATTAACTCTATATATGGAACTTCCGTAGATAGAAGGTGCATAGCCAGAACATTTGCCTGAACTGTTCTGTTATCATCTGGATTAATCTGTAAATATGTTTTGAGCTCAGAAAACTATGTGCTATGTGGCTGATAATTGGTTCTTGAAATGAACCACTCAGCTGAGTAAAAATTTATCTTGATCCTTTAACTGAGACATATCCATAATCATAGAGATGCAGCCGTGTTAGTCTGGTGTAGCTGAAACAAAAGACA
>CM057847.1:140322221-140333494 GCA_030068395.1 Apalone spinifera | reverse complement strand
TAATCAGATCATCTAGATTTGATTTCAATGATAGGATTTGTTTTGCCATCAGCTGTTCAGCAGCAGTTAATTTTCTTGTCAAATCTTTGTTGATTTCTTGTGAGCACATAATTGTTGAAAATGATAGTTCTATAAAGATGATTTGTGAAGGGACAATGGATATGCAATCTGAATGAATACATGGAAAAATAGTGTTCAATTCTTGCAAGGACATCGAACATATCCTGCTGTTAGGAATCTAACTGTTTTTCCTTTAGTGGAGGAAGACAGTTTTGTGAACTCCACTGATGATGTTATTTCACTAGCTGAAGAAAACGAATGCCCAGAAGTAATAGCAGTAGTTCCCATTAGTGTGAACCAGCTGGTTAATATCACTGAGTCCATCCAAAATGTCTCATAAAAAGGGGACTGTTTGCTATGCAATGCTTGATCTGAGAATTCATCAGAGAGTTTTATTTCAGTCATAGAACACGTTGCACATGTTTGGCTTAATTCACTTAAAGAATCAACAGACTGTGATTTGATGTTTGTGAGTCTCTGGTCGATGGATGAAATGTAATACCCAGATATTCACTGGGAAGGGATGTTTGCATTTGGGCTTTGTGCATAGCTAATTAGTTAAAGAAAGCTACCTGTTTTGAAATAAATATCTTAACAAGAGAATTGAGAGCCATGGAGGGATTCAGTAAATTCCAGTTCTCTCCTCCTGATTCTGAGAAAACAGATGACTGTTCTATGGTACTCTCTTGAGGCATCCTAGAGAGAATTGAAGGTGCACTCATAGAAGCAGTTGTAAGCAGGCATCCATGAGAGAGTAATGAGTAACTATTTAATTCAATCTCAGCCCCTGGTATGCTACTAATTACTGAAGTCATGTCTGCTGCCCATAAAGAAACAGTGTGAAGGCTCTCAAATAATGTGGCTTACTTTGAGTAAACAGAAACTGCCATTAATGAACAACTGATAAATGGGGTCATATCTCACTTCTCCTGGGAAAGCAATCCAGCCATTAACTCTATCGAAGAACCAATGTCTACTTCTGGCAGAGGTGTCATGTCAGATTTTGCGTGGAGACCAGAGCAGCAAAACTAAGAATTTGTGGAATGAGAACATCTGTTGAGGAAGCTAGCCTGAAAAATGTTGAAGACTCTTCAGTGGCAATTACTTTCCCCACTCCATTGGTTTCCAAAGATATGCTAGAGTTTAAGTTAGCCACATTAGTGGTCAGAATGAATCCCATATCTGACAATGTGTGTCTTTTTCAGACCTTTGAGGATAAAAGGTAGAAAAGATTTAGAATAAAATAAAAAATGAACAACTTTGGCCCTGGGCTGAATCTGCAGCAAATTGCACTGCCTCCTAAAAACCATTAATTCTTACCAAGGCATTATATAGCAGACAAATACAACTCCATAAATCATATTCTTAATAAAAGTGTAAGAGAGGTTTTAGTGACCTCAAGAGCTGAATAAACGCAAACCCTCCCATTACTCAGATTCTGTGTGAGGGCCAGAGTCAGAACAAATGGCATTGCTCAGAACAGAAGCATTAAATTTTCTAAATCAAATTGCTCCTGTGAATCAATATAAAATGAATGAATTACAAATCTTTGCCACTGAAAACTTCAGTGTATTGGCTGATATGATGTGTTAGAAGAATTACTGTTCTATTTACTAATTGCATCTCATACTACTTGCTTAACTAGGACGATTATCTCCTTAAAAAACGTAACTGAGATAAGGATTAGCCTCTAAAGAAAATAAAATGTTAAATAAAACTGCATTACCTAAATAAAATTAGGACCTCTAAAATGACATACTTCTTTCAATTATGGAATTTAATGTACAAAGTCCAACACTATCATTAATTAAATTAATAGATCACAATTTAGGGTTTATCTACAGTGTAGTTGGAGATATAATTTCTAGCACTAGCTTTCATCAAGCTAGAGTGCTAAAAATAGCAGTGTAGTAAGGCATGCAAGAGTGGTAACCAAGGCTGGGTTCCTGCATACTTACTTTGGACTCTGGTCAGGATTACACAGATATTTTTAGCATGACAACTTGATCTAAATTAATGCATGTATGTCTTCCAAGCTGCAAATTACACCTTAGCTGAAGTGGAGATGTACTATTACACATACAGCAGTCAAAATCTTCCCATGCCCTTACATACTGTTCAGTATTAGGAAAAAAGTTTCCCGAATAGTGCAAGGAACTTTCATTTCATTTGAAAAACACTGCTATAAACAGTTAAAATGAACCTGAGCTTGATGATATTGCTGTAGATGTTCTTATACATAAGCACCAGAAGAGTATGAACTAGGTTAAAATTCAACTAGGAAGAGAGGGCCAAGGCCCCCAGAGAGCAAGGCACATCATCTGCCTGCTGCTGGCAAGACATGGAAGAAGAGGAGGCTGGCATTAGGGTCAGAGAGAGCTGAATAGGATATGAGGCATACAATATTGTACACACCATCAAAGCTAAATGAAAACCAGGAGAGAGAAAGTTTTCAATTTTCTGCACTGGTAGGGTCAGGAGCTAGGAAAGGAGATCATTTTCTGAAAGAGAACACTAAAATTCCAATTACATTTGGAAAGATTATCAAAAAGATTGGAAGAATACTCAGCCCTGGTCTATATTAGGGCTTTATTTCAAAATAATTCCTCTTAGGTCAAATTTATTACAGAACATCCACACTACTAAGCCCATAATTTCGAAATAATGGGCTGATTATTTTGAAATCTGAACTCCTGCTTTTCTCAGGGAATAATGCTAATTTTAAAATAGTTTTTTCGAAATAGTGTTAGTGTGGATGCTCTGACATTACTATTTCAAAATAACTTTTCCCCAAAGTAATTCAAACGAATTACTCCCCAGTTCTTCCTGGGGCTCTAAGTCGAGGTAGCATATCCACATTAATGGAGCCGGCCTCAGACTAATTTTGAGGTTTCCCCATAGTGGGAACACGCTATTTCGATTTTGTAAAATCAGAAGTTATGTCAATTTTAGGAATTTCATAATAATTTCCTAGTGTAGACATGCCTTCACATTGAGAGAATGAGGTATAATGGGAAAAAGAGTTAAGACTTTGAAAACAACCAGATGAAAGAACAAGAAAACATTTTTATTCTATATTGTCACCTTTTAAGGCACTAATACAGAAACAAGATTCAACATGTGGATTTCTCTGAGCTTTATTCATCTTACCTTGGGATATCTGTGCTGTATGGAAATCAGAAGTAGCATGTTTAGACCAAATCCCAGTAGAAACAGAAGCTGTTGGAGTAAGGTCACTGTCTAAAACCTCAGTAGGGGGCACTCCAACCATTTCAATGATAGTTTTGTTGCTTTTGGATATAGCAGGTAAACAGGTGATATTGTTTATTCCATCATTGCAAAGAAACCCAGCAGAGCAGGTCTGTATTAGGCAATCATTGTAATTAAGCTCACAGCTTCGTCCCTGAAAGAGAATTTTTAAAAAGCCATGTTTGAAGGCCATTTGCATTTTCATAGTCACATTAGATTGTGCAAATAATTGCTTTCTTTTGATTTTAAAATCAAAGTGCTTTCTTTATATGAGGCTTTAAGGTCTTTCAAATTTAATCTAATCCTACAGCAAATTTTGCTTAAGTAATTTCATGGCAAAATATATATTTCTTCATTTCAAAACAATGACATTTTGCCTTTCTCTTAATACCAAAAACAATGTTTAGCAATTTTTTCGTTCACAAAGTACATTAGCAAATATACCCATAGTGTGGCCACCAATAATAAAGCTCTTTTGAAAAATAAATTCTATGTAATGCAAAAATATCCTTGCTGATGGTTAATACACAAGACTCTAAACAAAGTATTTTATCTTTACACCAACTATACAGTTTGTTCTGATTCAATAATTACTTTATGTTCTATTACCTAGTAGTATTGATAACCCTTTTTATGATTGAACTTAATTTATGTAGCCTGTAACTGCCACATCCTGGCAGAGCAGCTTCTAGCACACAGAAATTGCAAATAGCTCTTGGCAAAGAAAGATCGTAGTGTCTAAATAGTCTCAGAATGCACTTTGCTGTGACTGTCTATTATAAACAGGGTACCCGACAATCCTTGGGAAGGCTGAGATAGCCATCAGTCATATATTCAAAATTTTCATCCAGAGTACAAAGGGAAGAACAAATGTAGTTTCTGGGACAGTAATTCTGTATGCCTATAAAATATATGGACTCATGAGTAAATTAAATAAACACTGGCACACAAACATTAAGGCCAGCTGTAACTTTCTTTTTTAGTTCTCCTAGCCTTTCCTATTACTTAAAAAACATACTTTGCAATGGTATTCAGGCACCTGGGAAAGAATGGCACATGCCTTTACAGCAATGGTCACCAGCTGGTCAACCATGATCGACTGGTCAATCACAGTGCCCCTACGGGTTGATCGCCACAGCCAGCTGGCTGGGTGGCTGCCCCTGTTTGCTCCAGCCCAGCTGAAGCATGGTGTTCAGACTGCTGAGGCTGTGCCATGCTCCAGCTGCGCTGGATCAAAAAGGTGTAGCCGCCTAGCCATCTAACTACGTGGCTGCTAGCCAGGCAGCTGCCCTTCGATCCAGCCCAGCTGGGAGGGGGAAGAGGCACATGTGCAAACACACGTGTGCGTCCCCGCTCTTGCCTCCTGCTCCAGGAGGGGGCTGGGTGGCTGGTACGTGTGGCACACTGGGGACAGGGCTATGCTGCACTGTTCCCTGCAGGCCATGTGTGGGGTCAGAGAGCCACCTTCCCCAGCACCCCGCTGAACTGGGATTGGCCGAAGCCAGCCCTGGATGGCCCTGGGTTCTGCCTGCCCCAGCCCAGAGCCACTGCCTGCAGGCAAGGGGCTGGGCTGGGTAGGGAAGAGACTCTGACCCTTCCCCCTCCTCACCCCAGCGCTGCTCCCTAGAGCTACGAATCCCAGTTCTTTTGTCCTACCAGTGAGTACACTGGGGGTACAGGGATATGGGGGGAAAGAAGGAGGGTGAAGGAGGATGTGGGGGCAGGAGGGGGGTTTGAGGATGCGGGGGCAGGATGGGAGGGGGCAGGGGTTACACTGAGGGGCCTGGGCAATTTAAGGGATTATGCTATGGAGGCAAGATGGGAGGGGACAGAGTTTGCACTGGGGGGCATGGGGTGATGCACTATGTGGAAGCATCAACATTAGTTAGAATTAGTCCAAAATAGCATGTTCACACTGATTGGAGCCTGCCTCAGACTTAGAGCCCTAAGAAGCTCTCTGGGGAGGGTACCAGGAGGGTGGATACTTCCTCTGGCTGCTTGGTCAGGCAAGAAGCAATGCGTGCTTACAGGGGCTCCTCCCTATGACCACGTCTCACAAGCCACTCCTCCACTGCCTCTCCCCTTGAGGAGTACCAAATGAACAAAGTGGCATGTGGCTTCTTATGCTCTGGTTGCCCTTGCAGCTGCCACAGCACTCACAACATGGAGCCAGAGCTGCTGCAAAGTAGTGCCAGGCTCACAGGCCTTATGCTATGCCTCATGGCATAGTACTTCCAAACTACCCGCATGTTGCTCTAGCAGGACGAGGACCTGGATGTGCAGGATAAACCCTAGCATAAACTGCAGGCCTGCTCACCCAGGTCTGGCACTCCTGCTACTGAGCATGCCTCTCAATCCCTTGGACACTGCAGAACACCCTTTCTGGGAACAAAAGATGAGCTTGGACTGGTGGGACCACATCATCATGCAGGGATGGGATGACTTGCAGTGGCTGCAGAATTTCCTTGAGCTCTGCAAGTGACTTGCCCCTTCCCTCAAGTGACAGGACACCTGCACGAGACCTGCCATCCCCCGTGCAGAAGCACGTGGCCATCACCCTTTGGAAGCTTGCCACGCTGGACATCAACTGCTCCATTAGGAACCAGTTTGGTGTGGAGAATTTCAGAGTCGGGACCATACTCATATAAGTAGCATCAGCCACATGCTGCTATGGAGGGTCATCACTCTGGGAAACGTGGACAGCATCGTCGATGACTTTGCTACCATGGGCTTCCCCAACTGGGGGTGGGGGAGGGTGGCATAGACAGCTAACACATCCTCATCTTGGCCCCCAACCACTGTGCCTTGAACTTTATCAACAGAAAGGGGTACTTCTTCATGGTGCTGCAGGCCCTGGTGAACTCCTGCCTGTTCCAAAAGAGGCACAATGGCACTTTTTCCTCCCAACAGAGTCAGGGGGTGGAGTGGGGGTGGACATGCCCATTGTCATCCTAGGTGACACAGCCTACTCTTTGCTCCCCTCGCTCATGAAGCTTGACACAGGCAGCCTGGACTCCAGCATGGAACACTTCAATGCCAGTCTGAGCAGTTGCTGCATGGTCATTGAATGTATGTTCAGCCATTTAAAGGGGAGGTTCAGGAGTCTCCTCACCTGTCTGGACCTCATCAGGCACAACATCCCCTTCGAGGTGGAGGCTTCTGTTTGCTCCACAACCTTTGTGAGAGCAAGGGGGAGATTTTCCTGCCAGGGTGGCAAGCAGAGAGTGAACATCTGGCCATAGAATTTAAGCAGCCAGACACCAGTGCCATAAGGAGAGAACACCAAATGGCTGTGTTCATCAGGGAGGCCTTGAAGGAGAGTTTTGTGCAATGCCAGTTGTGAGACTCTCTTCCATGCCTCTCCACAAGGGCCCCTGCATTCCCTCTGTGTGCCTTTCTTCCCCCACCCCTCCCTTCCCCTGCCCTCACTTCTCACTCCCTCCTCCCCCCCCCCACACACATACACCCTTGCAGAGCAAACAATTAAGACATGTTTGTTAAAAAAAAAACAGGACTGTTTATTGGGAGACGTAGAACGGGGAGAGACTTGGGAAAAAACCTGGAATGGGGGAAGTGGGAAGGGAAGCACAGGGATGGGGCTGAGACTGGCACCTGCCTCTGGATGGTCAGGAGGCTTCAGATGGTCAGAACTGCTCCATGTTCTGGGGCCCTGGCAGCCCTTGGAAAAGTTAAAAGGGGAAGTCATGGAGAGGGAGGTGTCTGGTGGTTTGCTCCATGCACAAGGCCATGTGCTCCATCACCAAGGTGAGAGACGAGTACATGGTATCATGCTGGCTCACCAGCTGGTCCCAGCTGGCTTTCCTTTGCTCCCTGTCAGCTCGGCTCTTCTCCTGGGTGGCCTGGCACTCCTCCCAGGCAGTGACTAACTCCTGGCACTGGTCCTCGAATCCCTGGATGAAGGATTACAGGCCATCTGCTCACGCATCAGGTCTTCCCAGGTGCGTTTCCCCCTGTTGATCCCATGGAGTCAGGTAGATGAATGTAGGTGACATGCCAGGCTTGCAGCTGGCCCAGCTATGAAGAAAAGTTACAAGGGCAGTCATCCCAGGGGACACTGTGTATGAAGCCTTTCCCTATCTCTGAGATGACACCAAAGGTCTCAGATCAGAAGATGGCTACGTGCTTCAAGCAGGGCCATTTATTGCCTAGAAAGCGGGCACTCTTTTGCCTGGGCGCAGATGTCCGAGAGGAGCATTGCAACATAGACGACTCAGAGACAAGTAGACATGGAAAGATGACGGCCTGGCCAGAAGCCTGCAGTATAAATGGGGAAATGGGGCAGCTCAGCTTCCTTCTGTGTCCCCCACACACTGGGTCCAGCACTGGTGGTGTCTTGCAGAGAGAGAACTTCTATCCCTGCCCATTGCAGGAAGCAGGTGGAAGGGTTAGGGGGAAGTGTGTGTGAGCAGCAAACACTGCTTGCCAGAGAGAGAGCTACTGGGTTTCCCTCCTCTTCTTCCCCCACGGCAGATTCCTGTGCACAGGATCAGATTCCTTCGCACCACCGCGCTTGACCAGGAGCGAATGCTGCATGAGTGCAGGCATGACTCTGTGCAGTGTGTTGCACTGATGTGTGGTTCCGTGACCCCAGACTCTTTAGTGGTGGCTTGTTGTGATGAGGTGTCTCATCATGGAGGCCAAAATAAGGCAGGCCTCTCCAAGAACTTTGTGAGAAGCACCGAGGGGTTCCTATGTGAGAGCATCATGGGGCTTAATGCTCTGGAGTGGCATTCTATGTGCACCCACATTCACAGGATAGTGTGTGGCCCCCAGCGTGCATACGCTGGGAGAGGAATGTGCTGCACCTCATAGCCCGCCACTTGCCCACGTATGTAGATAAGGAAAGTTATAGAACTTTCCTAAAATATCTTCCCTGGATTTGTCAGAAGCCTGAGAGACATCCTGGGGACAAGGAATGGCTCCAGAGTAAGGAGCAGGTCTGGATGGTGGGCATGGTCACGTGGTGGCTTCCTCCGTCACCTCTTCCTCCTGGCTGGACTCTATGACAACAGTGGGGAATGTGACTGGCCCCCCACTTCCAGGATGGCATCCAGCTGGTCATGATAAGGGGAGCTGTACGGTGCTGCCCCAGAGCATCCAATCTGCTCCCTGGCCTTGTGGTAGTCCTGCCAGAGCTCTTTTTTTTAAATTCAGCACTGTTTGAGTGTCCGGATGTGGCCTTTGTTGACCAGGCTGACTATGATCCTGCCATAGACTTTGGCATTCCTCTTTCTTGTGTGGAGATCCTAGAGGTTGGTCTCCTCCCCCCCAGACTTCAATGAGGTTCAGGATCTCTGCATCAGTCCAGGCTGGAACTCTTCTGTGTCCCTGGTCAGTGGCAACCTAGGGAGCAGCCAGACTGCTGGCAGCCATGGGAGGGTCTGCTGGAGCATTGGGGTTGCTCATGCCTGCCTCAGTTGCTGCTATGTCACACAGGGCTTTCATGGCTCGCCATGTAGGACAAGCCCTTCTCCTGTTTCTGGGACTTTAAGCTTTGCAGGAGGAAGGGAGCATTGGAAATGCCAGGTGTAGTCAGAGCAGTTAGAGCTGCAGTTGTGAGAGACCTCTGGAGGCCAATTATTTCGAATTAGCAGCACCAGAACATTTCTCACAGATGAAAAAAAGCAGAGTGCTAACTTATTTTGTGATTTCCTTTGCTCTAGCTCATGCTAAATCAAGTCTTAGAATGACTTAAAGTCATCCATTGAATAAGACATGGGGAGGGTCTCTGCCTCAGAACTGTAGGATGATAAATTTGCTGCTGGGATCAGTTGTTTCTCTGCATCTGTTTGATGATCCTCATTGTTCCTTCTTTTCCTATTTATTTAGGAGCCCTTGATGCACCAACTGTTTTGGGTTGGGAAAGTCTCTGTTGCCTCCCAAGGGAAGGAGATGTAACCTTATAATAGGACAGCAGTGAATACTAGCTTGTGGGAACTGTACTATATATCCCAGTATGCCCAGTAGGGCCATGCAAAACAACAAAATTGAATACTGGACTGATGGACCCATAGGAGGATACCAATGGGGATCTGGTTCAGGATTGGTTTTGGATCTCTGATAATAATATTAAAAGAAGTTCAGGGTGGAGATGCTGAGAAAGGCAAATTAATGAATATTAACAACAATCTCAAGACTACTCACTAAAATGATGTGGATTTGTAAGAAAAAAATGTTATTTCATTGGAGTAATTGCTGAATGGCTTCTTCTAACCAATCAAATTAACTATATTCCAAATTCCTAAAAGAAAAAATTACCTCTGCCCACTTATAAATTGATTTTATGTTATCCATGATCCCTAGATAGAAATCATCAACCGTTGAAAGAAATTACTTGCTCATCTATAAACTGATCTAGTTATTTATGATATAGTAAGACAGGACACAGTCATGGTATGGGGAATAATATATTTTGTTCTTAACTTACCGTTCTCTAAGGTATAGTATCTCTACTGAAAGCTTTTCATAGACAGATGTAAAGAACAAACTGTGACTGAAGTAACCTTTTTTTACTGCTTGTTTTTTTGTTTTGTTTTATCCCTCCTTTTCTATATTAATATATATTTGAAAATAAATAATTATATTTTTATATTAAACAAAATTTTAGTATAGGTTTGATCTGTGAATTAGCATTTTGAGAAAAATTATTAAGGTTAACCTATATCTTGTATTTCTAGACTATATAATTGTTAGTAATTTCAGGGTCAAAATCTGGTGCTCATCATCTTCAAAAACTGTTTTGCATCCCAAAAGCCTTTCCATAATTTTATCCAGGATTGATGTAAAACTTACTACTCTACAGTTTTCTCATTTTAAACATTAGCTTTACACCAATCCTCTAGTAAACCCCCCAGTGTTTCATTTGTTAAAAATCAACACCAGTCATTCAGGACACATCTACACAGCAGAGCTAAAGCCAAAATAAGCTACACAACTTCAGCTACATCAATTGTGTAGCTTGTCAAAATAGCTTATTTCAGCTTTTGGCACTATCTACACAGAAGGAAGTCCAAGGTAGAACACTTTTCCTCTGACTTCCCTTACTTCTCATAAAATGAGGATTACAGGAGTTAGAGTAAAAAGTCTTCCAACTAGACATTATTTTGACATTATATCAAAATAACTGCTTGTGGTGTAGACACGGACTATGTTATTTTGGAATAATGTCAGTTATTCTGAAATAACACTTCCTTATAGACATAGCCCCCAAGAATTACTTTGGCCTATTCTTTTTAATAGTCTTGGATGAAAGTTATCCAAGTGCTTCTGATTTACCATACTGTAATAGCTTCTACTTAATATCCCTTCTAATTGCTGATAGAATAAGTAGTATTTCCATATCATATATAAACACACTAATATCTATATCTATACCTATAGATATGGGTATGTCTAGATTACAGGCTTTTGTTGACAGATACTGTCGACAGAGGCTTTGTCGACAAAGAGCATCTAGACTACATCCAGTTCTGTCGACAAAGCAAGCCGCTTTGTCAACATGAGAGTGTAGACGCAACGGAGAGTGTAGATGCAACAATGCCTTCTGTCGACAGAACTCTGTTGACAAAAGGTGTTATTCCTTGTAGAATGCGTTTACTGCCATCAACAAAACTGCCGAATTCTGTCAACATTATGTCAACATAACTCAGCGGTAGACAGAGGTATAGTTTTGTCGACAAAAGTCCACTTTTGTCGACAAACCCTGTAATCTGAATACACCCTATATGACAGACACAGGGTGGCTGGCTACAATAGTTTGCTGGAGAATAGACATACCAGGGAGTGGGGCGAATGCTTTTCTGTTTCCTGAATAAACTGCCAGAGACTACTGCCACATAATCAAGGCAGGAGGCACCTAAGGCTAATTAAGAGCTTGCCTGAAGCAGCAGGAAAATCAGGTACCTGCAGCCAATTAAAGCCTGTTGGGTTACTTTTAAAAGATT
>CM057847.1:140307862-140322121 GCA_030068395.1 Apalone spinifera | reverse complement strand
TGGCCTCTAGAAAAAGATAATAGGTAGGGTGAAGGGTCACAGTGAGCCTCTGATGCATACCACCCAGACTCCAGGGCCCAAAAGAATTCAAAACCTGAGGGCCACGGGCTGCCTACTGAAAACATGGCAAGAGAGTTGACCCACGTACTTAAGGATGGTCCTTTGTGAGATAAGCCACCAATGCGAACCCCAGGAATTCAGGTTTCCAAATGCCCAGGAAGCCTTAAGCGGAAGAAGAAGAGGCCTGGGAGTCAGTTGGGAACCCAGAATGGGAATGATTTGGGAGGAGGGGGCCCAGAGGCAAGGCTTCCTATCCCACCAGACAGGAGAAATAACTGTAAGTGATATGGGTGTGAAGAGTTGGGCTACATAGCAACTCAGTTTCCCAACTATGAAGAGCCCTCAGCAGCATAATCTCAGAGACTGGGGTGCCACCTGTGCCTGACTCAATCTGGTGAGGGATGCAGTTACCAACATAATTACATGAGGCCAGTAAATTGGATGGGGTGGAAGCTATGGAGCTTGTAGACTCCAGGAGTGCCATCATCCTGATCTCCAGCAAGCCAGTAAAGCTCAGCCAGAAAGCGCAGGCTAAACATACAGTGGTTACCTATGTCCATGGGACTACTATCCCAGAATATCTGTAAAAATAGAAATCCAGGAGAACATCACTGAAGTGAAAGCAGGTGTGGTCCCCCACCTTCCATACCCCGTGCTCATTGGGAGGATTTCCCCGGATTTCAAAGTCTGATCCCACAGGAGGGAAAAGATGCAGAGGAGTGCCCTAAGCTTAGAGAGGCCCCCTCTAAGAAAATGTTGTCCTCCCCTGTTCACAGAGATATCCCAGGAACTATCCCCACCGCCCCCAGAGAGGCAAGAAGACCAAGAGGGAATGAAAGGATGCCAAGGCCTTAGGTCTCCAGATCATCACCTTGTCGTGGTGAGAGGCTTGCACATTCCAATGAACCCAAGAGCGATGCTGTTGGGAATCTTGTACTCCCAGTAGGGATATCAATGGTGGCAAGGTTAAGGGGAAGGGACCAGATGAAGAACAATTCTAAAAGTCCTCAACTGCAGAACATGCAGAGGATAGCAAGAGTAATGCTACAATGGTTGTGAAGGTGGATGAAGGCTGCAGCAGACAGGAGACTCCCAATTTCCATGGCATTGGACCCGGGCCTTCTATCTGTCAAGGATCATGTGGTGGCTGTAGTGCAACAATCCCCCCACATTAAAAGAAATCACATACAAGCATCTTCCTATGCACTATTCTCCTAAGCTTAAGCCCTACGGCTACTGGTGAATGGCAAAGGAGGCAGGATTGTGAAATCTGGAAACTTTTAGTCATGGACCAGCACTTAGGTGGTGGATGTGTGTATCAGTCATTCACCCCATATGAGGAAAGGGCTAGAAAAGGTGCCCTAAACATAGTCCACCTCAACACTCCTGACTGGATAACCACATCTAGTAGGTTTCACCTCTATGCAGTCAAAATCAAAGGTTAAATTTTGGAACATGGAATATTCTAACTTTAATGGCTAATCCAGACAGTGGACAACCTGAAAGACGCACGGCAATTACCACCTGTGAGCTCCAACGATTTAACATCGACATAGCTGCCCTGAAAGAAACAGGTAGACCAGAAGAAGGACAGCTAAGAGAAGAAAGTGGAGAGTAAACCTTTTTCTGTAAAGGAACCCCAAAGGAAGAAAAATGAATTCCTAGAGTAAGATTTGCCATTGAGAATGAACTGACAAAGATCCTATCTTAAGTCCCTGTTGGCATCAATGAGCATCTCTTTGCTAAAGTCGACAATGATGCAGAAATCTAGCATCACCTGAGCTGTGCAAGCTCTGCTTTTGCCCACCTGAGATGAAGGGTCTTTGAGAAACAGGACATCAGTGCCAAGAAAAAGCTCCTTGTGTACTGCGCAATGGTTGTTCCAACACTGCTGTACTCATGTGAAACCTGGACAACATATAAGCATCACCTGAAGGCGCCTGAACAATTTAATCAATGCTGCATCAGGAGAATCCTAAATATCCCTTGGGAGGACAGGCACATGAACTAGCATTCTGGAAGAGTTGAACATGACCATCATTGAAGCTATCATCATCAACCAATAACTTTGTTGGACTGGTCACGTGGTCTGGATGCTTGATCAGCACTTCCCAAAACAGATTCTATTTTCTGAGCTGAAGGAAGGATGGAGGAACGTTGGGGGCCAGAGGAAGCGATTTAAGGACATGTTGAAGGCAAACATGAAAAAGTGCGACATCACAGTCAACATTTGGGAGAACCTTAACCAAGACCTTCCCTGGTGGAGAGTGATAATCCATGAGGGGGTGGCCCAATTTGAGAGATTCTGCCGCAGCACAGATGAGGAGAAGCAGAATGGAGAAAAGAGCTGCAAAAACTGCTTCGCGTCCCTCCAATAGCCACCAGAACCTGCCCCTTCTGTGATTAGACCTGCAGCTCCAGAATCAGGTTGGTCAGCAATCTACGGATCCACAAATAGGAGGGTGACAGGAACACATCCTCCTCATTATCGAGTGACCACTGAGAGAGAGAGATTGTATCAGGCACAGAAGGCCACCTGTATAGGTTAATAAACACAGCCTAGACAAGGGGAGGACCCCAAGATGCCAGAGGGTTCAGAAACAGGTACTGACTCCAACCCCATAGAGCCGTCCAAAAGGGTAGAAGTGGAACCTGATGAGTTGGGGCTGCTGAGTACTGGGAGAGTGATGTTTGGATGAGACCTGGTGGAAGACCCCAGGTACGAGAACACCAGGAAGGAAGTGGCAGAGATAGATGGGATGCCCGTGGCAGGGAAAACCGAAAGTCCATGCGGCCATATTTCATAACCAAGAGGGACCTCTTATACTAGGTCATGCACATGCAAGATCAAGAGGTACACCAGCTCATAGTATCCCGGAAATACCAAAGGCAATCTTGAGCCTCACTCACAATCACCCTTTTGGGAGACATCTGGGGGTGAAGAAAACCCAGGCAAGAAGCTTGAGCAGGTTTTTTTGGCCAGGGAGCAGAATTATGGAGGAGTTTCACCTCAATCCTTTAACTTTGCCCATGATGAAAATGGTCCAGGAAGCTGTGACCCTGGCCTCTAGAAAAGATAAAAGGCAGAGTGGAGAGCCACAGTGCGCATCAGAGGCATACAGTAATTGCCTCCTACAAGCACATGACCCGTGAGACATGGCCAAAGTTTTGCCACAATTATATATCATCCTGCTTTTTTTCTTTTTTTACAGAACAGAAATATGTGTGGAATATGTCTGTGTTTTCCTGCATATTTCTGTACCTATAGTAATTTTTTTAGGATTTAAATTGTTCTCCATATAAGCTTTCTATCACCTCAGAGCAAGGCCTAAATGTTAAAGGAGATGTTATGATTTCTAAGAGTGATTACATAAACTCAGAAAAAGCTTCCATTTAAAATTTATCTAATTTTAATTTTCTGTCAGTTTCTTTTATACTATAGTTTGGAAAATGAGTAGAAGCTTGGACATGATTGATGATATTTATGGAATATGTGATGGGAGTTTTTAATTGCCAATTGCCCGCAAGCCCCACTGCTTCCTGACATCTTTCTGCCATCTACACCTCCCTTGCCCCATGGCTTCATGGGCTCTTGAGCATGTGACTTTGGTGATCACCGGAGGGTCCTGGTCCTGCGCTGTTGCAGAATTTGCACTTCCCGCACTCTACTCAGTGCACTTTGCTTTCCTCACACCTACTGCCACTGTGGAGAGTTTGCAGCATCAGGCCTCTCCGAGTCATCCCCAAATCACATGCTTGGTGGGGACAGGGTGCCATAGGAGGAAGAGGGCAGGGTGATAGCAGGAAGGGACTGGGATTGGAGGCCAGCAACAGATAGCACTGCCACCCCCATCTTCCCAGACTGATGGGAGTCCTAGGCCAGACTGTGCAATTGTTCCAGCTGGGAGTAGGCCATGGACTGGGAGCTTGAGATCCCTGTTATATTGCAACTAGTAAACACCATTTGGGTAGAAGACACCTAAAGCGGAGCCTCTTCACACAGAACAGGATGCTATTCTGTCCAAAACATCAATTGGCAAAGAAATGGTTTAATTTAAAACAGAAGACATTACAAAAAAGTAAGATCCTGACTTCAAGAGGAAGTTAAGGATAAAAAGGAATTATGTGGAGGGACATGTTATCAGAAACAGAAAATGAGTAGTACAATGAATTATTTTGTATTCACTCTAAAATCTTCCCCTTTGAAAGCTTTAGAATAACATTTATAGTTGAGAAATATTTTGTAGAAAACCTTTATTCATTTCCTAAATATTGAGATGTCAACCCATTGTGGAATGCATACTTGTAGATAGGTTAGCTAATGTAAAACTTTTAATGTAATTTCATAGTATCTTTGTTACATAAATGGCAAAAATGCTTTATGTTCCAAGGAGGAATCTAATAACCATCCTAAACTAATTACTCATCTAAAGAAGCCATTAAAATATAGATTATTAATATTAATGGGGAATTAGTTAGCTAGCTGGCAAACTCAAACAATTCCTCACCTAACTCAGAAAGACAAAAAGAATAGTTTCTTTAACAATTCGTATAGAAACAAAATTTAAAATAACTATATAAGGTAAAGACTGTCTTTAAAGTACCTATTTTTTTAAAAAAGGGATTGTTTTGAGAACTAAAATCTCTTCATGATATGGCCCTCTAGCTCTCTCACCATCTGTGCTCCCCCACAAAGAATTCTGCAGTCCCTGGAGTGACACAGGTCAGACAGTAGACATGATGATGGTGGGTGAGGCACAATGTGGGCAGGACATACCACATTGTTGACCCTGATTAAACTGAGCATATATGTTGGAAAATGGACTGAATAAAAAAGAAACAAGTAAAACAAATCTTAAAACTTATTATATGAGATTTCTCTGCTCCAGGAGAAGAAAGAGAATTAGAATGTGTTGCATATTCATTAAGCAGACTCCATACTCAGCACTGAAGATGTCACCAAAACCAAATCCCAAAGGGATGGAGCTAACAAAAGGATGACAGCAGCCAGCTTGAATCTAAACAAGCCTGAAAGAGATGCATTCCTATAATTTCAAGAAAATATAAAGAAACATATAAAACCCTCTCCCACACACCCTGCTACCCTGCACAGACACACATCATTCACGAACTTGGCCTGTCTATTTCTATAATTAAGCTTGCACAAGCAGCTATAAAGAAGAAGTCACTACTCATAGAGAAACCTCAGGAAAAATCATGTAAAGGATGACATTCCCAAACATGGATTGGAGAGAAGAAATTAACTAAAACATTAGCAATGGATTAGATTTTAAAAAACTATTGTAGAAATGTTCTTGAGAGAGGGAAATGATCATGTAACAGAGGGCACGTCTAAACTACATTTTTTTTTCGGAGTAGGATATAAAGTGCTATTCTGAAATGTCCCTTAACCCTTGTTCAATTAGGGTTACAGGGACACTAAAATAGCATGCCCGTTATTTTGAAATCTATTTAGAAATAAAGGGCTACTTTAAAGACACAGAATAGCTATTTCAGGATACTTCCAGTATCTTCTTCTGATTGTTTTTTCAAAAGCGGGTCTTTTGAAAGTGAAAGTAGTCTGGACAATTTTTTGGGGAAAAAAACCCCTTTTTCGAAAAACCGCGTAAATCTCTTCTTTTTAGGTAGAATGACTTTTTCAAAAAAAGGTGGGTTTTTTGGAAAAAAACAGATCCAGACGACTTTCACTTTTAAAAGACCCTCTTTTGAAAAAGCGATCGGAAGAAGATATGCAAATTTCCACTGAATTTGCATATCCTCTTTTGAAAAAAACCACGTAGTTTAGATGTACCCTTAATGTATTAATAATTTCTTTCATTAATCATCAAACGGTTACATAATGTATTCCTGGAAAGGCATCAGGGGCCAAACATCGGTAAACAGAGAAAAAGTGGGAATTAACTGGATTTAAAATTCATAATATTTGCTAACTAGCCTGTTATTAGGCAACTCCTTAAATGTCTTTTTTTAAGTAACTGGTTTAGATTTTTTTCTTTCCTGCCATAGGATTTAGTTAAGACTGTTTACTTTGACCGTTAATAAAATATTTATGTGATCGATGATAACCTGGCATGATCGACCCATCCTTAAAATGATTTTGTACATACATAAACAGTTTTTATTTACTAAGACTGGACTCATAATAACATTGGAAAATAATATCTTAGTTTTAATATACCAAGAGAAAAGTATCCTACTAAAAGCAGACTCATTCTCAAAGTTATATTTTCTGTTAAACCAGCTCCATAAAGATGCATGCAAGACAGACTGAAATGGTAGCAGCAGGGTCTTTTGTGGTCTGTCATTTTCTAAGTTTAGTATAATATATCCTCCTCTTTCTTGAAAAATTATATAACACTTATTAAGGACAGTGATTATTTTGCTTAGTTTTAATTGTGGTGTCTGTATGTGGTGGGGTATTCAGAGACAAGCTATAAAGGATTCAGAGGAATCTATAAAGATGATAAAGAGGCAAGCTGGTATATAAGTGGTTAACAGAGGAATAAAGAGGCATCAGGAGAAGCATTACATAGAGAGAGGCTATGAGGAATAGCCAATTGAGGCCCAGGAGGCCCATATATAAAGAGCTATAAGGAGAGAGCAGGGTCAGTTAGGGTGTATCTACACTTCACCCTTACCTTGAAATAAGCTATGCTATTTGTGCTATTTGTGCTATGCACAAATAAATATTGTATAGCTTATTTCGAGGTAACTTTGAAATAGCTTATTTCAAAATTTGGCACTGTCTATACAGTGCCAAATTTTGAAATAAAGTGCTATTCCGAAACGTTCCTTAACCCTTATTCGACGAGGGTTACAGGGACACTAGAATAGCATGCCAATTATTTTGAAATCTATTTCAAAATAAAGGGCTGCTTTAAAAACACAGAATAGCTATTTCAGGATGCTTCCAGTATAGACATAACCTTACTGCCTGGAGCTCAAGGAAGAAAAACTGAGTTCTTAGCAAGTATGGAAGCTAGCACCAAGGAGAGGGCAACTGCTGGCAGATACTGGGTGGGTGAGAGGGTGCTGCTGGCTGGCTGCTAGGACTGACATGCTGAGGTCTTGAGGTCAAGGTGAAACAGGTGCCAAGGCCACAAGGAAGTGGACCAGGAATATGTTCTGAAAAGTTGGACGGGGAGGTTAGGGTGGGGGAGGAGGGATACAATATGTGACTGACAGCTAGCTATAGGTTTCCTGGGATGGGACACAGAGTAGAAGGGAAACCCAGGTATCCCACTGAAGAATTGGCGGGACAGCTGGATGGCCATATTAAGCCTTGGAGTGGTGGAGCACAGATAGTGACAGAGCTAGAGGACTGTGTCATGAAAAGAATGCGGCAGTCCCTTGAGCAACTCAGGTCAGAGAGTAGACAGCTCTGTGACTAAAACAGTGGGAGTCACACCCCTGAGTTGGCACTAAGATAAACAATTAGTAATAGCAAGCCTACCATTTCATTTCTCTAGACTAAATAATATTAATAATTTGAACAATAAAATTAATTCTCCCTCAATAACATGCACACATATTCTTCTCTTAATCAGGACAATTTTTAATCAAATAAAGTCACTTCTTATGTCATTATCAAATTGTGGGGTTTTGTGCATCTAATAAATCATTCTTAAATTTCACCCAATCATCATTCAGAATTCCATGATTAAATGTTTCCTCTGACTCCATTTTGCTGATGATTTTCTTATCATCTTTGAGAAATTGATGCACTGTAGTCACCTATTATGTATCTATTACTGGTTGGGACTATATTGAGAGTATAATAATGTCACACTAGGTCTATCTATTGCTGTATCCTGCCTCTAATAGTAGCTAATGCCAGAGACTTCAGGGAGAATGAACTGAACAAAACAGAGCAAGTTTGAGTGATCCATTCCATGTCATCCTGTCCTAGCTTCTGGCACTATGTGCTGTTTAGGATTGAGCTGGAGTACTATGTCCAGTTTTGGCCACCAGTTTTGGTCCAGTTTTGTAGAAAGGAAGTAGAGAAACTGGAAAGGATTCAGAGGCAAACTATAACGATGATAAAGAGGCAAGTATATGAGCAAAGCCTGCAGGAACTGGGTACATTTAATTTGAAAAAAAAAGGAGGAAATTAAGGGGGAGGATATGACAGCAGTATAAAAATATCTGAAAGACTCCCATAAAAAAGTTCTGTTGTCCCAAAGAGGGCAAAACAAGAGATCATAAATCCAAACTACAGATTAGCATATTTAGATTATACCTCAGAAAAAACTTCCTAACTGTAAGCACTGTAGGACAATGGGACAGATCACCTATGAAGGTTGAGGAAACTCATTAACTGGAAGATTTCAAAACAAGGCTGAATAGCCATCTGTGTTAGGTGGTTTAGACATTGCAGATCCTGCATCTTGGCCCCAGCCCTCTACTCCCCTCCTGTGTCCCTCCCCCCACACTTTTGGAAAGACTCCAATACTCTTGCTCCAAGAGGTAGCTGTTCTTGGTTCTCTATCCCTTCTTCTGTTCCTTGTAGGCTTTCAGCTTTCTCTTTACTGCCCATTTGAGATGATTACTCAATCATCTCAAAGGCTGGTCTGCAAACCTTTCCTATGGATTTTTTCCCCTGGTTGGGATAAAGACTTCAGATAGTTTCTGCAAGTTTGACTGAAAGTAATTCTAAGAATCTTCCATATTCAGATCTTGAGTTCTTCATTGCAGTCCAATTCCCTAACTAAGTCCCTTATTTTTTTTTAGTTAGCTCTTTGGAAATCAAGGATTCTTCTGTTAGATGTATTTGTTATCTTTCCATTAATTGAAACTGATTTAGCTCAAGATCACTCAAAACAAGGTTGTCCCATATAACCAGTTCTTCTATGCAGTCCTTACCATTCACAATACCAATTCCTAAATGGCATCACCTTGTGTTGTTTCAGCAACCATTTGGTGATTAAATATGTTAGCTATCATTTCCAGGAAAATCTGGGCCCTATATTTAGTAGCACTTGCCCTCCAATCTATATCTGGGAAGTTACAATTTCCCCGTATCATATCATTCCCAATAATATTTATATCATTACATACCAATAGCCTTCTTCCCCAACTGATTTTAAACCAAGCAGATGCTGTCTTATCCATCACTTCTAATTGATTTATTGTCTACCTCATCATTAACATACTATGCTCGAGCCTGGGCTTTAGGGCTCACAGTCAAACTGCTGTAGGCCTTTCATCTATGGTGAGTTCAAGAACAATGAGTTGCTGTAGAGAGAGAAAGATAATCTGGAGTGGGACCTGAAAGGACTCCAAGGGGATCCAGTGATAGGCCCATGACATAGAGGGAAGAAAACAAAAGGGGGTAGGAAGTAACTCAGGGAACATGTCTGGGGATGCCATAAGTCAAGTACCACTATTATGAAGGGACCTAGCTTAGAACCCAGAGTGGCAGGATGGTCCTGAGTTTCCCTACCCTAGCCACTGATCCTTATCTTTTGCCAACATGGCTGCCAATTCTAGGCAAGGAAGCCACTGATTTTCATCACTAAATGGCACAGTCTAGAATACTAAGCTATACGATCAGCCTTGGACCCACAGTCCCATTTGAAAGAAAAAGAACTTCTTACTGATAAAATTGGGGATTGCAGCATCTCCTATGTACAATCATGCTAGTAAGGTTAGTGATGAAGAAGGCCTAGGCCAGCGGTTCTCAAACTTTTTGGGCTCCGGAGCCCTTTACATGAGTAAAAATTTATGCAGAGCCCAGCAGTCCACTGATTATATGTGTTGTACCTATCGATGTTTCCAGTTTGTCAACCTCGCGGAGCTCCTGGAGATGTTTGAGAAACACTGGCCTAGGCTAATGGTATGGTCAAAACTGAGCCTGAGCAAATCTGGCAACATTCTAGCCAATTTTATTTGTAAAGGCAAACAAGATCAGTAGAGAATATGAATCTTCTCTGAGTGATTGGTTGAAAACAATAGAAAATTTTGGCAATGCCTTAAAACTTATTTTAAAATGGTTAAACATACAAAGATATTCATAGCACAAAGCTTTCGTTAAATCTAATTACTGCTATAAGTAGTGATTCTGGATTCTCAGTGGAATCTGCCCTGCATCACAAATATCTTAATGAAATTCAAAGAACACTGTTGGATAAAAAATGTTTCTTTACTTGAATAAAATAATTTTTTAATTTAACAAGGTGAATACCATTAAAATTCAATAATTTGATTTCAGTTATACAATAAAGTATATTTGCAGCTGTTTGGATAGTGTAGATGCCAAGTATTTAATGAAATGTGGTGAATTTTTAAAGGTTTATATGACTTTAATGGGTTTCTATTAAATGAAAAACAGTAGAATAATTCAGAAAATTTAACCCATTTTATACAGGTTTGTTTTTCTTTTGTGTATTTTGGTTGATAATAGCAATTTATAAGACAGGAAACATACCCCAACTGTTCCTAACAGAGCACGTGCATACATGCACACACACATGATCCATTTTTATCTCCTTCCCAGGGTTTCATTTACTGTTAGGACTGTAGTCCATTGCTTCAACAATGCATTTTTCATGTTCTCTTTTTTCTGTGGATTCTGGAGTGACTCTGAAGTCGAAGCATGATGTGCATGCTCATGAGCAGATCAGGCAAAGTTTCTGGTGAGTTTCTTAGTAGTTATAGTGGCGGTACAACACTTTTTCCTTGCAGCTAGCAATCGATTATTTCTGTCCTCTTCAAAGATTTGGAAAGCTCTAAGTATTGTTGATCTATTTGATGCACCCTTTCAAGATCATATAATTCTATTGCACCCAAGTGCACAAATATGCTTTCCTTGTGACACTTTCTGGGATGACCTTGATTTTGATGTCCTTGTATTAATTTTCCATAGATTTTTTTTCTGGGGAGCCAATGTTTAGGCATCCTAATGATGTGTCCAACCCGCTGTAGTTGTACTTTTATCAGAATGGCCTCAGTGCTTATGGCATTTAACTTTTGGAAAACCTCCATGTTGATCATTTTGGTTTGCCAGAGGATCTCCAAAATATCAAATAGAGGCCGCACATGGAAGATCTCTAGCTGTGTGATATACCCCTTGTATGTGTTTCAGGTCTCATAGTCTTAGAAAAGAGATGTGAGCACAGAAACACTGTAAAGATTTATTTTTGTTGAAAGAGTTACGCTGTGGGATTTCGGGTCCTCGTAGCTCTGCTAGTGAGTGAGAAGATTTCTGAATCCTGTTTGGTAGGATTTTTTTTTCATGAGATTTAATCAAAATCTGCTATTCTCTAGTTTGAACCCACTTCTCTATTACTTACTTCTACCTGTAACAGAACTTCAAACCTCTTTATATCCTAAGTTGAAGGTAACAGATCATAAGTCAACAGAACAATTTGACATCTTTTTATACAGAATCATAGTACCTGGAACCTTGATATACAGCAGCAAAAATGTATTTGTTAGCTTGTGATATTCCATGATATATTTATATAATGAAATATCAGTTTTATTAGTTTTAGTCATTCACACTGTTTTAAATAGTCTATGAGCATTTTGGAACAATATAGATACTTCTTATGTTGGACTAGGGCAAATTCCTATTTTGTTCTGTTAAGGAGAATCACTAGTTCTAATTAACAGTTCATTCTTTTACACTAGTGATCTAAAGTATGAAATAAAAATTAGCTGACATTTTTTCTCAGTTTTACTTGCATACTAATAGAAAAAAATATTTCTTCTTTGTACACTCATTCCAATTCTTTCACATAGCTTCAAAACATCCTCATACGAAGAGGATTCCTTGTTAATCTTCCCTAATTCTATGAATCTTAAGATCTCAGTATAGCCTTTTTTATGTTGTCGTGTAAAGCCTCTGCCCCAATAAAGTATAATGTAAATGTAAGTTTCAGCAAAATATGAATGTTAGTTTTGTAACCTTTGTATCTCTGTAACCTTCCATTATGTGAGAAAGAGATCAGAAGAAATCTTGTGTTTCAGCATGATCACACTGTTGTTCTTAGAAGTAATTAAAACACAGGCTGTGTTTTAAAGAAAATATGGTGAATGATTACAAGTTTGTATTAGCAGAAGGTCTGTATTGGAAGTAGATTGATACCTTTTGTATGGATAATTGTATCTCTTTTCCTATGTGTGAAATGATTATGTAGTTCTTGGGGAGGGGGAGTGAATGATTTTGGAATGTGATTGTTTGGAGAGATAACAACTTCTAGGACCAGCAGTTTCAGAGCCCAGGTGGTAGAATAAGGGGCTTGAAGACTCAGAGGCATCAAAGTACCATAAATTGAGGCTTGAAACAAAGCAGACTGATGAAGGACATTATGGACAGCTTTGGAGTGTAAAGGTCAAGCATCCCTTTATAAATAAGACAGCCTTGAAATAACACTGGGAAGGAATAACTCCCAGATAAACAGAAGTTAAACAAAATGGATGGTGATTGATTAAGAACTGATACTGCAAAATGTATAGACTTGAATGGCAAAAAAGTCCTATAAAAGATGGGGTGTCTTACATGAATCTCCGGGTCTTGGCTTGTCAAGATTGGAGCACTGGGCTGGACCAGAGAAGCCCCCGCTCTTCCCCTCATACTTAACTTGCCTGGTCAATGACTTAATGTGAGCAACAGACTGGTAACTTTAAGCAAAAGCAAGAGGGGGGTTGGTTGTTTGTATAAGAGTGTATAAATCTGTGTGTGTGAGATCAGGTTCAATCCCTTTTCCATTTAATCCAACAGCAGCATTTAATAAAAACAATCTAAGTATAACTCTGAGCTGGTTTTTAGTTAATTGCAGGGTCTCTATCACAACTAATTATGAAGTTGAAAACAGAAAATAATCTGATGATCACTTTAAAGATATATAAACCTGGAGGAGATGACGATAATCACTCTTGTGCAAGAAGGGTATATTAAATGGTCATTTGATAACCTTGAAAACTGACGCAAATGTTTTAGGTAAATGCTTTAATGGCTCACCTGCAAACTGATAATTTTAGGTTTAAATCTTAGGAATATGTATAATAGTTGCCATTAAAATAAAATCCCTAACTCTCTTCAGCAGTAGATCTTAAAGTGCTTCATGATGTTTAATGTATTTATCCTCAAAATGCACCTGTGATATAGGGAAGTATCATTTCATTGATGATGGACTAAGGCATATAGAAGCTGTGGGGTGCATATGCTTTAATCCCTTTGTGGGTCTGGCCTTATGTGACTTGCCAAAAGTCAAACAGGAAATCTGTGGCGGAGAATGGATTTGAAGCCAGATCTCTTATGCCCTGACCACTGGTTCATCAAAATGCATCAGCAATAACAACAGAGTGAAAGGCTATATCACTATTGTTTCCAAATTTGTGTAAAAAGAGATGCTACCATATCTCAGATACCATTGTATAGCAACAGTAACTATATGTGATAACTGAATTTTAATATGGACTATGGTCAAAATAATTCTGCAATCAACATATAGTTCTTTGAAGTGGTATAGTAGTGAATAAATATTTCAAAAATTATTAATAGAGATCGATGGTGCTGACAAAGCCATTAGAAAGCCCTTACATTAGATCATGTTTTACTAGCGTTGGATGAACAACTACTTGGAATATTAGAGGTACTAGAGTAACAGGAGTTGCTGTTTGGAAGGGCATTATCTGAATGAGAATAAGAAGGAAAAGTGGGAAATAAAAATGCATTTCTTAGTGCACTGTAAGGAGATCTGAGGGGAAATAATAGAAATTAAGAATCATACCACAAATCCAGGTTTGCAGAAACAGGTGTAACCCAAGCTGGGTTCCTTCTGGATACAGATGCCATGGACACAGGGATTAGAACTGCATTCATCAATATCCTCCTCACAATTCAAGCCTGCCCATCCTATCAGGAAAGAAATAGTGTTTACTCCAAGAAAAAAATTCCATAAATTCATACATTGACCTTAGATCAAGTAGCCACACAAAAGTAAACACAATGAGCCCTGACATATATCTCTGTATATAGAGATTTGAATATGTGAACTGACTACATGAGGTTACTATAGGGAATGAAGTGAAAAGTACTTATTTGGCAACAGGCAATAATACAAAAAAGACCAATGTATATAGATCTCATTAGTTCTGATACTTTATTAAGAACCTAATACTCCTAGGCTGTGTCTAGACTGCATCCCTTTTCCGTAAAAGGGATGCAAATTA
>CM057847.1:140290070-140302213 GCA_030068395.1 Apalone spinifera | reverse complement strand
CATAATGTATTATTTATAATGTCTGTTCTCGCCCCATCTTCTGGAAACATCCCATCTTGCTCTCATGATACATACCTGAAACCAGCTACCATTCCACCTTCCACTGTCATATTGTCCCTGGGCAACATATTGCTATAAAGCAATTATTTTATTGAAATCCCATAAACCACTGTCATGCATGCAGCAGCAGGAGGTATCACAAAGATTATTAAGATACAGTCACTGTGTCCTTGTATCTGGACATTTTTTCAAGTTCTTTGGCAGAAATAATCCCTCAGCTGTGTGAACTAGAGAGGAAGGGACGGAGGAACACTAGTGGAGAAAGAATAGTTTAATGGTTATCCAAAGTACCAAAAGCATCTCTCCCCCATCCTAGCTTCCCCTTAGGAACAGGAACCATGGGGAAGGATGTTGAAGTGGTTGCTGGATTAGACACAGACCCACAAAGGTCTGGGAAGGGAAAGGAAAAACTTTGGTTCTCTGAGGAACATCAGAGTTGTCCATTCTCTCTGTGACCATTTCAAATGTTTATTATTGTTCCAATCCCTGGTGTCTTCCAATATTAAGAAGAGGTGAGTGAAAGGCGCACTTTGGTGGTTGCACAAACAATTCTGTGTGCCTTATCTCTAGGAAGGTTACAGCTTTGCAGTGTCAATATGAAAGTTCAAGAAAGAAAATACACTTGCATTGTGAAGCCTGGACATAAGAACATAAGAACAGCCATACTGGGTCAGACCAAAGCTCCATCTAGCCCAGTATACTATCTGCCAACAGTTGCCAATACCAGATGCCCCAGAGGGAGGGAACACAACAGGTAATCATGACGTGATCCTTCTCCTGTCATCCATTTCCCGACAAACAAAGGCTAGGGACACCATTCATACCCATCCTGGCTAATAGTTGTTGATGAACCTAATGAATCCATGAATCTATCTAGCTCTTTTTCGAACCCTGTTAAAGTCCTAGTCTTCACAACATCCTCTGGCAAGGAGTTCCACAGGTTGACTGTCTGCTGAGTGAAGAAAAACTTCCTTTTGTTTGTTTTAAACTTGCTGCCCATTAATTTAATTTGGTGACCCTTAGTTCTTATATTGTGGGAATAAGTAAATAACTTTCCTTATTCACTTTTTTCCACACCAGTCATGATTTTACAGACCTCTATCATATCCCCCCGTAGGCTACTTCTAGACTGCAGGCTTCTTTTGGAAGAAGCTTTTCCGGAAGAGATCTTCCGAAAAATTTCTTCTGAAAGAGCGCATCCACACTGCCAAAGCGCATTGAAAAAGTGATCTATTTTTTCAGAAGATAGCGTCCACACTGAAAGGATGCTATCTCGCATTTAAGCTGTGATTACTATGGATGGAGCGGCCACCAGGGGCACCTGTGCTTTTTCCTCTTTCCTCTTCTTTTGAAAGAACTCCCTCTTTCCAGTCCACACACGCCTTTTTCCGAAAGAGCTCTTTCAGAAAAAGGCTTCTTCCTCGTAGAAAGAGGTTTACCAATGTTTGAAAAACCCCTCTGTTCTTTCAATTTTTTTCGAAAGAAAGTGATTGCAGTGTGGACATAAGTGAAGTTTTTTTTGGAAAAATGGCTGTTTTTCTGAAAAAAACTCTGTAGTGTAGACACTGCCTGAGTGTCCTCTTTTTCTAAGATGAAAAGTCCAAGTCTTTTTAATTTTAGGGATTAAACAAATCCCGTATAAGCTTTGCAAACATTTCCAAGCTGAAAATTACAGTCTTACTAATTTCTTCTCATATAGCAGCCATTCCATACCTCCAATGTTCCTGCTAACATTTTCTAACCCTAGGGTGAGGAGCTCTACCCATAGGAACCTTAACCCTAGTTTCAAGTGGCCTATCCATAGGAACCTTAACCCTAGAGTGGGAAGCCCCACCTATAGGAATCCTAGCACTAGGGTGCAGACCACTACCTACAGGAACCCTAAACATAGGTTAAGGAGCCCAACCCATAGGAACCCTAAGTGCTCCAAGTGGCCTATCCATAGGAACTCTAACCCTCATTGCAACAGGCCTACTAATAGGAACTCTAAACACAACTCCAAGTGGCCTACTCATGGGCACCTTATCTCTAGGTCCAGGAGCCCTACCCATAGGCATCCTAATCCTAGCTCCAAGCAGCCTACCTATAAGAACCCTAACTCTAGGGTGGGGCACCATATCCACAAGGACCCTAAACCTAGCACCAAGTGGCCTACCCTGTAGTAACCCTAATCCTAGCCCCACATGGCCTACCCATAGGAAACCTAATCCTAGTTCCAAACAGCGTACCTATCGGAACCCTAACACTAGCTCCAAGGATGTAAGCTAACTCTAGGGTGGTAAGCCATATCAATAGGAACCCTTAACCTTGTTCTCAATCACCTACCCACTGGAAGCCTAATCCTAGTTCCAAGTGGCCTACCTACAGGAACCCTTAATCCTGGCTCCAAGAGCCCTATCCATAGGAACCCCTAATCTAAGCTCCAAGTGGCCTACCCTTAGGAATCTAAAACCTAGCTCCAAGTCTACCAATGGGAACCCTAACCCCAGTGTGTGGAGTCCTACCCATTGGAACCCTAACCCTAGCTCCAAGCAGCCTATCCATAGGAACCTTAACTCTAACACTAACCATAGGGAATGCAGCCCTATCTATTGGAACCATAAACCTACAACTGGGAGGTCTACCCATTGGAACCAAAAACCTAGGGTGCAGAGCCCTCCCATTCAGAACCCTAACCATAGCTTCAAGTGGCCTACCCAGAGGAACCTTAACCTTAGGTGGGGAGCCCTAACCATACAAACACTAACCCATTGCCTTGGACCCCTACTTATATGAACCCTTATCCTAGGGTAGGGAGCCCTACCTATAGGAACCCTAATCCTAGCTCCAAGTGACTCACCCATAGAAACCCTGACCCTAGGGTGGGGAGCCCTACTTATAGGAACCTTAATGATGGGACAGGGACCCTAGCCATAGGAATCCTAACCCTAGGGCAGGGAGTCCTACCTACAGGAACCCTAACCCTAGCTTCAAGAGGCTTACCCATAGCAACTTTAACCTTGCTTTAAGAGGCCTATATATAGGAACCCTAAACATAGATCCAAGTGCCTGCCCATAAGAATTAGTGTTCCTGCTAACATTTTCCTTCCTTGGGCCAGTTGAATTTTCTTTAGGGCATATTGAAATTTCTGATGTGAAACACCAATATTGAGGTATTTTATGGATGTGTACCACCAGAACAAACAATATATATATTTCCCTGGGGAATGTTTAGGATCCATGCTATATAAATACAAGTGAAACAGAGACACGTACAAACAAACAAAAGTTCTCCTGGTCTGAAACTTTCACCTTGTGGATGTCATCAACTGAAAGAGTAGAAACCCCAGAGCAAATTAACACGTGGTTTCAGGGTTTGTACACAGACCCATGTTTCAAAGAGCTCGCAAATAAGATTTTATCATACATAACAACTAGCATCACACCTAGTACTTGATACTTCTGACTCATAAGAGCCAGAACTCTACCACATAGCAAAGATCCGGCCTTAACACACGGCAATAAAATTGATCATGTGTTATTAGTAACATTTACCATGTTAGTAGTAACACAAGATTTAAAAATAATAATAAAAATCAGAGTTTTAGATATGTATAACACTCCAAAAATTCTAACATAATTGTTTTCTTTCTTATCTTAAGCCATTAACACCAAATGTTGTTTGAAATGTAAACATGCAATGTCCTGACGCACACACATACACCATTCACCCTGCTTTCCCCTCCTCCAACCCAGTGAGACAAAGAGTCTCACTGTCTCATCAGGACTGCAGCAAATGAATCAGTATATCTCAAACAAACTTTCCCCCTCCACCAAACTGAACTGATGCCAGCACCCACCACCTTCTTTTTCCCTCACCTACTCTGTGCAATCTGCTCCCCACATTCCAGCGGGGGGACTGAGATAATATCCTGCTTCTCAGACTTGCAAGCATCAGCAACCTAGCTGGGAGTTAAAACAGGACACAGGATAAACAAATTCTCCACCAGTCCACCCCCATCTCATCCCAGGACACAGCACAAACAAATTCTCTACCTCTGCCTCATCCCAATGCTAGCACCCGCCCACACTGTGCAGTTTACTTCCCCCCACCCACCTTCCCAGCCCAATAGGTTTGAGGAGAGTGCTGGGTTTCTGCCTCATTGCAGGAGGAGTAATGGTAATCCGAATTAGAGGCTTTAGTTTGAACTACCTAGCCCGTGCCGTGTGTAGCCACGGGCAGGGAGTCCAAACTACCGGGCATTTAAAAATGGCAGCACCCGGGAACATGCAAATAAAGCCCGGGATATTTTAATCCCGGGCTTCATTTGCAAGTTTGAATGACTACATTAGCCACCCTAGTTCGAACTAGGGTGGCAGTGTAGACATACCCTAAGATACCATCCCTGAAATGGTTGTGCTAACATTGTGTACTGAAAGAGGCAGTACGGATACAAGTACAGTTGTGTACACAGTGTGTACCCATACCCAGCATAACATATGTGGACATTCTATGTGGGCCTGTGGGTATACATACTAGCAGTACATAGAATCATAAAATCATAGGGCTGGAAGAGAACATAGGAGGTCATTGAGTCCAGCCCACTGCCCAAAGAAAGACCAACCCTAACTAAATCATCCCAGCCAGGATTTTGTCGAGCCGGGATTTAAAAACCTCTAGGGTTGCAGATTCCACTACCTCCCTAGGTAACCTATTCCAGTGCTTCACCACCCTCCTAGTGAAATAGTTTTTCCTAATATCCAACCTAGCCCTCCCCCCACTGTCACTACTGAGAATAGACTCTCTCCATCCTCTTTGGAACCTCCCTTCAGGAAGTTGAAGTCTGCTGTCTAATCGCCCCTCACCCTTTTCTTCTGAAGAAAAAATTAAGCCCAAATCCCTCAGCTTCTCCTCGAAGGTCATGTGCTACAGCTCCTTAATCATTTTCGTTCCCCTCTACTGTACCCTTTCCAGTGCATCCACATCCTTTCTATAGTGGGAGGCCCAGAACTGGATGCAATACTCCAGATGTGGCCTCACCAGTGCTGAATAAAGGGGAATAATGACTTCTCTAGATCTGCTGGAAATGCTCCTCCTAATGCACCCTAAAATGCCATTACCCTTCTTGGCTACAAGGGCACACTGCTGACTCATATCCAGCTTCTCATCCACTGTAATCTCCAAGTTCTTTTTTTGCTGAACTGATACTTGGCTGGTTTCCAGCCTGTAACAATGCTTGGGACTCTGCACTTGTCCTTGATGAACCTCATCAGATTTCTGAAAAAAAAGATGGTAGCTTTGTGGGTGAGTGGTGGACAATACATGTGGAAAGGGTGTCTACTAGGTCTTACTAGAGTATCACTATAATCTGGGGCAGCCTCACATCTTCTCAGAGAGACAAGGATTGTCAGGTAGTACATGTCTACATGTCAACTGTGAGTGCCTTTCTCAAGACAGACTGTCAGAAACAGGACTGGTGTTTTCTAAATTGGATTTCACCAAGACAATACCACATGTGATTCACTATTAGCAGTCTTACAAGTTAGTCACAGACAGTCCCCTTAAATTCTCCAGTCTATCATGCTGCCAAGACAAACTGGTTTTAGTGGTAAGTGGTGATTTATACCAAAGACCACATCACATGTAGGTTGCTTCCAGTCCCAAGAGACTAGTCACTTACTCCAAATCAGTTGGTATGCTAGATCAAAGACAATGCTGGGCGCTAATTCTATAATAAATAACTAATGGTTTCTTAGCTATGTAAAGGAAGTGAGAGTTATTGAGAAGTTAAATCAGGTAAAATATATGTGCAGGTGAGTCACGGTCTATAATTTGGAATTGTCACAGAGATGTAATCTGCCAGTTTGGTGGTCTCCAACTTCTCATTCAATTATTCTGCCCTGCTAGAATTGAAACAGCCCAGAGATGAAGGATTTTTCCTGGAATCCTTTCCTTTTGCTTCTTCTTACAGAAAATAAAATGATAGTGTCACTACCCATGTGAGATTACCTTTGCTGCCAGAGAGTGTACAATGTATTTAGACATCTGAACATCACACACACTGATCATTTGTTTTGAAATTAGCACTTTTCTTTTAAAGTTTTTCATTTGCATTCTACAAAGCTTCTTTCTCCTTTGATGGGTTATTTAATTACAGGTGTAAACACATGCAAATGTTTGCAATCACAATATAAGTTTCAGGCTCACAAGGAAACTTGATAATACGTAAGCTTTGGTTTCTGAAAAGCACTAATGTCTACATAATTTGATTGGGAAATATTTTTATATGATTTACCATTTCTTAGATTAATAGTCTATAAAATGAATGAAAAATCCCAAATGCTTAAGAATAAATGAACTTTTGGTCTCTTAGGACTAACAAAATCTGCTACACTGTTCTGATTAAAATTAATGGTACTCAGCATTTCTGAAAATCAAGCCATTTATTCAGGCACCTAAATATGATTCTATGGACATGGTTTTACAGCTTTATTTTTTACACTTCAGTGCCTAATGTTGGAGGAGGAATGGGAAGAATCTTTAATAAACCTTTAAATTTTACACTTTTAAAAGCACTTCAGCCACATTATGATGTGGAATAAAAGTAGAAAATATATAATAAGTAAATACAATTGTCCTAATTTACCCTATTAAGAGAGGGGAAAAAATAATATAGCCATGAAAGCACTCTGATATCCTTGAACCAAATCCCACACAAATCAGTGTGCACAAAAAAATCTTATGTTGTTAGACAATCATTTAATTTTAAAGTTACTTAATGCCAAAACAAAAGTCTTGTTAGACATTTTCTATTAAATGTTATCGTACTCAGTGTTCAATTTACTTATGATTAGATAGCATAACTTTTTATTAATTCTGTCCAATAATCACACTGGGAATTGCATTGCAAAATTAGTTTGGTCAGTTTTAAAACAATGAGGATTAAGTACTTTAGCTCTGAGTGTTTTCAAATCACAAGACAGAGTGTACCATTATTATTAGAAGCCTTTTTGAAATCAACAGTCTTTCTAGTTGCAATAAAAGTCAAATTTCTCAAGAGTGCTAATAAAGTTATGTAATTATTGAATTTATTCTGTAACCCAGTCTCGTAGGGTACCAGTAGTATGCTTGGCATACTGCATCTCTGAGGCAAACAACAAAGGGCACTTCAACAGTGATGTCTTCTAGACACTAGCTCTGGTGGGTCCCAATAAGATAGTCCGCATATACACTACAAGAAGTTATTTCGACATAATGTCGAAATAATGGTGAGCTGGAGGACATCTTAGTCTGACTCCTATAACCCTCATTTACAAGGAGTAAGGGAAGTTGGAGGAAGAGTTTCTCAGACTTCCTGCTCTGTAGATGGCACCAAAAGCCAAAATAAGCTATTTTGATTTAAGTACGTGATTGACATAGCTCAAGTTGTGTAGCTTATTTCAGCCTTAGCCCTGCTGTGTAGATGTGCCCTCAGATACTTGACAAGTTTTACTAGAGCTAGCAAGAAAGGAGAAAGACTGAAAATACTGTAGATATAGACAAAATTAGCCCAAATTAAGGCTGCACAAATTCTGCTTCAAAACAGATTTCCTGTAATTGCCTTGAAAAAAACAACAGCATTTGACAATAGTTTCACCACTATAGTATGTAACATGACACAGTTTTCCTTTATAGATATAACAGAAAATGACTGTTGTGTGTTGCATTTGTTGCCAAATTTTGGCTTTTTCTACAGTGATTGCTCTAAATCAGGACTACTCAATTTTGGAAACCCGGGGGGCCACAATAACACTCACAGCACATGCCGAGGGCCGCAACTTAAGTGTGGTTGCATATACATGCAAATATATATGCAAATATATACAGATATATGCAAATAGCTTCTTTCATGCTGACAGGCATAAATACAAAGTACCTCCCACAATGCCCCAGCGCTCCCGGCACCTTGTCCCTGGGGGCTAGAAACGCCAACACCATGTACTCATCTGTTCCAGCCATCCCATCTACTTGCATCTTTCAATGCTCCCCACCTGGGAGGTGCCTCACCATTGTGGAGCATGTTCCCAGTGGAGGCCATGTTCAAAGGATCCCACCTGTGGGCCGCGTTTTGATCCCCATGTAAACCCAAACCACATGACAGGCCACAAACAAATGGACCACATGTTGAGTATCCCTGCTCTAAATTGTACTATTGAGTAATAGCCAAAACCAGCAAATAACAAAATTGTTACATTTAGTAATATAAAGTTTAAAGACAGGGGAAAAAAAACCCACTGTCATAATAATAAATTCATCTCTTTGTAAGTGTAGGATATATTCAAGGTATAGGTCATGTATCCAATATTAAAACAAGATTACATTTCATCCCAGTCATAAAGTCAAAAAAAGAATTAAATCCAAAACTTTCACATTGGCCAACATTGTCTCTCTCTCTAATTCTCCAGAAAAGAAAAACAACTCATATATAATACATTAGAGTACACATCTTATTTTTTATTTAAAAAATGTCTTTGGTATTGTTTACATTCTGATAATTTATTTCTATGTAGATTTTCAATGTCTTCAATAGAGTTTACCAAAATGCTGCTTTACTGTTCTGACCCCAACTTTTGCAAACCATACATTACTATGTGAACATTCTTTGTAATATGAAAATTATAATTATAAAGTGTAAGTAGAAATACAAAATTCAGCTCCAGTGATAAGCTAAGTTTAACATGATTTGCATAGTTAGGTCAAATCCTCTTTGTAAATATTTTTGTGAGCAACTCAGTTTATAAGAACTCTGTAATTCACAAAGGAAAAACTGTTCTTTCAGTATCTCTGCATTGGCATGGGAACGATATTTCTGTGGGAGATTTTAATAAAAGAGTTATCTATAAAGTGAAGAATTTCTTCATGGCAGGACTGATTGAAATATGGTATACTGCTTAATATTTAATAAAAATTTTTAGAAATAAATATGCACATCTGGTTTTATCACAAGCACCTGCTTTATTTAATTTAAAAAGTTTGAGAATTTTAACTTACATATCCTGCTAATATAAGATTTGATATTTCAGAACTGAAATGAAGCAAAAGATCATTGTTCATTTCTTGTTCAAAATGTGTTTAGAATCTAATCTTGTGTTCACAGCAAATACCACAAAGCCCTTTTCTTTCTACTGGTTCTTTCTGACTTTTTTGTTCCTTCACATACTCTAGCAAATGTCTGTCAATCATTAATAGGAACTGTTGCCTTAATTTGTTGCAGATACAGATAGTAAAAGAACAAAATAGTCCACTGATGAGGACAGACAGGAGAGGATAGAGGTTTCAAAGTGAAAATCTGCAACACTGTTAACCTTTAAAAGCAAACCTCTTTCCAAAACACTAGACACTTACTTGAGTGCAATGAAATTAGAAACTCCACTTACAAATTTACATGTTTCTAAAATCTGTCCTTACCCCTTATTAAGCTGAAGCTGGGCCTGCTGGGAAGATGAGGAGAAACAAAACAAAACACAAAACATTTTGTAACCAAGAAAAAAATTCCCTCCTATCTCCGGAACTGACAACTGGCCCAACCCACAGCATCTTGGAAATGCAATTCACACTATAAGCAGGGAGGGAAGGGCAGCAACCACAGCAGAATAGTTGTGGCATGCCTGGAGGGCTACATGGATAATCAACTCTGGCTTCCAGGCAGCGAAAAATCTCCTTCTCCCCTATACTGCTTTCTGCCAAGTCAGGATCTTTGTGGGTGTCCTGTAAAGGGGAAAGAGTAAGGTCTGAGGAACTCAGCCTGCTGCCTTCCCATCTCTCTACAAGTCCCTGGGGTATCATTCATCAGTGTGATCCAACATGTCTACCCCTGAACTAGGGTGCAACATAGATGCAATGTGACCAGCTTTCATGATTTCATCAAGAGTACCAAATATTTGGCATGTTTCTTGAAGCCCCACCTGCAGAAATCATGTCATTGAGAATTTCAGCTTTCTTAAAAAATAAAGGTAAGTTTCTAACCCTCATGATTGTGGGGGAAAAACTTGAAGATAGGACCTAAATGTTCCTCAAAGTCACAGAAACCAAAAGACAAGTGGGTCAGTTCTCACTTAAATGTCATAAAACCCTGGGTATGTAGTCAGTATTCCAGATGCTTTATTTTGTTTATTCAAGATCAACAGTTCTGAGAGACATGTGAATTTCATCTAAGGCCTATTTGTGTAGAGTGAGATAACATTAAAGCTATGCCTATGCTATAGTCCTTACAGTGGCACACCTGTACCAATTCTGATTTATGCTGACATGAGAAAGCTCACCCATTGACATAATTAGACCACCTTCAATTAGTAACATTAGCGATGTTGGGAGGGACGTGAATCACCAACATAGCACTGTCCACACTGGTGCTTCTGTCAGTGTAACTTATGTCACACAAAGATATATGTCTTTTCACACCAGTGAGCAACCAAAATTCTACCACCAAAAATGCCAGTACAGACATATCTTTAGGAATATTTAATTGTTTAGGACTATTCACCAGAATATTTGTCACCTACAGATCACAGACCTGATGAAGAGAGAAGGCTACATCTTCCTACTTGGGGCTGAAGAACTTCCAGTTCCTCATTCCTGCTGCCACAAAATCTTTATATCAACTTCACTCCAATGACTTCTTAGGTATGCAGTTGACTGAACATTAATAACTGGGGAATTTCTATGACTCTGATCATCTTGCTTAAGCAAACAAACAGCCAAATAACCACAGAGAGCCAAACTATGTTTCAAAAATGTAGAAATAGGGAGAAAGTTAAGACAAGAGCATCCTGTCATTGGTCTAACCCCATCATAATAATTTAACTTTTTAAAATGATGTATGTTTCCATTTTCAGTTTTGACAGTCAAATAAACCCACCCATCTGATGACTTTAGTATATGGACATTATTTATTCCTGGCTAAAACTAAATTAATTCCTTGCCCTTCCACTTCCACTATTTTTCCAAGCAGAGGGATAAAATTAGGTCCTCATGAATACAAGAATTTATGTGTATCTACAAATGGAGGAGTTTATTAAGATGGCCTTGAAAAAGCAGAAAGTTAGTGGGAGTTGCTCTGGCTATGCCATGCATTGCTTTGGAATTGCCAAGGCTGAAGTTTGTTACAATTCATAAGCAGCAAAGCAGAGACCAAATACAAGAGGAAAGTTTTAGGGAATCAAAATACAAGGAATGTAGATTTTTTACTTCATAAACTCATTCTGATGACATAATGCTGTTGATACACATGTTGTTTTAATTTAGGGAAATTGAAACAACATTTTGCAACTTCAGTTCTAATACTAAAAGAGCTGTCCTTCCTCTTTTTCTACTTTTGCAAGTTATTTTTAATGTACTGTGATAGTCTGTATCAAATCAATACTGAGCCAATGCGGGTTCACCAAGCGCTATAGGCCCAGGAACCATGCCTCATTGCCACTGCTGCATAAGCTCCAGGTGGAACAGACAAATTAAAGGAGGTGGCTCAGCTTAGTCAGGGCTGTTTGGGGAAGGGGAAGGAAATGTGCTGCTGGCTTTTGCAGAGGAAGTGTCAATCCTTCAGGCTGCTGATGCTATGGACTCTGACTACCTGGCTGGTTATTATAGATATTCACTCTATGCTTGAGGTCACCACCCCTCATAGTGCCCCTTACAGACCTGATGAAAAACACACAGCCCAAGAGGGTAAAGTTGTCCATGGACTTCAAACACACTTTCCAAACCCTGAAGTCAAAAAACAGCACTATTACACCCAGACATCTTGAAGTAATTTATGCTCCAGACTGATATCTCAGAGATGGGACTCAGATCCTAAGTGCTATCCCTGGTTCAGGATAGGGAAGAACATCAAATATTCTACCTGTGTAGGAAGTTATTTCTCTGGGAAAGGAGCTACTCAACAGTAGAAAAGAGGCACAAACCTCTTATACTGGGGCAAATAATAACAGTTTGGCCACTCTTGCAGTAAAATGGGCCATTGAATCCCTACATTATTTTCTGATGCTTCATGGATCATGTGCCCCTTTGATGGATCCACTGCATGAAGGATACCAACACCAGGATTATGAGATGGTACCTTTCCTGC
>CM057847.1:140250673-140287706 GCA_030068395.1 Apalone spinifera | reverse complement strand
CCAGAGGCTCAGGAGAGAAGACCGACGTGGAGGAGAGACCTGAAAATCCCATGCTATGATGGGTTAATTGGCTAGTTAGAAAGATTTTCCTAAAATCTAACCTAAATCTCTCCTGCTCCAGATTAAGCCCACTATTTTTTGTCCTACCTTCAGTGGACATGGAAAACTATAGATTACCATCCTCCATGTAATAGGTGTTACCATAGTTGAAGACTTATCTACTTCCCACTCAATTCTGTTTTCTCAAGACTCAACTTGCCCAAATTTTTAAACCTTTCTTCACAGGTTAGATTTTCTAAACATTTTTATCATTTTTATAGCTCTGGACTCCCCCTATGTTAGCCATATCTTTCCTAAAAGCTGGCACCCAGAACTGAACATGGAATTCTAGCTGAGGCCTTGCCAATGTTAACTAGAGTGGGACAGTTACTTCAATATCTAACATATCACAAACCTGATCATAAATCACAAAATGTGACTTTTTTTTGCAATTGCATTACTTTGTTGACCCAAAATACTGTCTCCTTGAGAAACTGCAATTGTCCTGAACTCCATTAGCTTAGATTTTCTTTCCATGAGCCTTTACCTGGCAGTTCTCAGGATCTGATAAAATCTGCTTTTTGAAGTCTATTGTCCTCATTCTGTTCTTCTCACTTGTCTTGATTTAAAACCCCAAAGAGTGAAGCTAGATGTCTTTACATCACTTTTATGAACCTTCCAAATCTCGGGCTGTCTGGGGACCAGTTCCACCAATATCCCAGCTGCTGGGAATTAAAGCGGTACACCAGTATTGCTCCGAAGTGCTTGTGTAGGGTATGCTGCATCAGAAATAGCCAATTAGAAGACTGTCACATGCAAATAAAATCTTCAATTGGCCATGTAAGCCATTTTCAGACAGCTTTGCACTCCTGCAGCTGAAGAGTAATAAACTGATTTCCAAAAGGCAGAAGGTAACTTATGTCCACAACTTTACAGATATGTTGTAAAGTCAGTTTTTCAGTATCTCTGCCAGAGTAATCAGGTATTTTTGTTCTCGCTGCTATATTCAGTTCCAAAATACACATTAAGATAATCCTGAACCAAATGAGATCAAAGGATCCAGTCCCATAGACTCTAATTGAAGTTCATTATTAGTAAGTGTGGGTCATGTTTACATAAGATGTTATGTGAAGGCTAATTACAATTGTAGCTGTTGTTGCATTACTTGTAGCTGTTGTTGCAGTAATTCAGAGTATGGCTATCTCAAGTCTCCAATACAAGTATTAATTATATCAGACAATATATCTACATAGTAAATTCAACAAGAAAGGTTACTAAGATACAAATAAGGAAACTTCTATTACTTACTCTACTTAAATTCTGTTTAAACCTGGTCACAATGGTTTACTCTGAGTATCATGAAAATCCAATGACCCAATGGCCATTCCACTCAAAAGCAATTAATCCTGATGCAGAGGCAGTTATAGATCAACAGCTCAACCATGTGAATTTCTGGGAGAATGGGAACTGTATTATACAAATGAGGGGTCTGGGAAGAACAAATTCTTGTAAAGTACAGTATTGTTCAATACAAGTGAGGCAAGAGAGGCTTTGCCTTTCCTGACTACAATCATACTGCAAATTTCAATAGCATGTTCCTTCTATTTGAACTAGTTACATAGTCAAAGATGAGGTCTAAGGCTTAATCATATACTGACATTTATCAGGCCTGGTATCTGTAAATCGTGCCTTAAAAATTCAAACTGAATTGGAAAAGATCCTGATACCATATCACTGGTTGCTAACCTGTCTACAAACTACAAAACTGGTAAAATGCTTGTCAGAATATAGCATGTAGTGGCAAGATTAGTTGACCCGCATTTTAAGTGAAAGGATTTATTTCCCTCCACAAAGTTAGAGAAGATAGAAAGAATGTTCTGATAAAGCAAATAACATCCTCTTTTACTTCTAAAAGAGTGTGCTCATTTAATTGCACATCCACTAATGTGATCTATTAAATGCCAGCAATGCCCCTCTGCCATGTAGAATCATAGAACACAAGAAGTGGAAGGGACCTCAAGAGGTCATTGAGTCCAGTCCCCTGCCCTCACGCAGGACCCAGTACCATCTAGACCATCCCATGTATGTTGGCCAAACTGGACAGTCTCTATGGGAAAGAATTAATGGACACAAATCAGATATCTGAAAAGGCAACACACAAAAACCTGTTGGAGAACATTTTAATCTGTCCACATGGGATCTTAAACTGGTCCTCCTCAAACTAATCTCCAAACTCTTTCAAAACTCTGGCAACTTCTCACTGCTCTCTTTGTCCTGAGTGGTGGCCTTCCTGGTCATATCATCCAGGTGGATGTCCAAGGCCCTAGCTTCTTGTAACTTGAACATTCTAATTCACATTTTCCCCTTCCTCGCTCCCCCCTTCCCTTATTTAGTCTTAGATCTGGACTTTTAATGCTCCATTCATCTGAAGAAGTTGGTTGTGCTCATGAAAACTCATGATACCAGTTACATGTTTTGTTAGTCTTTAAGGTTCTGCTAGACTCTTTGTTGTTGTTTTTTTAGTTTTTCTAAACTCGGCTACCGCTCTGAAGCTCTTTTACTTCTGACAGCTTTCTGATCCATTGTGCAAGCCAAGAACATCTTAGTAATAAAATATAAATTGTAATGTATGATGAAATAATAGCAATTAATATATGATAAATAATGAATATTTTGTCTCAAGTGATATATTCCTGAACTAAGTCAGTGGCCTCTCCTTCCACACATGGAGCGGTCATAGCTACTAGTGGAATTTGTTGGGAGTGGACTATGAAAATCTCCAGATCTTTGGGGCTCCTTTCCAAATGCAGCAGTACAAAGGGCTACATGTGGACCTTCCAGCTTGCTTGATTTCCAGTGGGCCCAAAGAGACCTGTGGCACTGGGAGTCATGGCTTCCCTTCCTCCACCCGCCAAGATGGGAATGACAACTGTTTTCATATCCACCTGATATCATTCACATATCTTTCTTTTGCTGCATTGCCATTGATTGTTTGCCCCCCTCTGCTACCACTACAGGTCTTCCGCTACTCATTCTCACTCTCTCTGTCCCCATCATTCTTTCTTTCTCTCTCCCTTCTTTAAACTCTCTCTCTTTGACACTTTCCACTCTTACTCCAATAATCATTTATCACCAATTCTTTTTCCTGCAGAAGAATGGTCAAACAGGACAAGGTCAATGATCCACCTACCCCAGATCCTGTCTTTGACAATGACCAAAGTTTCACAGAGTTATATTTAGAATAGGTCAATTTGGAGAAATGTATCCATTCCAGAAGTCATGAGTTTATAGTTGCTGAAGCATGATGTTACATCCTTGAACATCTTGATTAGAAGTCGTTGATGAACCTGTCATTCAAGAATTTAGTATACTCTTTTTGGAACTATGTTATATGTTTTCTATCACAACATCCTATGTCAATGAGGCTGTGTCTACACTACATTCCTCTTTCGACAGAAGGATGTAAATTAGACACTTCAAAATTGCAAATGAAGAGGGAATTTAAATATCCTGTGCTTCATTTGCATAATCACATCATGGTGCTCTTTCAAGAAAGCGCCATTTGAAAGTAAAACTGTGGTTTAGACACGGTTATTTCGAAAACAGCAGGTTTTTTCAAAAGATCCTGTAAAGCTCATTTTTTGATTAGACTGCAGTTTTATTTTTGAAATGGTGCTTTTTCGAAAGAGTGCCATGACAAGATTATGTAAATGAAGCACGGGATATTTAAATCCTCCTTCATTTGCAATTTCAAAGTGTCTAATTTACATCCCTCTGTCAAAAGAGGGATGTAGTCTAGACACAGTTTGAATGACACAGATGAACTATGAGCTTTATGAAGAACATTTTCCTGTTTGTAATAAATATGCTTCTTGTTAATTAAATGAGGTGACCACTGCTTTTTGTACTAGAAAAAGTTTAAATATCACTTCTCTATTAATTTTTTCCATACTATGCAGGATTTCATAGACCTCTATTATATGCTCCCTTGTTTCTTTTCTAAGATGAACAGCCCTAATCTTTTTATCCTTTCCCCACATGGAAATGGTTTCATACTGTTCATCATCTTGTGTGCCCTACTCTGAAGCATTTCTAGTTCCCTTATAGCCTTTTTTGAGATGAGACAATAAGAACTGGGCACAGTATTTAAAGTGTAGGTGCACTATAGATTTCTATAATGACATTATATTTTCTATCATATTTTCCATCCCTTTACTAACAGTTCCTAATATTCTATTGGGCTTTTGACATCCCTGTGTATTGAACTGAATTTTTTAGAGAACTCTCCATGATTAGTTCAACACCACTTCCTTGACTGATGATATTTCTTAGGTATAGTTGGGATTATTTTTCCAATATGCATTATTTTGTATTCTTCATTGTTGAATTTGATTTGCTCTTTTATTACATAGCCACCAAGTTTTCAGAGATCCCTCTGTAACCCTTAAAAGTCAGCTTTGATATTCAGTAGTTTTGTATCATCTTCAAACTTTGCCTCTTCACTGTTCATTCCTTTTTTCCATATAATTAATGGATGCATTGAATAGCAAAGGTGATATTTCCTTATATAGAACCTTGGGTGAGCCTTCTGTTTACCTCTCTCTATTATGAAAACTGACCAGTTATTTCCATAATTTGTTTCTTATGTGTTAGCCAGTTACTGATTCATGCATGAAAGGACTGTCCTTCTTATTCAATGACTGTTTACGTTCCTCAAGAGCTTTTGATGAGGATCCTTGCCAAGACTCACAATACAAGTGAAATATATTGACTGTATTGCACTTATCTACTTTCTTACTGATTCCCTCAAAAAATCCTAATAGATTGGTGACACACAACTTTCCTTAACATAAGGTATGTTGATTCTTCACAAACAATGTTTAATCTTTGTGACTAATCATTCTGTTCCTTATTAGAATTTCTATCAATTTCCCATATACTGATATTATATCAGCTTTCTGGCATGTAATTGCTAGGATCTCCTCTGCAGCCCTTTTAAAATACTGGCATTACCGTAGCTACTTCCCAGTTATCTGGCATATAATTTTAATTCAGCCATATGATACAAATGAGTAGTTCTGTGATTTCATATTTTAGCTCCATCAGAATCCTTGGATGAATACCAACTAGTCTTTGTGGCTTATTATTGTTTCACTTCTTTTGCAAAAACCTCTTCTTCTCACATTTCTAGGTGGGATTATACTTCATATTAGTTGCCTCAAAAGAATAGCTCTGATGTGAGTATCTCCTCACATTATCTGCAGTGAGCACCACTACAAGGAGTTCATTTAGCTTCTCTTCAATGGCCTTGTCATCCTAAAGAGCTTCTTTAGAACCTTTTTGTCCTCTTGTTACACTGCACATTTGGCAAAATTCCTACTTCTGAAATTCTTTTTAAAAAATCTTAGTTTTAGATTCTGGTCTCTAGCAAGTTGATTCTCTATGATTTCTTGGCCTAGTTTATTATGCCTTTAGACTAAGCTTTGCACAGTTAAGAAAAGCCATTATGGGTAAGACGAAAGGTCCATCTAGGCCAGTATCCTATCTTCAGACAGTGACCAATGCCAGGTGCCCCAGAGGAAATGAACAGAACAAGTGATCCATCCCCTGTTGCCCATTCCCAGCATCCAACAAATAGAGGCTAGGGGCACCATTCCTGCCCATCCTGGCGCATAGCCATTGATGGACCTATCCCCTATGAAGTTATCAAGTTCTTTTTTGAACCCTGTTAAAAGTATTGGTTTTCACAACATTCTCTAGTAAGGAGTTCCACTGGTTGACTGTGCATTGTTTGACAAAATACTTCCTTTTGTTTGTTTTAAACCTGTTCCTAGTAACTTTCTTTGGTGCTAGTTCTTGAGTAATGAGGAAAATAAGTAACTTTTCCTTATTTGCTTTTATCACACCAGCTGTGATTTTATAGACATGTATCATATTCCCCCCTTAGCTTCCTTTTTTCTAAACTGAAAAGTCCCAGTCTTATTAATCTCTCCTCACAGTTGTGCTCCTTCCTATTATATGCACTGGATTTTGACTTCCAGATTTTAAAGGATGTATTTTTGCCTTATACAGCCTCCATTATATGCTATTAAATCATTCTGGCATTCTTTTGATCTTCTTATTGTCTTTTTTGATTTGTGGTATAACTTAGTGTGAGCCTCTGTTATGGTAATTCTAAATAGACCCCAGGCTGTTTGCAGATATTTAATCCTTGTTCTTTTTAATTTTCATCTAAAATTGTCCTCATTTTTATGTGTTCCTGTTTTCAAGTTAAATATTTTTATATTGAGGGTTACTGTCCTCCTCTACTACAATTATGTCAAATGTTGTTATGTTCTGGTGACTATTACCAAGCAGCTTGGCCACCATTATCTTTTCAAATAATGTATCTCTCAGAAACAACAAATATAAACCCTAAAATATAGTTTTTGGCTAAACAAACAGAGAACTAATATGATATGCATCTATCAGGACCCTAATGACTTTGTTTTGGTGTTTTATGCTGTTTCCATCCATACTTCATTTCTAAGTATTTATTGGGGTAATGTCTTTTCTGTTTATAAGCTCTTTTGAGATGGAACACATATTCCTATGTTTTGAATGTCACAACAATATAGTTAGCTAATAGTAACTATAGTTATACAGACTTTATAAAGACTTTCAGAGCATTTTACAAACATTGACTAAATGAGCCTCATAGCATGTCTATTGTATAAGTATCTTTTGTACATACTGGTTAGACAACAAAAGCATAGCAAAACTAGAACTCAGCTCTCCCATCCTCCAGACTGTCATCAGTGATTCACAAATTCATCTTCCTTCATATCTTGTGCTACAAAGCTCTTAATTTTACACAGTGGGCCCTATATTTCTAGCTAGCTGTAGGTTGAATATTCTCTCTCCTTGTCTTGGTAAAACAGAAGCTTTCTGTCTAATTGCTTGCCTCAGTGGCCCATTATAGCCCCCTTTTACTCAGGTGATAAGTCTTAGTCTGATTTAGCCACTCTCATTACTGGTATAGTCAAGGAAAAAGGGAGTACAATTTCTCCTAGTTTATACTGGCCTCTTCAGATATAGAGGCAACAGACTAAATTTCTTATCTCAGTCTCTCTCCCAGAAGTAGGGGATTTCCTCCCTCAGTCTTCTACTTGTTCCCCAGACAGGGCCTTCATGGTCTTTCTTTTCTTTACCTGCAGGATTCCTTCTTGGTACCTGATACCTTTATACTTCCTGTTTTCCAGTAGCATATTCACCTCCCATTGCTCCTGAGTGCCACTGAACTGCCTAAAGGGGGGTCCTTTAACCAATTTAACAGTCAACAGTGATACAATTTCCAAAACAAATGCAATACTAGTGTCAAAACCAACACTGTGTTGCAGAGATATTTGCCATTTCTGAATTCATGGAATATGCATCATAGGTTAGAAGAATAATTTGTCATTAGCCCGGAATGGGATGGCACTAACCCAAGAAACTCAATGTGTCTCTACAGGTAACTAATAATATTGTAAAGATGAAAAATAAAGAAGAGACAGAAAAATCTATTAAAGATTTAGTAATAGAAACTAATGGGTTTTTCAGTGATTTAATAATTGAAAGTTGCATTTGTTATTATCTGGGAGAGAGCGGAGATTAAAAAACAAACCTCAGTTTTGTAAGTTTGTATTATGCTATCTAATATCTACTTTAAAACTTTTTATCTCTTGTCCTAGTGGTTTTGTTATAGACCAAAAAGACAACTATAAAAAGATCTGAATTGCCCCCATAATTACTTAGTCCTAAAAGTCAGATTGAATTAAAAATGTATATTAACTGATGCATTACTTATAGAGTGCTGAAGATCCCTTCAAAAAGGTTTTCAGTTATATATTTAGCTAGAAAATACACAGAGATACATAAACACACACATGTCAGCTGCATTCAAATGATTGGCTGAGTCCCCACTTAAGTGATTGGATGATGTGGCAAAGATGTACTGAAAATAATTTGATTTACTTGTCTTCAAAACAAGTTGTCTTAGACAGTGAAGATTTCCAGAGAACTTATTCACAGGTCAGTGATCCTTGGAGTTGTTCACTAATATTTTCTGGTTATAACTGATACTACAGGTTGGACCTCTCTGGTCCAGACCCTCTGGACCTGACCAGTCCCAGATGAGGGATTCTGCTGGACAAGGGCAGGTTATTTCTGAACCCCTGCTATCTGCTCTCCCTAGCCTGGTCCTTTGGCCTCTCGGCTGACTCCCTACCTCTTGCTGGCCCCACTGCCCTGCTGACCCTGCTGGTCAGCCATTGCTGCTATGGCTCCTGGCCCCATGTACAGTGTGCTGAAAGGATTGGATTTGTGTTTAGGGCAAATTTGTTTGATTTTTCTATTGAAATAAAATTTTATATATCCACCTATATATCTAGGTGGATATATAAAATAATAAGGAAATCAAATATTATGCTGGGAAAACAGGGAAGCAAACGGTGAAAGAAATTGATATTTCCTCATATGAAATACCTTTCAATTTGTCAAGTGCATGTGTGATTGGATCAGAATTTCAAGCATCTTCTGTACTTTTATATTCTTGAACAATGCTTTTTTTGATTGAATAAAAAAGTGCTTGTTTCTTTTGTCTCTGACTAATTTTATTTGAAGAGGTGTAAATTATATGTTGCATTCCAATAAATTGAAATCTATAATCCAAAATGTTAGTTTTTAGAGAGTGACAAAATTATTAAAATTGTAGACTTAGTTACCATCATGGATTCACATATAGATTACATTATAACAATGTTAAGAGAACAGCATTCAAATAAATATTATACAAGTATTAAACCACACAATTTTTCTCTACAGTTAAAAGAAAACTATGCAAAAATCAGTCATCTGTATTAATATAGTTCAGCAAGGTCATCTCTTCAGTGTGGTTTATATAATGGTCAGGCATTTTGCAAAAAAGATCTCTAACAATTCTAACGATGTTAGAATTATCGAGCTGCCCTTGCTGCTTTATTTTTTCTTTATTCTGAATGTGGACATTGATTAAACAAATGCTAACATCCATATAAGAGTGATTTTTTTTCAGGTTCTTAATTTAGGAGCTAAAACTTTCTATCGCAGTTGAGGTTGAAAATTATGGTTGAAATAATAGAGGTCTGAGTCCACTGAAAGTTAAAAAGAAAAAAGTTGCCCCTCAAATGTCAAGGCACCTTGTGGTCCAGGATGATTAAAACTAAACTGTTTGCTATGTGAATCCCAAGGCGCTGCTATATCTCAGCTTCCATGACATTTAGCCAGTGACTTTTCATAGCTTGTTAATAATGTATAGCTGTCCCAATATAAATTTGCAGTGACAGAACTGGCCTGTTAGAGTGGTGTAGTTAACTAGATTTATTCTGGACAGGAAATGCAGGGAAAAAATCATGACTAATGTAAAAAAAAAAGATTGTGCATTTACAAGACTATTTTACTCAAGACAGTAGCTGGCTGAAGTTTGGTACTTTTTGCTTTGATCTATTGTTGTGTCCAGACTCCTAATTATATATCAGTGAAATATTTTCCAAATGTTACCTCACTCATCAAGATTAACACATATGCAGATAAATATAGGCCCTAAACTAATGTATAGTGTATCTTGGCTCATAAAGCTCATTGATTTTACTAGACATAATGAATCCAATAAAAAGGTAAAGGTTACACATAAATGCTATCTAATAAGTGCAATTGATGTTAATTACTTTTCCTGAATACATTCAGTATGTTGCTGTGTTGTAGAAAGCCCGTTTTTAAGACTGCAGTGTAAAACCTGGCAGATATACAAATTATTCATAAGCTGTGAAATGTCAGAAGATAGATGAAGAGAAAGGGGGAGAAAAGGGTACAGATGAAAAATAGAGACAAAGAACAATGGGTTAGAGCAGGATATGGATTAGTGTTGCAGAGAAAAGTTAGTTTGACATTTGGATTGTTGCAGGTCTTCACTGGAACTGAAAAAAAAAAAGATCACTCCATCAAAAAACAGTTGAGAAGCTTCATCCATCTCTATTCCATAATGAGAAGAACTATAATGATTCCAAATCTAAGTTTTGTTTTTAATCTCGTGTCTCTCCAAGAAAATAACAAATGCAACCTTCAAGTATTAAATTACTGAAAAAATCATTTTTTAAAAATATGCCTTGTATTTTGCTGTCTTTTGTGTGCCGGTATTCTAAATAACACAGCATAACCTTTAATTAAAATGTCATCAGCTGAAACAGAGAACAATATCATGGTTTTAACTAAATGTTTCAGAAGCATCCCAGCTCACAGAATAAAAAAGAATAACTGAAAATATTACCATCAGCATCAGCTAAACGTAACACTGAATTTAATAAAACACAGTATGTATGTAGGATAGCTATATAGTTCTTGAAAGCAGAGTTACTTTCAGTATTTGATTGGTAATGAGTAAATCAGCTTTTAAAATATAACTTTTAATTTTTTATTTACAATTCATACCCCATACTTCATAACTTTATTTATTTAATGGTTTACAGGAGTTTTATATAGAATGTCTTAAGTTTGAACTGAAATCTTTATCCAGTAGTTTTGTGGTTTCATTCATTTGCCTGTCCCCTACATTGAAAGGAGACAACACAATTAAAATACTATAGGTTGAAACTCTCTTAACTGGGATTCCCTTGTCCAGAAACGTCCATGGTCTGGCACACATGTTGCAAGACCAGACAGTCCCAGTGGAGTGTGAGTGACAAGGACCCCTACAGGACCAGCAGTGTTGGGAGACCTGGTGCGTCACTGCCTGGCAGGGCTGGGAACCACAGAAGCAGTAACTCAGTGGGGCAGGGAGCCATAGCCCGTGGCATGCAGCTGCCCAGGATGTCCCATAGCCATAGCACATAGCTGCCCAGAGGGTCCTGGAGTTCTGGCACATGGCTGGGACCAGTGGGTCCAGGAGCCATAGCAGCAATGGCTGACCAGCAGGGTCAGCAGGGCAGTGGGGCCAGCAAGAGGTAGGGAGTCAGCCAAGAGGCCAAAGGACCAGGCTAGGGAGAGCAGATAGCAGGGGTTCAGAAATAACCTGCACTTGTCCAGCAGAATCCCTCATCTGGGACTGGTCAGGTCCAGAGGGTCTGGACCAGAGAGGTCCAACCTGTAGTATCAGTTATAACCAGAAAACATTAGTGAACAACTCCAAGGATCACTGACCTGTGAATAAGTTCTCTAGAAATCTTCACTGTCTACGACAACTTGTTTTGAAGACAAGTAAATCAAATTATTTTCAGTACATCTTTGCCACATCATCCAATCACTTAAGTGAGGACTCAGCCAATCATTTGAATGCAGCTGACATGTGTGTGTTTATGTATCTCTGTGTATTTTCTAGTTAAATATATAACTGAAAACCTTTTTGAAGGGATCTTCAGCACTCTATAACTAATGCATCAGTTAATATACATTTTTAATTCAATCTGACTTTTAGGACTAAGTAATTATGGGGGCAATTCAGATCTTTTTATAGTTGTCTTTTTGGTCTATAACAAAACCACGAGGACAGAGATAAAAAGTTTTAAAGTAGATATTAGATGGCATAATACAAACTTACAAAACTGAGGTTTGTTTTTAATCTCCCCTCTCTCCCAGAAAATAACAAATGCAACTTTCAATTATTAAATCACTGAAAAACCCATCAGTTTCTATTACTAAATCATTAATAGATTTGAGTAACCTGAATAACATTTCTCTATCTGCAGCAAAGAATTCTAGTGTTTTTGGCTCTTATTGCCGTATAACTACTACCTTTCACATAACACGTATAAACAAAGAAGTTAGATTAGTATGTTACTATTTGTTCAATTTCTTTCACAGTAATGCCTGGACTTGTTACATGTGACTATTCTACATAAAATATCCCAAATGCACTGTTTATTGCAGGATGTCAATGGGCCTGCCACCTCCTGTGCTCCCCTTGTGTCTTGGATCACTTGAATATCCTGCTAAGGAGGACTGCCTTTCTCAGGCTCATTGACAGGACCTTTCAAAGTGGTTTTTGTTCAGTTCTGGCTTTCCCAAACCAGAAAACTGAAAATTGGAAACCACATAGCCATTTCTTTGCTGGGCCTTAAGTCTGCCATCACAGTTCTCTTTGACATACAAACACACACACTCTTTGTCTTGCCTCCCTCCTAACCACCTGTACCCCTGTGCAATCAGCGTTGACTTGCCCTAGACCCTCAAGTCTTTGAGAGTTGAGCCAACCTGCTACGCAGCCAGTATTTTAAACTACTGCTATTGCATGATACAGGGAAGGAAGTATTAAAATCTGCCTTAAATATTTATCCTAAAGTTATTCTTACAATTACAACTGCTGTAATAAAATCATCGTATTTAGTAACAGCAGTTGATAAAATATAATCACAAGGTAAAACTTTGAAACAAAGCCAAGACTTTGTAGTGTTATGTAAGATTGACATTTATGAACATGGGCTGCTGCCATTTTCTCTCAGCTGAGCAAATGAATATAATGGAAGGAAATGTATAGCTTTCCCCAATAGTCTGATAATTAAAAGGACATTGTGAAATACCTTTGTTATTGTTCTTTTCAAACTGTTGTTTGCAAAGAGATTTTAGAAACTTGAAAATAAAATTTAATTTCTTATTCATTTTTGTCATTTTCTATTTGATAGGTATTGATTGTTTTCCATTGATCTGAAATGGGCATGAAATAAACTTTCCCCAGCGCCATCCTTGCCATTTATTTTCTTTTTAATACATCAGAAGAAGGGTGAGATTAGCTCAGTTCTGGGTTTTGGAGATGTGAATTAAAGTGTGCTTCATTTCATGGATTTTGTAGCAGCAGAACAACATAGGTTTGTGAATAGGTCCTACAGTGAAAAGCTAGATACTGTTGCTCCACTGCTGAGTAGTAGGAAATGTTGAGGACATTCAGATCAGCTTCCCTTTGGAGTAAAAAAACCTAGGTATATTCTTTGCAAAACTCATTTTATTTAGACATATGTATCAGCCCTGGAACAGAGGGTTTCCAGCAGCACAGGCAATCTCCTTGTTCAGATGTTTCTACCAGTGCAAATTCACTTTAAGAAATGAATCCAGTTAGATATATTAAAGTAGAGATGAAACTCCTTGACACCTTGACATGGTTTCCCATAAGAACCTGTAACAGAAAGCCAATATTACAAATATCTCTCTAAACCTTGCACTATGCTTGAATGTCTGGAAACAGATTTTATAAGATTATGTGTAACGGTACCACCTAGCAATGCCAGCTGTAACAGTTTTGTTTATTTTTTCTATAAATGTCTCACAATGAGAAGCTCTCAAAGAAAAATCAGTATCTGGAAGTCAGAGGACAATCTCTTCCAATATATTTTATGACTTTACACTGTTGTCCAGAATTACAGTAACATGCACCAACCAAATAAAACAGACTCTCAATAGTAGGGTCTATTATGGACTTTATGGAATCTCTGAACTCGCTTTGCAACATGGAATCTCTGGTTGGGTTAAGACTATTTTTGTTTGGTTGATTTGTTTGTTTCAGGTCTCTCATCCTTTTTTTCCTATGGATTCATAGGGGAAATGGCTGTGACAAATGTCATTATGAACACCATTCTTATTAAGATGGTATGGCTTGTTGAAGAGGGAGATTTTGCAGTTTCTCCTAAAAATGAACAAACTCTGGATTCATATCATTTACTCTGGAAGTTAATATATTAGCCAGATTTCTTCAACTGAGAATGTTTTCTCTCCTGTTCTTAAAGACTTAATTCTAAGCTTTCCGATCTGCTTGCTTGTTCTAAAGATTAAAATTTAATCTTTAACATAGCTGTGACTTCATACATTAATAGCCAGTGCTTTAAACTGGCAATGAAAACTGACTGAAATAAGACAAGATTTTCAGGGTAATTTGATGTGTGAATGTGATCTAAACCATATCTGGCCACAAGAATTTCTGAAGGAAGTTGGCAGTTGTATTTTGTCTCAGCTGCAACCTACCAGATGAAAAAATTCCTACTAGATGATAAAAAAGAGAAGACACTATTCTCCATTGTTTAGGTCCTTCCAGTTCCTGAGGGCTATATATGCTGTTTCTAGAGCATATAATTGCAACAGGAACATTATTTACTTATGTATTTGTAGAGCCTCTAACAAAATGATTTCCCAGTTCTTAAAATGGCCTTCAGACACTAATGCAATATTCGTTTTAAATAACAATAAATGTTCATTGATCACTTAGCTTCTTCAGAATTTTAGTGTCCCATTCTCATTAGCATTGCACACCTTTCAACAACAGTACCACTTAAAAGAATCTTCAACTCAAAATCATCTGGAATAGACAGACAATATTTTATACTTCATGAGGCAAAAAAACCCCTACTTTGTCTTCATTCAAGACTTTGTATTTCTTAAATATTTAATTTCCCTGACCTCATCATAATTCAAAATATGCAATATTTAGAATACTTAAAATTATTAAGGTTAGTGTCAAGGCCTGAACAATTACACGGTCATTCTTTTTATTATTATTTTAAGACTAATATTTCTAACACTCCACTCGAGCACTTTCTATTTAACTGATACTTCCACAGCTCTTTGCTAGCCTATCATAAAATCTTTATAAAAAAAGCCTTTGATTAGGCTTTCAAGTGTCTTCTTTCCTTTGCAGACAAATAAAACACATTTTTCTCTTATTCAATAAAAGCTTTCTTTATTCTCCAAGGTCTCAAATAGAGCTTCCTGTCTTTCCATAGACGACATATTTTGAGCTTTTGTTTTCTTGTGAAAACCTTCTGTAATGAATAAGAGATTCTCAAAGAATTCAGTTGTCTGTAGTAAATCTCTTCTGCAAAGTTTTTCTTTCAGGATGAAGTATTTTCTTCTTTGCTAAGCTTCAGGCTATCTCTGAGGCTGGTACAGTCAGGGGCTTTTGTTTTTTCCCATAACATGAGAAATAGGAATCCTAAGATTGCTCAAACCCGAAGGCAGGATTTTCCATGGTACTAGGCATGCCAAGTGCCTCTTGACTCCAGTTGGAATTGTTGATACTCTGTACTTCTAAAAAGCAGGTCCCTGGTCTCTAACATACACACTGCAATCCAATATATGAATGTTTTATAGTTAAAATACTTAACTTGCAGATAGGTCCCTAAGTTCATAACATAAGTCAATGGAAGTGATGGGTGGTTAGCAACTCAGAAACTCTTATTTACATGTCTAATTTTAAACACTTGCATTTGAAAATGTGTCTTAACTTGTAGACTTTAACTGCTTCCTTTTTAAAAGGAATATAACCTCTTGAAATATTTCAAGCTGATATGGGTGATATATAATTCTGCCCTTCACGATGTTTGTCTCTTGAAAACAATTTACAGAAAAGTACAACTTTTCAGGTAAAAGAGTTTATGAAAGTATCTAATCAATTCCTTATTAAACTATATATCATCCTCCCCAGGAAACTATTAACTCATCTGTTTCCCCTTAAGGGAATATATCATTTTCTCTATTAAAAACCCCATACCGCTGGAAGTGCTCCCCAAAATGTTTTGCTACTAGCAGAATAACTTAATGGGCAAAACTGATTCTCTTTAGAATTCTCCTTTCAAACCTCTAGGTCTCCTAGCTGTCACAAAAGCATGGAGAGTGGGGCATATTAAACAGTAGATGAAGGCTCAGGCTAACAGTACAGGGGAGAGAGGCAGCCAGGCAGAAGAAAGGAGGATGGAAAGGGAGGAGGGAGATCTGCAGCAATAAGCAAAGCCAGAAGGAAACTAAAGAGCATCTGTCTGGTTGCACATGTTTATCAGCTGGAGCTGATGGAAGGTGTTTTAACTGTGTGCCTGTTTTCAAGGAAGGGAGAGATACAGAGGCAATTTTGGGAAGGAACTGTATCCATACCCCCTTCCATATCTTTGCTACAAAGAGTATATGCCTCCACACTATATTGTCATTGAACTCATGGGTTTCATCCTACCCATTCTGTGCAATGTAAATTAAATCATAGTTTTGTTAATATATGATATCCTCTATATTCCCCTTTCTTATTCCGATGTTTGAAGTATTAGTGTAAAGACATATTGGATTTTTTATTTTTATTGCTGAACTTCCACTTAGTTGTTTGCCAGCATTTCTTTTTATCACTTACATTGTATCTTTCCTTTACCTTTGCAAGACTCTGGATACCTATTTTGAGGAAATATATCCCCATATTTCATATTGCTCCCCCTCACTGCTTAATTTAAATCCCTCCCAAGCTGTCTATTAGATAATAACTTAGGTGGATGGCTATTGAAATACAGAAGTCCAAGACAGATAGAATCCCAGAACAGCATTTTTGTTAGTGTAGAACATTTATTGGTGCTCTGTCCAGTTTTATTTTTAAAAAACACTGCTTCAGGCCTCTAGTCTAGACTATCCAATTCATATATTTGGCTTGAAATAGAGAAAGATTAATATGGAATAAATTTAAATCTTAACTATCTGGTTTGCCTTCAACATCTTTTCTTTTCTTTCCTTACTGGCTCAGTATTAGAGTTTCTCAATGGATAATTCCCAAGCCGGGTATCTCTACTCATTCTGAATGCTAGCCATGGTTGGCTCTAGCGTAGGTGACAATGAACAAGTTCGCCTCAGCTCCACTATAACCTAAGTGTGAAAAGCACATAGTCTCTTTCCTGCCAATACTCCCAATAAGTTTTCTTTTATGCCTCAGTTTCCTTGTCACTCCTCATTCTCATCTCTCTCTTCTAGTTCATTCTCTATTCACAGACTATACTAAGGGTACATCTAGACTACATTCCTCTTTCGACAGAGGGATGTAAATTAGACACTTCGAAATTGCAAATGAAACCGGGATCTGAATTTCCCACGCTTCATTTGCATAATCGTGCTCTTTTGAAAAAGCGCTACTGAGGTTTACAGGATCTTTTGAAAAAGGCTTCTATTTTTGAAAAAACCATGTCTAGACTGTGGTTTCACTTTCAAAATAGCGCTTTTTCAAAAGAGCACTATGACTCAATTATGCAAAAGAAGCATGGGAAATTCAGATCCCGGCTTCATTTGCAATTTCTAAGTGTCTAATTTACATCCCTCTCTTGAAAGAGGGATGTAGTCTAGACACACCCTAAGTGCTTTCAAGTGCCCTATTACAAGTTACCATGCTAAAGAACATCATGGACCTATTGTAAATGGAAAGAGTGCCAGAGATATTACAAAGAGCTGCCAATGAAAGAACCAGTTCAGGCAACCGTAAAGAACACTATCAATCTATCTACTATTCAAGATATATATTTGGTATTTGGTAGTATCAAAGCATCTGAAAAGTCTATTTCACACAGCCTTTGCTATGCTTTTCTGATGGGTAATCATGGAGAGGAAGAAAAATGGCTGGACAAGGCTGTGATTATTATCAGTGCAGAAGAGGCAAGGGCATGACACAAAAGATTACAATCATGGGCTGAGAAGAGCCATGAATAAGAGGACATAACCATTAACGACCTTTATATATATAAATTTAATTTTAATAATGATTTACTCAAGGTGGGTTGTGCACAAATGGATAATATGTGTGTAAAATAGTGTACAGATGCAATCTTTCTAGGCAGATTATAGGTTGGAAATAAGAACAAAACTTTGCTCTTTTTCTTTACTGGTATGTTCTACTACAGTATCAGTTTATTTTCTTTCTATACAAACAGATTGTTAAACAAAATATTCTGACTAAAGCTGATAGATTCTGCACAGCAATAGAAATCCCCCAAGGACTTTTCTATTGCTATTTTACAAGGAAATGCTCAGAAACTAAAGTGATGAGCAGGCGTATAAAACCCTGAGATAGGGAGCTAGGTACCATATTTCAGCTCAGACATAAATTAACAGCATTTTACATACTTTAAACTATGATGTATTTTCCAAGTGTGGCAACCCTAAAAAACATGACTGTAAAAATGATATTATTGGGTTCCATATGTACTATCTCTCGGTGACTTTTACAACAAATCATGTCAGTATGCAAGAAAAAATAAAGCTTTTTTCTAACTTTGGAAAACAGCAAACCCATCAGGGATCTGATAAGCTAGTTGCATATACAGTGACAGGAATAATGTGTTCCCTCCCTTCCATAATATAGTATCTTACAAATGTTCTTGATAACTTGCAGCTTCCTCCCATTCAATGAGGCTTGCAAACTTCGTGTCACCTTCAACTATTTCGTACCAATCATCTCTAAATCTAGATTTTAGCTAAGTCATGTTAGTTCTCTCGAAGTAATGGAGTTACTTTGCCATAACCTGGAGTAACTGAGTATTGACTCAGAGCTGATATTTATTAAGTCCAAATCTTTTGATCTATCCCAAATGCTGGCACCTTGGTCCATGTATTAGTCATAACATGACTTGACTATTGTATTCCTTCCCAGCAGCCTTATCTTGAACTCCAATTTTTTTCTTCCTGGGTAATAGGCGAAGCTGATAGCTTGCCAACTATTAAGATTGCCCAACTTCCCATTATAAGATCATGTTTTCAATTGCTTATCTTCATCAACTTTAACCATTCAGTTTGAAATTTTATCTATCAGGTGTTTGCCTAATCTGAGGAGATTTTTGAAGATTCAAACAAAATAGTTTAGTGACTTCAGAAAATCAGACTAGGAAAGAGTACATAGTGTTGTCCATGTTTTGAAGTTTTTTTATTTGAAATATTCGAGTACATGCCTTCCTCCAAAAATTTACCTACATTTGTCCAACTTATTACTCTTTGAAAAATCAAAGTTTGTACCTTATTAGAGCCTTATTAGAGCTTAGCTAAAATCTTTTTAGATTCTATCCTCACACCACCCACAACTCTTAGTATTTACTAGACTAGTGTTGTTCCATCCCCATAGGACAACTGAGAATGCTTCCTACAGGCTAGAGTTACAGAAGCTCAGAAATACTTACTTTGTAATGGCTTCTCCAGGACACGGTAAGGCTGGGCACTTGAATGGAGAATAGCATGCAGGAGAAAGCCATCTAATTTGAATACAATGGAAACATGAGACACAAGGGAAAAAGGAAACAAATAAATTGGGATGATTATTTTAGTGATACTGGAACAGGAGTATGAAAGAGAGGCTGTGATTGGGAGTTGAAGGGGAGATTGAGACTTATTGAGGAAGGAGATTGGGACTGGGGAGTGGCAGATAGACTGGACAAAGAAATAGAGAACCAGGGGAGGGTGGTCTGGGACTGGTTAGGCAAGAAGACTAGTGGGGAGACAGTAAAGAAAACAACTATAGACTATAAAGATAGTAAGGACCATCATGAGAATTCAGTTTGATCTTCTGTACATTGTAGACCACAGAATTTCACCCAATCATTCCTACAATAGACCCCTAACCTCTAGCCAAATTGCTGAAGTCTTCAAAACTTAATATAAAGACTTAAGGTCACAGAGAATCCAGTAATTCCTTTACCTAGCTAGTGTTCATTTTTTGCCTATTAGATATATTTTCTAAATACACTAGCAGATTGGCCATATACCATTGTAGGCAATTTCATCATCCCCCCATAGGTTTATTAAAACTGGATTTTCCTCTTTCATTCCTGGTGGAAGCCTGCTCCAGAACTCTGCTTCTCTACAGTATAGAAACCTTCTCAATTTCAAATCTAAATTTATTGATGTCCAGTTCATATTTATTTGTTCTTGAGCCAATACTGGCCCTTACCTTTAAAAAATTCTCTTGCCCCGCCCTTTATCTTTCTGATGTATTTATGGACAACAATCATACCTGCCTTCAACCTTCATCTGGTTAAGCTAAACAAGTCATGGTCCTTAAGATTCCTCTTGTAAGGTTCTCCATTCCTCTGGTTACCCTAGTTTCTCTTCTCTGCACCTCTTTCCATTTAAATTAATCTTTCTTAAATAGGCAGATCAGACTTGCCTGGAGTTTTCCAGATATGCTCACCAGTAGCATCTATAATGGTAATAACACTTCCCTATCTCTACTGGAAATACCTTGCATGATGTATCCTAAGACTGCGTTAGCCTTTTTTCATTGATGGACAATATTAGCCACTCATAGTCATCCTGTGATCAACCAATACATCTATGTCTTTTTCCTCTGCTCACCAGCATCTCTTTCTGATTAAATCTTATTTCCAACCTACTGTTTCTCATCCAGGAACTGATTTTGTCCAAACAATGAGCCATCCTAGCACCAGTGGTATGATGCCGTGTAGTGAAAAATGGGTAGAGCTGTCTGTCAACTGTATATTGCTGACACTTGAGAGTTCATGTCTCCTGACCAGTTCACTTAATGTCTGCATGTAGATATTAAATAGGATTGTAAAAATAATGGATCCTTTTGGGACTCTAGAACTGAGGGTCCTAGTGGTGGAAGTGTAGTTTCCTATTATTTGTCTTTGAGTGAATCCCTCCGGAAACAACTGAAACCATTTTAATGTATTACCCTGAACCACAGCTATATCGTTCAGGCAAAACAGTGGTATGCCATTATCAACAGTGCCAAAAGATGAAGACAGTATCCAGGAGACTGCGCAAAAATATGTGCCTGGCTTCCGTTGATAGCACAATATAAGCCATAAGTGCCAATAATTTGGTTTTACTCCCATGTCCTGCCCTGAATCCAGAACCATACAATATATTACTTATTCATATAATCACATATTATTTCTTAAAGAAAAAAAAATCAAATTTATTGTAACCCAATTGTATAATTACAACTGAGCATAAATCTGACTATGAGTAATCTTATGCAAGTCAACACCATGAATCTATCTCAATACTTATATACCTCTCTTCTCTGAAGTTTACTAACAAGAACAACAAAACATGGACTCTTTTTTCTCTGCCTGAAGAAACAACTTAAAAAAGTGATTGTTTTATATTCTCTCTCCATATTTACCAATCTCTTCTATTGCCTTCCACTGGAGAGCTGTGACAGATCTTAACAAAACAACTACTCTGCATGTTCATTATGTGACTTTCAAGTGCGGACAATTGCATCAACTGAAAACCAATTGTCTATGGGACTTTCCTTGATGTTTTTTTATGCAAATGTTAACTTTTAAATCAAGTATCAGTTAGCTTTTCTTTAGGGTTGTTCATTGTTATTGTTAATAAGAAAAATCTGTTTTGTTCTGCTTTCTACCAACCAAAAGATAACTGTACTGTTTATGATCAAACATTATGTAATATTCTTAAACTTTGCACAGACATTAAACATGGAATATTTCAGTACAAAATGTGAATATTTCAGAAAGTAATGCATCAGTGAAAACTAAGTATTACTTATGGAAACAATTACAGTAAGTTATTGTTGTAAATACATAATATTTATGATGATCATTAAGAAATTATTATTTAGTTAATTATGCTTGTGGTATACTTAGCAGACAATAATTAGTTTTTCTCTCCCATAGCTTTGCATTACTAGCAGTGGTAAAATCTTCTTTTAGCTTACAATGAAGTAAGCAGACATAACATGAAGACAGAAACATCTGAGCGCCAAATTCCACCATTTACATCATAGCCCTACTGACAGAAAAACCACCACCCATTATGCCCCTAAAGGCCTTCTAAAGTTTCAGTTTTGTAACGAAGCCCAAAAATAAACAAATAAAATAATTATTCACAGCCAGACCAAATTATTCCCTTTCTCTACATGTTCAGAGTTACCTGACGTGTCTTTTAGACTGCACAGTCTCTAGTACAGGGATTGTTGGGTCTTGGATAGCATCCACATTGCCAGTGCATGTCAAAGAATACAGTAAATACACAATAGCAAAATGGACTGAAAGCACACCTTCTGGCTGTTATGCAAGATTAGTTGCGCAAGTATGAAATGTGTCATCCAGCAGTTGCTTCATTGCTGTTTTCCAGATTTGCTACAATAGCATGCCTTCATAAATTTTTAGGCTTTGCTTTATATACAAACTGCTGTATATTTGTTCTGCACATTCTGATTTATTACTAACATTATTTTAACAGCAGGTGCATATTCATGTAGTATCTCCAGTAAAGAATTTTATCTCACAGATACTGTCCTGAGGAACACACAGTTTTTTTCTTCAGTTTCGGTTTTGCTTAAGTGGGGGGACTTTACCAAATATACCATACTTTCTGCAATCTGTTCAGTCACCTCTGATGCTGAGCATTATGTGGTCATGGTTCTACCTACTTCCTGCCCCTTTCCACGTACACCTAGCCTTCTCCCCACTCATTATTTGTGCGGTGCTTACAGGAGGAAAGTGTGTCTATGTAGAATGCAATAGTTAATTTGATCCTAAATTATTCCATGTAGATTTGTTTCCCTTCCTATAGCTAAAAAGTTTCACACTTATATAATATTTCTACATTTAAAAGCATTGCATTTTATTTGTTTTCCTAAAAATGCATATGTAACCCACACGGGTGCTGGGTGTGATTCACTGTCCCATGCTGTGTCACTTTTACGACTTACAGAGCGAGGAAGAATGAGTGCTCTACAGTCTTAGCTGAGAAGTAGCTGGCTTTATAGCTCAGGTTTTAGAAATTCATGCTCTAAGCTCCATAGTACAGTTCAGTTTCACCTGTTGGCATTACACATGTGCTGTTGTAAAACATTAAACATTATGAGCCAAATTATTATAAGCCTTATGCTAGTTCAAATTAAAGATCAGGAGAACTTTTTGTAAACATTGTAGAAACTCATGGGAAAATACATTTCCTACTCAAAGAGCTTACAATTCAATTTTGCCTGTCCCTGTATATTATAGGAAAGAGACGGGATTTAGGAGCCTTAGGGCACCACCCCCCCAGTAGGAAGCAGCAATAATTTGACTGTGATCACTAAGGACTCCAGGGGATTGCTAGTTAGGAAGGCAAAGCTTTGACTTCACCATAGGGCATGCTAGACAGAAGTGGCAAGAGAATACAGGGGGAAGTACTGACTTTGCCTTTTTGAAGGTGTCAAAAGTCCTTTATACCCAGCAAACTCTTCACTGCCATACCTATGAAATGTTAAGTCTAATAGAAGCATAATAACTTCTGGCATTTGGATGTTGTGTCTTCTCAACTCAAAAGAGGCACAATTTAGCCTAATGAGACAAAATTATATTAATTGAAAAAGGATGTATTTTGATGAAATGGTGTTGTTGCAAGTTATTTATGAAAAATATAATGCCAGCAAAAATAATAAAATAAAATTTTGTCCCGGTAAATATTCCTGAAGCATCCCAGATGGTAGCAATTCATAACTAGTATAAGCCAAATTAGGACCATCCAAATTCAGAATGCTGGTCTGCATAATAATGCTAGATATCTCTGATCCCGTAAAGCTCATTGAGCAAATAGTATAAATGCATTAATCAACATTAGAAAAAAAGGTACAGCTGAATAAATATTGACTTCTGCTATAAGTTTTATTTGGTTTGTTACTCATTGTACATAATATCTTAATTATTATTGAAATAAAACAGCAATAGAACTTGTACATTAAACTGTGCAATCATTTGAGAGGTTTACAGCTATTCTTTGAATACTCAATAGGAAAGAAACAAATCACCTCTTGTAATTCAAAGTACAGGGTATCTTAACAACTAGAAAACATTCTACGGATGGCATTTTTGACTAGGGATGTGCAGTAATGTTTTATAAAAGTTGCATAGAGGCCTATGAACTCCAGTTAATATTTAAAACCTACTTTCAGTGGCAGCAGGAAACCATCCGTCTGTGTCAGTGTGAGAAAATAGCAGCCGCGAATGTTTCGTTGGGAGGTTTGACCTTCTGAACATAGAACAGTTCAAATATCTTGTAGAGAATTGTTCAGTAGGTACCCTGAGTGTGCTCCATGTCTTCCCTCTTGTTATAGCTTTTTTCACCACACTTTATTTCTGCGGTACACTTTCACCATTATGGGATACAGCTGTGGCAGACTGACCTGTATACCACACTAAGAAATGGCTTCACAATGTGCCTGAATAATTCTGTAACTGTCGATTGAAAATATAGTTAAGGAAATTCCTCCCCTCATTTTGAACTTATTTTCCCATTTACTCTAAGAAGTGTCCACTAGCAAAAGTACTGTGCAAGTTCTAATACAGACCACACTAGTAGTGTATATTGAAACATACAATAAGCAAGAATAGGCTGTTTGCTTCTTCTCTTCTACTACAATTTCTCCATTGAGCCAAAATATGAAATCTATTTTCTAACATCCCCTCCAAAAAAAAGGTCCTACATTACTATACAGTACTAGAGTCTTTAAGGAGATAAGATTTTGTTGTTACAACATCAGTATTCCAAATAAAAAAATCTTTCCAATACTGAGCTGTCAAAGAAAAGAACTAAAATGTAAAAAATAGGAGTTGGATATTTATTTTTCCTTTTGCTTCATCTCTTGTTTCTGTCTTACAGTTGATATTTCTTTTAAGAGAGTAAAAAGGAAAGAATGCACTCAGATGCATGTAAACACCTGCATGTAGACTTTAACAATTCTAATGCCTATCTATACACTAGACTAGGACTTTGCAGGTGCAAATTCTAGCACTTGCAAATACCCAGGAATTACAATGGTGTGACTATTACATATATAATATAAAGAAATATATGGCAACTGGACAATTATTTTATTAATTTATTATGCTAATCTCTTGACATGCTGATGATTGTGCATTTCTCCTCATGATTTGGGAAGAAATGGTCATTGGAAGAAATATCTTGCCATAAAACTGAAAAGTTAAAAACAGCTTCATTTTCAGCTTCTGGCCTCAACTTTCACCTTAACGTGCATGGACTATGGAAACACCTAAAGGTGTACTTTAACTATTTTAATATCAAGAAACATGTAAATATTTGAATTTGCACTTATAAAACCCTATTCTACTGTAGGGACAGGTTTTAGAATGGCTCAAGTGTGCAAGTATCTACAATCACAAAGTGCATGTGAATATATGAGCACACACAGTTTTGCAAAGGCTGGACATCTTGCTATAAACTGGGTCATTTGTTGTTTGATTAAGATATAGGAGAATGCCAGGGAGCAGTGATTTCAGAAAGCCTTATGGTGCTATTAATGATGTAATGATGGTAAAGAGAACCTCAAGAATGCTGTCATACAAAAAGGAGAAGTAATACATGGCTATATACATATTCCAAAACATTTTTCTTTATGCAAATATTTAAGTCTAGCAGTTGCCAAATATAAAGGTGCAGATGTTTCAGAATCTGATGGGGACTGAGTCCTTCTGGTTATGAGCCAATATTAATTTCAAATGCACCTAGAGTTTTGCTGAAAGATAAAATGTGCAAATCTATATTAATAAATAAAGTGCTTGGCAGATTGTCAGTGTAATATTTATGTAATCTCTCATTGCAGTGGGTGCTTGCTCAGAGAAACAAAGTGATTTGATATGACTTCCAAGTTCCCTACTATGCAACAAGTATAATACAATACAAATATCCTATATTTTCACTTGGTCTGGGAAAGAAAAATGTTCAGGTTTGGTATATATAGAAATTCCTGCCCCAATCCACAGCTGTACCAGAGCTCTACATGAAGCAGTGCATTGAAAGGGAATTCAAATGAAGGTGATTTTAAGCCATAAATGTGAACTAAAGATTTTGGGGAAAATGTATTCAACTTTTGTATTATTTAAGAAATAGTGATGTGACCACATAACAAACTAAAGCATAAAGGGGTGATTTGAAGTTCATAAATTAATACATGTTTAAGGCCAGAGGAATCATTATAATTATTCTGAGCTCCTGCTTAACACAGGACATAAAATTTTACCCTATGATTTATTTATTGTAGTCAATAACTTCTGGTTGAACTAGTTGTTCATACATGGTCTTCACATTGTCATTTCCTGAAAAGGTCAGTGGTCTGTACTCTACCTCCAGGAGTAGCCAGAACCAGGTGCTTTATAGCACAGTGCAAGAAACCTCATAATCGGCAGTTATTGAACAATCTATGGTAACCATATCCCTCTATTCTTTTAGGTGATTTTTGTTTGCTTGTTTCTAAATTATTTGTAATGTAGTGTATAGGTAAATCTCTGGCCATATGTGAACACTAGGGGTATGTCTACACTTGCAGCCTAGTTCGAACTAGGGATGCAAATGCAGGCATTCGAAATAGTCAATGAAGTGGGGATTTAAATATCCCACGCTTCATTAGCATGATCTCACCAGCGCAGTAGTTCAAATTACAGCTGATTCGAACCAGGAAGTGCACGCTGGGATGTGTTGGTTACTCCTCATTTTTTGAGGAGTAACTTTAGTTCAAACCAAGGGGATTGGGTTCGAATCAGCTGTGATTCAAACTAGCGTGCCAGCAAGATCATGCTAATGAAGCGTGGGTTATTTAAATCCCCGCTTCATTGACTATTTCAAATGCCTGCATTTGCATCCCTAGTTCGAACTAGGGTACAAGTGTAGACAGACCCTCAAACACGAGACAATTTTGTGGGCTGACATCACGTTATGTCAGGCTTCCTCCATGCTATCTCCCTCGTGCTGCGGGTGCTTGTGGATCACAAAGGCTGCTTCATCAACATCAATATGAGATGTGCCTCTTCTGAAAGATGCACACTAGAATTTTTTCCCAAGACCGGACAATCGGAGTGGTGGATACGCCCATAGTGATCCTGGATGACCCCACCTACCCCTTTCTCCCTCATAAAGCCCTATATAGGCAGTCTGGAGCCCAGCAAGGAGGATTTTAATAATAGTCTGAGCAGGTGCAGAATGGTGCTGAAAGATGCATTCACACATAAAAAGGAGAGGTTCAGGAGTATCCTGACCCACTTGGACCACAGCGAGTGCAACCTCCCCTTTGTAGTGGTAGCCTGTTGTGTGTTCTACAATCTGTGGAAACACAAGGGGGAAACCCTTCTGTCAAGGTGGGGAGCTGAGGCAGAGTGCCTAGCCAGGGAATTTGAGCAATTTTTAACTTGTTCTTTTCCTATTTTGGCCTCTATCCCTAACTCATTTTCACTGGCATTTACTAAGTTAGATGACCAATCATCACCAACATTCATACAAAGAACTCATTAAACACTTCTGCCATTTTCATATGTTCTCTCAGTATTTCCCTCCCACCTCATTGAGTAATGGTCCAATATTGACCTTGCTTGTGATGTATTTGTAGAATTGTTTTCTTACACTTTATACCTCAGCTACTTTAACAATGTTTTGTGTCTTGACCTTTCTGTATTTGGCTCTATAAACCTGTGGCATTTGTTTATACTCATCTATTGTAATTCAACACAGTTTCCAATTTTTTAAAGATTTTTTAAAAATTATTGTTCAAACATTGATTATCTCCTGATTAAGTTTAGGTGATTTCTTGTTATACCTCCTATCTTTCCTAGCATTGGACAAAATGTTCATTAACGAGATCAATGATGACAATATCATTTATTTTGCAACATAAATCCTTTTTCTAATTTATTTTATTAGCCTAAACTTTTCATTAATTATATTCTGACGAATTAAATTTTGCCTCCATGAAATAATTTCACTACCCATTGAATTTTAACAAGAATCAAAAAATATAAAACGTAGTATAAAAGAAAGCAGTAAGTATTTCAGGTAATACATTGTTCAGTTCAGATTTATACTCACTACAAATTACAGAAATGTTATCTTTTCTTAGAGTCCATTCAGATAAAGAAATAAAGAGGATGGTAATATTTGAAAAATGTTTCCTTTGATACAAAAGAAAAAGAGCTAGAAACCTATTTTCAGTCATGTCAGCAGTACACCAATGATCAATATTAATGAAGAATGAAATTTTTTTCTCTGTTGATTTAATTTGAAATTCAAGATAACTTGGAGTTACAACAAGGGAGGTTTGCAGCAGATGGATGTCTACACAGGAAATTAACTTCAATAAATAAATAAATGCCCTACTTATACTGAAGAGACATCTTCATGAATGAGCTTTATGAGCAGGTTACTTTACATTCTTGCTCCTTTATGACGTTGAACTGTGAAACAATCTTTTATTGACATAGCTAGATAGAAAATGGGGGATCTGTATGTATCAGATGATTTAAAACAAGATATAGAACCCTAAAGGATTCTTTAACTCTATGGGAGGTTGTGGAATCTCCATCTCTGGAGATATTTAAGAGTACGTTAGATAAATGTCTAACAGGGATGGCCTAGACAATATTTGGTCCTGCCATGAGGGCAGGGGACTGGGCTCGATGACCTCTCGAGGTCTCTTCCAGTCCTAGTATTCTATGATTCTATGCTTCATTTAAAATTTGCCACAAGTTAGTAGTGACAAAGTCATTGTCATTGAAAGTCATTCAGTGGCTTCTATAAGAAATATCTCAGTTCAGTGAATGGACAGATGTGTGTATTACACACAAATCCAAGCATCATAACTGATGCTCTTTTGGGCATCCTCAGCACAAAAACAATGTTCTCAGAGACAGTGGGGATCTAACTATCAACTCACAGTAATGTGGCTTCTTCTGGTCAAAAGATTGTTGTTAATTGGCCTGGCTATGCGGATAGCTTATGTTCACAATGCCCATTGTCTATTGGTGGTCAAACAGGGAATTTCTGCCTCCAGCACAGTCAGCTTGGAACTATTCATACACACTACATCTGCTAGAACAGATCTTTAAAATGAGCTATGTTATGCCTCCTTATTTCTTCTGATAGTCTAACTTGACACCATTTTTGTAGTCCAAAGGTGAAACTGACAGATCCCATTCAAGGCACAGGGGAAACTAACCTTGTCATTTGGAATCCTAGCATTTGATTCATGTATTTAGAAAGCTTTCAGAGTACTATAGTGCTTAAAGTACTAAAAATACAGGGGGGCAACTGCATTCAGTATACCAGATGAAATGTGTCAAACGGATAGATGAAACACTGAGTTATTTGCACCAGCTTTTCATCTCCAGAGGTCTGGGTTCAAACATGATACATTAGTAGTGGAATGAGAGCTAGTGGTCCTGAACTAATCTCCAATTGAAACTCACTCACACTTAACAAACAAACACGTATGGTAGTTTGGGATCGTGGTATTCTGCTTAAAAGAGCTTTATCCGTTAAATACATTGGAAGGGGAGAGTTATGGATTGCTACTGAGAGTCAGAAGCAGAAATCTGCATAGTGTATCTGGAATCAATGTTGAAATGAACCAGATGTAAAGATACATACATATTTATAAAGGCATTTTTTATTATGATGTTTTTGCATAATTTCTAATATTAGTTTTATAATTTTGACTAGAAATTAGGGGCAGAATATTAGAAGTTGTAAAATATAAGGGAATTAAAGAGTATCTTACCCTAAAAGAACTTAAGTAAATACCTTTTTTATTATAGTGTTGATTGAATAAGAATTGTATGCAATTCTCATAATCATGTAATAATAATAGAAGCTGTCAAAAATCTACAATAGATTTTAAGAATTAGTAAGTAAATCTTCCCATTTTTAATGTCATGCACATTTCCCATATTTAGAATATTTAATCTTATTGCAATCTTAATGCACACAGCTTAATAAATATAGAAGAGTGTGCCTAATATCATCTTTAGGGATAAGGAATGTATTTTCATTTTTAGTTAATTCGCAGACTGAAAGTGACTTCTATTATAAAGCACCGTTGTATATCTGAGTTAGCCAGAAGTTAGAATTAAAGCAGGGAGAAAAGAAAATGTCACACTGATGAATATTGATCATATCTGCTATGCAATCCAATGATCTGGAACAGGTCATTTGTTCCTTATGTCCTTCAAAGCTTAGAAACTTGCAAAGATAACCAACTCAAGTTAGTGCGTTTATAGATATCTGTAAATGTTGTTATTTATGTACACAGTGGTACATAAGTATCTTAGTGGTGCTTTGTGGCTCTGTTTTGTCCTTTCATGACATATAGTACATTTTAATAAAAGACCTTATACTGTTCTTTGCAGTGTTATTGTTGACAAAAGGCTAGTGAGCAGAAAAGAAATCTGAAGTTAGGACTTAGGAAGCATTACGCCGGATGACGTAATGGTCCATCTAGTCCAATTTCTTGTCTCCAACAATAGCCAATATCAGATGATTCAGAAGAAGGTGAAAGAAACTCAACAACGGAGAACTCTGGAACATCTTGAAAATAGGAGATGTTTTCTTCCTATTTGTATTAGTCACTCATTTCTTTGGAATACTTATGCGTACTCTGCAGCTGAGAACACACCTCTTATCCTGAGTAGACAGATTGGTGCTAGGTTCACTGGTGCTAGTGTGTTAAGAATAACGGTGTGGAAATGTGTGCGTTGGTGATGAGGTTAGCCACTCAATACCATACAAAGGGAGTTGGGTAGATTTGGATTCTAGGGCACACCTACACAGCAGGGCTAAAGCTGAAATAAACTATGGAACTTGAGCTACGTCAATTGTTTAGCTTAAGTTGAAATAGCTTTTTTCAGCTTTTGGCGCTGTTTACACAGCAGAAAGTTGAAGGAAGAACCACTTTTCCTCCAATTTCCCTTACTCCTCATTAAATGAGGGTTACAGGAGTCAGAGTAAGAAGTCTTCCAGCTCGACATTATTTTAACATTATGTCGAAATAACTGCTTGTAGTGTAGACACAAACTTTGTTATTTCAGAATAGATGCACCCCTAGTGGCTAGTTTACACTGCCACCCATCTTAGAATATCCATACCGCTATTTTTAGTGTGCAAGTGAATCTTTGTACCTGGACTAGAAAGCACATTTCCAGCTGCAGGGTAGACACACCCTGAATGCTTTGAAGCATGAAAGTTTATATCTGATACTTTTTTGTCTTATTCAATGTAACTGCGTATGTTTTAATTTCATATACAAATGTTAACTGCTTTAACAATTGTTAGAAGCTTTGCCTCAGTTAATGTGGATATCTATCCGTACATAATGTTTTCCAGACAGATTGGCAATGCCCTTCTTTATATACTTTATGTTCAAAGAGCAGCTTGTTAACATTACTAAAACAATTTAAATATTTTATATTGCTCATGGTTATGCTGATATAACTTCAATACTGATGATGTTCATTAAACATACATTAATTAAATGTGCAACTGAACTCCTTGGGGGAGAATTCTATGTGTTCTGCTCCATGACTTTACCTTCAATCTGCCTAATATTTCATGTTATTGAAACCTTGGATGATGACCCAGTACTTGTTCATTTTTAAGGTACCAATATGACCCTTCTAAAAACAGCAATAGTATTTGACCCAAGCTTCAAAATCTGAAGTGCCTTCCAAAACCTAACAGGGGCAGGGTGTGGAACATCCTTTCTGACATCTTAGAAGAGCAACACTTTGATACAGAAAGCACAGAATCTGAACCACCAAAAAGAATCTCAACTTTTTTTTTGCTGGTGGCATCTGATTCAGATGATGAAAAGAAATATCCATCAGTCCACATTCTTTTTAGTCACTATCAAGCAAATCCCATCATCAGCATGAACACATGTGATCTGGAGGTGGTTGAAGCATGAAAGGGCACATAAACGTTTTGCATATCTGTCAGTATAACTTGCAACACAGCTACAATCTGTTCCAGTGCCGGCCCGAGCCATTCTTGCGCCCCGGGCAGTGGGTGTGCGGCTCCGCCCCTGGGCCCGCAGTGCCCCTCCAATTTACAATCAGGTGCCTCCCCCATAGGTTGGCGCCCCGGGCTAGTTCCCCCCTTAATTCAGCCCTGATCTGTTCTCATGTTCAGGTGAGATTGAAAATAAGAAATGAGCACCATTATTTCTTGCAAGCCCATTGATGGGGGTGGGAGTGGGGAGGAAGAGGAGAAAGGGAGCAGTTACCTCAAGGCCTGGCAAATCAATTCAGCAAGTAAAAAATAAAGATATTTATTTCTGAAAACTTCTTATGTAAGTGGCAGCAGCTGGAGCCCTCGGACTTTTAAATCATCACTGGAGAGCTGTGCGTCTCTGAGGGCTGGCTGGCAGGGGCAAGGACAGGAGCTGTGGCGTGGGCTGCTCTGGGCAGTGCAAAGGGCTGGATGTCCTCCATCCTTTCCCTTCCACCCGAGGCCCCACCCCTTCCAGAAGTACAGAGTCATCTATTCCCCAACTTTCTCCAGTGCCCTGTAAATATGTTGGCCCTTCTGAGCTTTTGTAGAGACTTGTAGGCTCTGCAAGTTTATTTTTTTATGTAAAAAAATAATAATTCAACATTTGTAAGTTGCACTTTCATAATAAAGGAATTGCACTACAGTATTTGTAGGCAGTGAATAGAAAAATATTATTTCTTTTATTCTTTTTTGACAGTATAAATATTTGTGATAAAAACAATATAAAGTGAACACTGTACACTTTGAATTGTCTTGTAATTAAAATAAATATATTTGAAAATGTGGTAAACACCCAAAATATATGAATAAATTATATTGTATTATTAACTGAGCAATTACAACTATAATTATAATGTCTTTAATCTTGTAATTAATCATGATAATATTTTTAATCATTTGACAGCCCTAATAGTACCCTAATCTGACAAAGTTAAGATTAGATTATGTAACAGCTTTTGTTACACTATATCTTTGCTCACTTTTTATTACATAATCACCACAGAGTATATCAAATTCAATAATGTTCTATTATTTGTGATGCCCATTCCTTCTTTTTTTTTTTCTACATAGTGTCTTTGGGATTTGAATTTTAAAAATATAATCCAACTTGATTTTTTCAGCATATGTTGTATTGTTAGCCTGACAGTTTTACACATCTGTAAGCTTTTCCAAAGAGTGCATGCAAAGCTTAGGTAGCTGATTTTCATTCTTTTGTATAGTGATCCCATTAGGTATATCCCCATGGCACAACAACTGAAAAATCGCAAAGCTCCATTGTGTTTGAGAAAAATAACCCTCATGCAATTATACTAGAGGGTGAATGCTTTTCATACTGGATGAACTTAATTTTAATTCTAACACTTTTGTATGTCTTTGAAGAAAAAGAAAAATGAAATATATTTAAATTTAACATAGGTATTTGGTAATTTGTTTTTAGGGTAAATTTTTTAAATGTTGAATATCAATAGCAAGATTTGTTTATAGCAATTTAATATTTAAGATTTTGAGTGGGTTGGATAGGGTACCTGCAGCTAATCTGGAAACTCAGAAAATCGTATTTTCCTTAACATAGTGCATACACTAAACCATATTTGCCTGCAATCTACTTCATAAATTAATTGCATACACAACCAAAATCATTGTAAAAGATGTATAATGAATCAGTGAAGCAATCATTTACTGAAATATTAGTATAATACTAGTTTAGGCAACACATCACTAGTCTTTTGATTGAAAGTAAATAGTTTTGAGCTTCTTTGTTCCACAATGAAAAACAAACAAAACAAAACAAAAAACAAACAAAAAAGAAACCTGAATTGTGATCCAGGTTGATGACAAATATAAACAATTCCTCTGGAGGAGCTTCTCACAGCAGCTAATAATTCTTAGTGAATATGTTAATATCTCATATTTATGACAGACTCATTATTCTGATTTTCAACACAATCATTAATATCAGCTTTTTAAATAAGTGAATCTTTTTGGTGGTGTTTTTTATTTGTTCATCTTCCATCAATTAATTAGGGCATATTTATTGAGATATTTCATTGCACTATACTGTGATTGGATTTAACCAGCAACAAAATATAGATCTGTTGGCTTTTGCTCCAATATACACAGAAGTGGAATGATATCATTAGTGGCTCCTTTATTGCATTCTTGAGTACTATATAATGCCTCTATGAAATTAAATAAATGTTAGCAGCTCCAAAGGGGAGGAAATGGACTAAAATCAGTCCCTTGGCCTATATTTTGGTAAGCTCCATTATTATTATTTTTCAGCTGTGGTAATACAGATAGATATAACAATCAAACCATGATAAAGTACACTATCAATCCTTTTGTACATGTGAAAATGTAAGTTGAATACAATTTGTAATATTTTTACTGTTATTTTGGAAAACAAACAGCCTCCCCAGGTAGGAAGTGAAAGGCATGTTGCTTACATTCATTACAACTTAATTGGAGAATGACTATAATTCAGTTTCTCAGATGGTCATTTCAAAAGGACAGATTCTCATATAGTAAAGAGGAAACACCTGTCTGGGAAGGTGGTATTCCCATTGTGAAGCAAAGACCTTGTGAGCTTTCTCTGAGCTGTTTTCAGAGAAAAGACTAGAAGTAGGCCGAACAAACTTGAGTGTGCATAGCTCTAAAGGCATATTGAAGTAATTAACCCCTTCCTTTAGAATTGCCTTCCAGTTGACTGAAGTGAATTGCTGGGGTCACTTAAGCTCAGACCTGCAGCAGCTCCTTAGTCAGCTCCCAGGAATCTCAAAATTCCTTTCCTTTCCAGGTAAGCAACTCCAACTAGTAGTAGTAAAGTCAAGAAAGAGAACTTGTGTTCAAGGAGTACACAAGAAGGTTCACAAATATTAGAAGGCAGAATAGATTTCTAAAGTATGAAAGAATCAGTCACAGGTATAAAATCTGTCCCTCTCCCATGCCAAGTGAACTAAATATTTTAAAAATCCATTACTGTGTCAAGCCCTAAATTATTAGATTGATGGTTAGTTGTGAAGAGATGAAACATTCTACTTGCTTATTACACAAATTAGACGGGACTAGATTAACTATAATAGCCCTCTAGCCTGCCAGACAACTTACATCTGATTTAAAAACAGAGTCAGCCTGCAAGTGACTCCTTATCAGAATTATAAGTTGCTAGGGCAGAGAGATGACTAGTCAGGGGCAATCTGGAGGGACACTGTCCACATGACCCCCCTCTCCAGCACAGGGAAGGGCCAGGAAAACTCCTCTCTATCCCAGGTCCTGCCTCTCCTCCCTGCTCCACCCTCTCCTGGCCTCTTCCCTGCCCTTGTTCTGCCCCTCGTCCTATTGTCTTCCTGTGAGCAGTGTGGCTTTCAGGACTGGTGGGACTTGTGCCAGCAGCAGAGGTCCGCTCCCCAGCACTCACTGGCAGTGTCAGAGGAGACAGAGCAAGGCTACCCCAGTTCGCTTTGCTCCCCCAGCTATGTCACTTTCCTGGAGAGGCATGGCCAAAACAGCAAAGCAACTGAGGCCAACTTGCTCCACTTTCCCTCCCAGTGAGTGCAGGGAGAGGGTCAGACCCTTCCTTCAGGTGTAAGGCTCCCCTCACGAGTCCCTCTTCTTGCTGCTGGCCAACCCCTTCCACCCACAACATTTTTTTGAGGGGAGTGGGGGGAGTCATGTGACACTCTCTTATGTTTAACCTCTGCTAGGGCAAATGCTATTGCTTTTACCTATAGGCACTGTACCACAGAGTTGTTTCTCAATTTTAACTGGGAAGATAATGCTGTAGCTCCATGATCATCATGTGATAATCATTAGCGAATGCTAACTTTTTAAACTGTGTTCATTGTGTTTGGGTAGTGAGACAATTTCCCCAGAGAATATTTAAAAGCAAGAGAGAAAATTCTTTCTTACAATAATATTCACCCAAAAATATTCAAAGCAAAGAAATTATTCAATTATTCAAGTCCCAAAATATGCAGATTCACAACAAATAGAGTCCACAAATATTATGTATTAGGACACAATGCAAATTACACGACAGAGCTGGAGGCAATTCAGGAATTTACCAGGCATTTACAGGAATTTACTGTAAAAAGAGTTCTGGTTTCTTCCTGGCTACTGTCCTAATCTTGTGTTTATTATTGTAGATAAGAAGGAGGGAAGATCTTTTAACAAGTATCACACATACATACAAACTATTTTAAAAGGACAGTGAAACACTCAAAAGTTAGGAAATGCAAAAATCAAGGTTGCCTATTTTCATCCCCTTGGCTACGTCTAGACTGGCATGATTTTCCGCAAATGCTTTTAACGGAAAAGTTTTTCTGTTAAAAGCATTTGCGGAAAAGAGCATCTAGATTGGCATGGACGCTTTTGCACAAAAGCACTTTTTGCGGAAAAGCGTCCGTGCCAATCTAGATGCGGTTTTGCGCAAGAAAGCCCCGATCACCCTTTTCGCCATCGGGGCTTTTTTGCGCAAAACACTTTTTAGCTGCCTACACTGGCCCTCTTGAGCAAATACATTTGCACAAGAGGGCTTTTGCCCGAACGGGAGCATCATTGTATTTGTGCAAGAAGCACTGATTTTGTACATTACAAAGTCAGTGCTCTTGCACAAATTCAAGCAGGTAGTGTAGACAGCTGGCAAGTGTAGACAGCTGCTTTTGCGCAAAAACTTGCCAGCCTAGACACAGCCCTTGTGTATATGCAGAGTTTTTAATTATATAGTCACATTCAAGTTAGTATTCCTTAGGCACCTCGATTAGAGTTTGAAAAGCACTGAGCATTCAACAGCTCCAAATGACTTGAGCGCTTTTGGAAACCATTTTATTTATCTAGCTGATTAGCTATCAAATCCAAAATTTAACTAGAAGCATGAAAAGGCCGGGGAAGACCCACCTAAACTGCTTCAGACAAGGATGACAGAATTAAGGAAACACCCCAGCCTCATTTGCACGGAAGATAGCACAGAGAGACATCTCCATTAGCATACAGAATGGAAACCAGCTTTTCCAAAGCAGGAACCACACTGAAATGTGGGATACCAAAAGCAGAGAAGCACTGCCTAATGAACCCTAATGAAGCCTGCTCACACCCAAATTAGTCATTATCAGACCAAATTAGTCATTATCAGACCAATTCTAGTAATGGATCCTATTGACATCCAAAATACTGAAACTGACTAGTTGCATGTGAGCTCCTTCAAGGAACATCACCCACAGCCAGGTGTGATCAATCTCTATTGTCTCACCTCTGTTTACCCATAAACAAATCCAGTGTCCTCCTCCAATTATTGTCCTATCCCTATAAAACTCCTACTCTTGCCCAAGAAAAACTGTTCTGATACCTGGATTTAAACTGCATCAGTTCCATTGAGTCTTCTTCATCTCCTGTCTGATCGTACTGGGGGCTCTGCTTGTCTCCTGCCCTCTGG
>CM057847.1:140181450-140192217 GCA_030068395.1 Apalone spinifera | reverse complement strand
CCCCCCCCCCCCCCGATCCAGTCCAGAATCCCCTTCCACACCCTGAACCTCTCATTCCTGGCTCCATCCCAGAGCCCTCATCACTCCTGCACTCCAACCCCCTGTTTCAACCTACAGTTCAACTGCATGGAATCCATTGTCCTCATCCCTGAGCCTGGAGCCCCCACCTGCACCCTGAACACCTCATGTTCATCCCCACCCTAGATATAGCACCCCCAGCCTGGAGCCCTCACCATGCCAAACCTCTACTCCCTGCCTCAACTCACAGCCCCCTTCTACACTATGGATCTGTTGGTCCCTCCCCCAGCCTGGAGCCTTCTCGAAACACCACTCATTTATGACCCTACCTCAGAGCCTGCACCCCCAGTTAAAGACCTCATCCCTTCTCATACCACAACCCCCTGTCCCAATCCACTGAAAGTGAGTGAGGGTGGGGGAGAGCAAGCCACCAAGGGAGAGGGAATGTAGCAAGCAGAAGACAGGGCTTTAGGGAAGGAAAGGAGCAAGGTGTGTGTTTTGCTATTAGAAACTTGATAACCCTAGTTGGCCAGCATATCTCGTGCAGCACTTGTATTTTTCCACCTTATCAACCTACAGTGTCTGAGACTGCCATTTACTATGGGAAAATACTAACTTTTTTATCCATACCCCCGAAAAACACTCAAAGAAACAATTATGATATTTATATCCCCCCTTTCTCATTTTAAGAATGTCTCTATGGCATTAGGTTTAAGTTACTGTGTTATTTCTATAGTGCTTTGTGATCTTTGAATGGAAGGTATAACACAGAAGTGCTAAGTAGTTTTAGTTTTAAAGCCTCTCATTACACAACCAGTTTTTATGGTATATTATGTACCTTTCGTAGATGACGGTCCTGATTTTTTATCTTTTATTGACACTGGTGGAAACCAGGAGTAAATTATTTGAAGTTGGAATTACACTCACAAGAAGCAAATGATGTAAACTAAGAGAAGAATAAGTGCTCCTGACATACCACTGTGCAAAATGCCAATTCTGGTTCAAGTCTCCTCAATTTCTATAGCAAATGCTGTTATCAAATACAGAGTCTGAAATACTGCCTTTCCCTGCCTATGCTCTATTTTGAAAGGGAAACGGAAGAGATTCGCAGTCTTGTGTTTGGGGCCAAAGACAACTTATATCTTGAACAAATTTGACTGCTATAATGTTGCTTCGGATTGAAATTTTTCATATTTGCATTGATGCAATATGTAATCCAATTTGTGTAGATACAGTAATATAACTGGTAATAAGAATCAAAATGTTCTCTCTCCTCCTTTCTGCACTGCCTGGCTCCTTTTACAATGAGGCATGATGAGGCTGGAATGTAAAATGCTGCATAAATCTTTTATTCCATCAGCTAAAGCACAGGTCAAAACTGTTCCTTCTCATTCTGTGTTCCTGAAATGAGTGAAAACTTTCTGAATTCTGGTTCTAGACAATATGATGAGGCAAAAGATGCTTAGCCAGCCAAGAAAGAATCTCATTATGTGTATTTCCATCTATTTTTGTGTGTGTGCTTGCTAGAAGCAGAATTCTGAGGAAGTTACATGCATCAATTAAAGTCTGTATTTTGCAGCAGAAGCACACTTGAGTATTATTCTGTTTGTCCTATATACCATTACAATTTCTGCATGACTCTAAGATCTTATATATTATAAGCATTAATAACACGTCTTTTTAACTATCATTTAGTTTCTTCTCCCACACAGAGTAGGCAGCTGAAGTAATTATTTAATATAACATCAACATTACCTATAATGCTCATTGTCTCTCAATTTGGTGACAATTCACTCTTTAAGATTAATTAGTCAAAGGCCTATCGTTTCCATCTGCTTCCATAAATATATGGGAATCTGATTCTATGGAATTCTATAGCTCTTTTCCAGATGTGTGTGTGTGTGTGTGAATCATAGACTTTTAGATGTAAGAAGGCAGGTATCAGGGAAATGGATGCTTTCTACAGCATTATACATGAAAGATTCTGCAACTTTCCATTTGGAAATCCAATGGAGAGTGATGCTTGAAAGAACAGTAACTCACAATAGATCCCTTCCAGAGCTATGACTGGTAAGTTGAAGAGAGCCTTAGAACCAGAAGAGCATCATTTAACAAGCATCAAAGTTCAATATTTTTATGTTCTAAAAACAAACAAACAATCTTTAGAAATATGTCTTAAATATCTTCAGTGCCCCAGGCCAATGAGGGCATCCATCTGTGCTCAGTATTTTCAGTTAACAGGAATTTCTAGTATACCCTTCTCTCCTGGATTCATATGAATTCACAGCCTCTGAGAGCTGAGTTTAAATGAACCCAATATCACAGATTACACTCTGTAACCTTACCCCAGGTTGACAAACAAAAAAACATAAAACATAAAATACCAACCCTATATATTTTGTAAAGGGAACATTCTAAAGTCCCTTGGATTTTTCAACTACTATTTTTTTCTAGCATCTATTTTCCTTCCAGAATATTAAATCTGTACAATAGCCGTAAGTGGTGCCACTTTAGTTTGCACCAATGTTTGTTTTCATCCTGAACAGCTGAATTTAAATTAACTGCACAATCAAATCAATCAATCAATCAATGTATCCTTAGCTAACCTAACAATGCTTCCACGAGAAAGGCAACACAACTGAAATTTGAAGTACTGTTTAATTAAAAATTCACCCTATTTATCATATAAAACTAATCAACATAATCTAATAAAACAAAACTGCGATATTATCAAACTTTGTATTGACAAGATGTGACCAATTATCACTGTGACTAGTTTGCTTATATGTTGCACCCTGTTCTTACTCTTTGTCATAGAAGTGCCAACATATCATTGTTCTCAACATACTTCTGCCCTGATAGAAAGGTAAGCTGACTGAAAACAAAGTGAGAGAGATTTGAAGGCATAATTGCACCAAAGCAGGGGGGAAACAGAAGATGGAAAGCACAATTTAAAAATTAAACTCTTACATAAACACCAAAATACAAACATAAAGGTTGAAACCCCTCTTTACTTCCAATTATGTCAAAATTCATATTACATTATTCCAAGACCTCTGAATCATACTGAGTTCAACTGGATTTTCAAATACTTGAATGCAATTTCCACTAAAATATATAGGAATCACAAGGTTAATGAAATGATTAACTTTAACCTTAACTCTGAATTTTAGTGTCTTTGTGAGTTTAAGACAAACACTTAATATTCATTTAAAATAGTTTGTTACTGTTTAATAAAATGTAAATACATTATAAATATAATAATTTGTTATGAATAGTTAATAATCTCCTCAAAAGTATTAATGTTATTAAGCTTTGCTTCAGGTCATAAACCAAAAACCAGATGTTGAACATCTTGCAGTATATGGCTTAGTATGGTATTAGTGCTTCATTACAACTTAGATTTATAATACTATTTTCAGTTGTTTCTCAACTTTAATCAGTATAATAGTCAAATTGAGCCATTGACTGTAAATAGAAGTCACTCTATATACTAATTTTACAAGAGGAAATTTTAGAATATGTAAGATAAAAAGCACAAACTATGTGAAAATTTCTGTAGAAAAGGAATTTTGACAACCAGCAAATAGACTATAATTAGCTAAGCGGCCTCCTTCATCCATCAGATAATTCAGTCACTAATACTCATAAATATTTGTGAGCTCTTGAATTTGTTCATGTTATAATAGGTCTTCTCTGCGCCAGTCTTTAAAACACATTAAGGATTATGTTTCAGATAACGGCATCATCTCAAATGATAAGCAAGTTAAAAATATATTCCCTTGAGCATCTATTATGCTGAAATATACTCTTAAAAATTCAGTATTTTTCACTAACTTCAGTTTCACTATTTTGAAATAATGTTTTCGTCTTGTGTTAAAAGTATTTCTAAAAGCTTTAGACATATGGACTTACTGGAAAATAGTGATCTAGTCTCATAATTTAAAATATTCCCATCCTGATATAGTCCTTAAAATATATTGAAGCCAACATATTTCATATAATAGTAGTAAAATCTCCCCAAATTCAAAACTTAACAAATCAGTGTTCAACAAATGAGGTAGTTAAGTAAACATACATACTGACCTGCAATGAAAACTTCTCCCTGGGCCATCAAGACATATGCCTCCATTAAAGCAAAGAGTTGAGTTCAGTGCAGGTTCATCGCAAACGTCAATATCTACTTCACAAAATTCACCAGTGTATCCACTCATGCAAATACACACAAACGCACTGACCAAATCTTGACAAGAACCTCCATTAATGCAGGGAGCAGAATTGCATTCCTAAAGGAGACACATGATAATACATTGATAATGGAATTTTAAAAACACACATGCACACCCGAAGAAATTAAAATAAGAAAGGGGGTTTTAATTAGCTGTTAATGGAAAGAAGCATTTGATTTTGGGCAATTTGACTTTTACAGAGATCATATAACTCTATGTTTTTGACACACAACTTTGAAAATACATGCAGTCCTGTCAGTCAATATAGGAGAAATATGAGTAGATATTCATTTGTATAGGTTTTCTAGATAGTCAGAAGTATGTACTTCCTGCTTAGAATTCAGTTATAAAAATCTCAAAAATGCAGCTGCAGCACAGATTTTATAGTGCTTTCTCTCTTTTCTTAGGTTCTTATATTGGTAAAAGCACATAGGTTTACCCAGACACACATTGTATTTCTGTGTCAAATCTGACCTGAACATTATCCTGTGCATATATGCTCTATTTCTCATTATTAAATACGGACTGAGAATAAATGATAACTTCCAGAATTGCCATTAATTTTAAAACTTTTACAAATTCAATCCTGGAGTGATTTTTAAAAAGAGTTCACAGAAAAATTGTTCTGACAAAGCTGCTATAAAACCCATCAAATTCATATAATGCAAACCAGTGGTAAATTAATGTTTTGTCAAAATTATAGGAAAGTTGAATTGGTGTAATTGCCAGTACAAAAGAGATTGTTGCTCTTGAGCTCAGAAACCCAATGTATGCCACATCCAAGACAGGCTTTTTTGTGTTGTTGCAACAGAACTAGTCTAGTAACAGTAGGCTTTTAAAAGTGAATTTATTTTCATATTAGTTTTAACTTCTCTAGAGGGGGAATACCTTAAGGATAACCAAGGGCATTTAGTACATTTATTGCAGGTACTGCCATTACTTTTTCAGAATATAAATGCATATATCCACAGGGAGTTCTACAGAACATACATGTTTTTCTATCAACTCTCCAGTTGGTATATTTAGAATGATATATTAGGAAACATTACATAAACTAATGGAATTATATATCCCATAGGAATATGGGATAGGTTGTAGACTACCAAAAATTATGCATACAGTTTAGAAAGACAACTTTTAAAGCACCTCAATCTGCTATTTAAACATTTTGGCTTTTTGTTTCTCTGTTTTCCTCATATCTCACTAGTGATTTTTATTATTATTGAAGCTTTGCTCATAATTCCTATAAAATTAATGATGAAAAAATTCTGCCCAAAATAATATTTTTAAAAGCATACAAAAACTCAACCTCTTACCTCAAAATTTCAAACGCAAGTAGAAATAAGTAAGCCTCAGACAGATGTACAGTGCTTAGATTTAATATACAGTTATAGTCATGTCAAATTTCAGTGTTAAAACCTCTGTTTCAGTAAGAATGACCATAAATGTGTACAGTAAAATGGGAAATTTCTTCAGATCTGGGTTCAGAACAAGACTTCAGGACTTAGCTATAGAGTGATAGAGTGACAGAAAGAATATTGGAGTGGACAGAAATCTTTTATGGATGACATACTGCACCAGTTACTGCCCAGTACTGTCAGGGTACTACATATATTGAGAGATTAAAAGTTCTATTATCCAGTACTCAGTTAACCAGAAAGTTCAGTTAACTGGCATTTCTGATACCTCCCAATACAAATTTTTAATTCCAACACATTATGCAATTGCATATTCTGTACTCTACTTTTCTGCAAAACAGGCAGAAGACAAGGAAACCAGCTGAAATGAGGGATATATTCAAAAAAGCAGTTTCTAGGGTGTGTCATAGTGTCATTACAGCTTCAGCTCAATCTTCTACACATTCTACATCTACAATGCTAATTGATGTTGATAATGACCAGCCTGAGGCAAGATCTTGAAGTGCCTTCTGAATCATCAAAGATAGAATAAATTACATCCTGTAAAGTTTTAGTGTTAAATGTATTTTTAGTGATCTGGGTATATGCCTTGTGCTGCCCATAGTAATCTGTAGCGTCATAAAATAGCCTACTGTATAGAAAACTTTATCTGTATACACCTAAGGACTTCAAGAAACCAGTTAATGGGAGATTAACTAGCATCTCCCATTCTCACAATATGCCAGACAACAGAGCTTCTACTGGCACACAGTTGTTCTCCAGAACATATAAATCCCTAACTGAGGGTATGTCTACACTTGTACCCTATTTTGAAATAGCGCTATTTCAAAATAAAATCCACTGTGCATTTTATTTCGAAATAGCACTATTTTGAAATAGCGCCATAATGCAAATATGCAAATGAAGCACAGGATATTTAAATCCCAGCTACAGTTGCAATTTTGAATGTCTTCATTTGCATCCCTATTTTGAAATAGGGTGCAAGTGTAGTCATACTCTAGGTGGGCTGTCACAATTCCCATGGAAATTAGAACTTACAGTCAATCAAAGAGAACAGGAAAGTTGATGGTTAGCTGCAAATACCTGGCACCAAACCCTGTGAGTCTAGGGCTATGACCCTAACACTTTTCTAGGGAAAACTTTGGTGTGAAAAAAACATACCCCGACTGACAAGTTTCATCAACAAAAGCATAAGCATAGAGAAGAATGCTATGTTGGTGGGAGAACATCTCTTGTTGACATAGCTACCATCATCCATTGGAGTCTCTCTTCTGCCAACATACAGTGGTTACACAGGAAAGACTACTTGTGTGAGTATAGAAAACAGAAATAGAATCTCTAACATGTGCAGTACTTTGTGTGCCTACAGATGGAAGAAACACTGTTTTAAAATGTTGACTTATAACAACCCATAGTGCTTGATTCAATTTTACTTGTCTAAAGACAAATAAGTGGCTAAACACAACATAGAATGGTTGCCACTAAAGTCCATATTTAGTAACAATGGAACATAGGACTGTTCTACTCTGTTGTGCACCTTTTGATGTCACTTACAGAGTGTACTAATGCAGACCATTTGTGGGAGAAGGGACTCTCCTGCACAGGTGCTTAAGAAGTAGGTGTAACTAGTCCTAAGAAAATATGTATTTTTTTGTTCCTTGTTAATAGCCAAGTGCACACATGCCTTTATCTTTTAAAATGTGGATACAATCTATTTTGTTGGGGGGAGGTTACTCTCACATGCAGCAGTGCAATTTTACAAAGCCCTTTAAAGAGTTCTGTCTAACCTGTGTAAAAAGTTGCATTTAAAACTTACATTGAATTTTGATTTTACTGGGACTCTACATTCACTCTCTGATTTAAAACTCAGTTGGGATAAAAGCAATGATGATATAGGGATCAAGAGGGAAGCAGACACAACAGCTACACAGAAGTGATTGTTGGTGCCAAAGTCTCAGATAACATGCAGGCATCCTTCTCTTGAGAATTGAATCTTCCTTATTTCCACTCTCCAAGAATCCAGAAAAAAAAGGAGCTGCCTCTATTTCTAGCTGCTAGAGAGGAACTATCATTGTCCTCTAGGAGTGCACAGAACCATCTGTGACTGCCGACTACCACACAACTCTTATATGGTGGATATATTAAAGAGAAGATTGCCATCCTATCTCCAGCACTCACAAAAGGGATGTGAAGGACAAAGAAGGGAAATAAAATTTTAAAAATTTGGAGTTACATGAGGGAGTCTGTGCATGCAAAATTCAGATCATCACAGAGAAATATGAGCAATAATTTGAAATTATGTGGGGAAGTAAGTGCATGAAAGAATCAGATTACACAGAAAGAAATATCTGCAACAATTTGGAGTTATGGGAGGCAGTCAGTGCATTCAAGAATCAGATCATCAGACAGAAATATCAGTAAGGGCAGTAGTGGTGGTGAAAACTTGGAAGGAAGGAGGTTACTACAGAGAAAGTTAGGAAAAGCCTTTGAACTGCCTCTGAAGAGCTTCTGTCACTGGTATTAGAAGAGATAATGGCTCTTCCAGGTCCCTCTTCTTAACCTAGTATTAGCAGGAGATATCTCGGAGTCTTTCATCTGTTGTGCTTGACGGGAGGAGCAGAAGTGGAGCAGACAGAAGGTAGAAAAATTATTGTTGCTAGCCCCCCCTCCCCACACACACACACACCATACTGTTGACGTTTTTACAGCATTGAAAACCCTATTCATTGATTTACAGAATTTGTAAGATGGGATTTTCTAAAGTAAGGTGAAAAGGTCTCATTAAAATGCTTACAATCTATTTCTAACTGTCATGTATCTAGAAAAGGTAGGAAATATGGGCTGAGGAAGGATATAGGTTACAGCAGTGAAGTCATGGGGTTCCTGACCTGAGACATGAACACATCTTGATCACTCAATTTAAAGAGGTTTTAAAACCTTTTTTGTAGTAATTATAAAAGTTAATGTCAGAAAAAGCAGCTCTTTGGAGAAATATGCCCATTGTTAGCAGTGATAAAACCTTAGTATTGAATAAATAGACTCATTAGATAGTAATGAGAAAAATAACCAAAATACAAGTCGGTATCTAAGTTACAAATGTTCCAGCAGATACAAATGAGCTTGGCAAAGAAAGCAGAAATCAATATTTTTCTCTAGCAAATGTGCTATTTTAAAGATGACAAAATGTACAGGCAGTATGAAAAAGTCTCAAGCTTGGTTTTATAATTTTGGAAGTGACAAGATATACATAAAAGTCTCAACAGAAGGTGGAGAAATCAGCATGCATTTACTAAAACCAACATCAGTTACTATGTCCAGTAGCCCCTGAAAAGAATCCCTGAAAGTCCTGTCTGCAGAGTCATGTACTGCAAGATTAATGCTATGAGCACAGCGCTAGTGTCTCATTACATTAAAGCATTTATTCCTAATAAGATCTCGCACAACCGTTGCTAATGCCTGGTGGCAGTGAAAATAGAAACGTTCAGTGCTTGTTGGGGTCCACAGCAAAAGGATTCGAAACAGACAGATTGATTTAGGTCTAAAACTACTAGAGACTCTACTACTGGAAGACTGACAGCACTGAAAATGAGGAGAGCTTATTTCTCTCTCATTTAGCTTGATTCTTTGGGACTTTGCTGGAACTGTGGCTCCTTTTCCTTTACCATGCTCTACTTTTTTCTCTTTTTCCTTTCAAAGTAATGCTTTCACTTTTAGTTCATCTGAGAATGAGGAAAATCATTTTGCTTGATTTGGCCTCCTCAGATGACTTTAAGCTTAAGAGTGAAAGGAAGCATAAAACTTTCTTTTCACTGAAGCGCGAACAGTAGTTTCTGGTTCCAAGTGTCAGCTTTTCTTATTTCAAAATCATTATAGACCATTGTGCTGTTGCTTGGCCCAAATGTTTAGCCACTAACATATATTCAGGGGCAATATGGGTTATTTCCTTTAGGAGGAGAAGTTGAAGAGACAAGTCAGGTATGTTTTGGTATGATCCTGTTTATTTACCAAGAATGTGCACTGAGTCCTGATTCCTTAAGTACAATAGAAGCAAACAATAGGAATTAGTTTCTTTTTCAGAAATTCAAGCCTGCACTCTAGGGGTACATCTACACTACACAGTTATTTCAGAATAAGCTATTCCAGAAGAGATTTTCCGAAATAGCTTATTTCGAAATAGCACATCTACACTGCAAGGAAGCCTCAAAATTAATCTGAGGCAGGCTTCCCTAATGTAGATGTGCTATCTCAATTTAGAGCCCCAGGACGGATAACTTAGAATGACCAGGTAAGGGGCTATTTTGAAATAGCAGAAGTGGAGCATCTGCACACGCCTTATTTCGAAACAGCTATTTCAGAATAGGCATTATTATTCATAGAATGAGGTTTACTGAAGTAGGAATAAGCCGTCTGTTATTTCAAAATTATTTCAAAATAACGGAATTTGCTGTGTAGAAGCTCGCATAATTATTCAGAATAATTGCCATTATTCTGAAATAACTTTGCTGAATAGACACACCCTTCGTGGACTCTGAACAATAAAAACATCATCTCTTGGCTTCGTTAGGGCTTCAGTTACACCGCTTATCCAACTGTGTGCTCCATTTGTCATTTTTCCTGCTCTTGTCACACAAATGATGCACACAGCAAAAACCAAATCAATGGCCCATTGCTGGCATTTTTTGCCGTCAGTCTCCAGGAAAACCCCTCAGACTGGATCAGCTTCTACTCAGGACTCGCCATGATGGCCCATGTTTTAGGCAATACCCTCAGTTATTTCAGTGATCATTAAACAGAAGCACAGTTAATTGTTTCTTGTGATGGTGTGGACTAGGTCCTGAGGCCCCCTGCTGCAAGCCTTATGGATGTGTGACACCCCACCTGAGAAAAAGGCAATAGAGAGGTCCTCCAAGCAAAGGAAACAGCCTATCAAGGGCCAGAAAGACCACATAAAAGGAACTGCAGATCAGAACAATAATTTATCTTTGGAGCTCAAGGTGTACAAGATTGGACAACTGACTGGCTGAGAGAGTAGCAATACTATGGACTGTTCACTGTGGAGAGCTTAGTGCAGACTGGACTATGTTGGGACTCTGAGATAAAAC
>CM057847.1:140151382-140178589 GCA_030068395.1 Apalone spinifera | reverse complement strand
GAGGAGGGAGAAAAATTGTTCTCCTTGGCCTCTCAGGACAGGACAAGAAGCAATAGGCTTAAAGTGAAACAAGGGAGGTTTAGGTTGGACATTAGGAAAAACTTCCTAACTGTCAGGGTGGTTAAACATTGGAATAAGTTACCTAGGAAGGTTGTGGAATCTCCATTTATGGAGATATTTAAGAGCAGGTTAGATAGACATCTATCAAGGATAGTCTAGATGGTATTGGGTCCTGCCATGAGACAGGGAACGGGACTTGATAACATCTCGAGGTCCCTTCCAGATCCATAGAACACTTCCTTCTAGTGTTCTATGAGTCTATGATTCTATGTCTAATTATGGACATTTCTTTCCTATTTTCACTTCCTTAGAAGACAAAGTGAAACAGTTTGGGATGACATTTTTAATACATAGTGTCTTCTTAAGTTGATTATTTTTAGAACGTTTCAGCTAAAACACCAAGGTTTCTGCAATGTTCTTCCTATGTTTTTTTCTCCTCGCAACGGTTTTTGTGTTATAGTATGACTGACTTTGAGCAGGCATTTAAAATTTCTCAGGGAGGATCACCTTCAAAGTCTTTTCAAAGTTTGGCCCTGTTTAAAGCCTCTGAAATTACAGTTTGCATTTGTTCAGCAGACTTGTTACAGTTTAGCTGATAAATTATCCAAAGATTCTAGCTACACTAAGAATGCTTCATCCCAGCACAACTCCCATGTGTTGATCAGCCTCCACATGCACCAATCCAGGACTTCAGGGACTGAGTTTGACATTTCCCGCACATACTGCTCCAAACTGTTAGGGACTACTATGACATCAAAAACAGAAACCAAAAACAGAGACACTGTATTTTCCTGTGTTCTCTATTCTCTTTTTTTTTTCAGTACTCTTGCAGCAGGTCCAAGAAGAAGAAATCAATCTGATTAAAATGTAGATGAATGGGGTAGGAGATGGGTAGAGAGGGGAGAGGAAAGAGATGCATGATGACAAGTTGAATGATACAAGCCTTGAAGGAGGAGGGTAGGAACAGAGGAGAGCAGAAGATGGAGACGAGAACAGGAAAAAGTGGTAGGGGAGGGGATTTTGGTGATAGAAAAGGGGGAGATAAGAACAGAGGTGGGGAAAGGGAAGGCAGAATCTGGGGGGCACAGCAGCAGGGAAAGATGGGAAGAGGAGATGAGGAGAGATTAGGGATATGCAAAAGCAGAACAATTTATAATCACTAGATCACAATTCTCCATGGATCCAGGAATGTAACCCATTATTCCTGAGTGTCATCTTTCTGATACAGTACAGTGGCAATTTGCAGATGACAGTAAATTTTTTGAGAGGTTTTAAGCACTTTGGCAGACAAGATTATAATTAAAAATGACCTTGATAATTGGTCTGAAATTCAATAAAGGCTCGTGTATTGTATTATTCTTAGGAAGCGCACAATTCCAAAATTTGGAATAACTTGCTGGTAATGCATTAGTGAAAAAGGATAATATAATTCTGGGGTTTATTAACAGGAACACTGTATAAATGTCATGGGAGGTAATTATGAACTGAATAAAGTAGAAAGAGTTCAGAGGAGAGTTACAAAAATGATGAAAATGACAAAATCTATGAGTATAGATGAAAAACTGGATATGTTTATTCTTGAGCAAAGATGGCTAAGGTGGGACTTGATATCAATCTTGAAATGCATTAAAAACTGTTATAAAGATGATAAAATTTTCTCCATAACCAATGAAGGTAGAACAAAAAGTAATGGGCTTAATATGCAGCAAGAGACATTTAGGTTAGATATTAGGAAAAACCCTTTCTATCTACAATAGAAGCTTTATCGTCTGATAAGTTGGGGGGATGAGAAGTAAAAAAATTAGTTATCTAAAAGTTATAATTATCAATGGAATACCAATTTTCAAAGAATCAAAATACAGTAAAACTAATGAAGTTAGTAAAACTAATGAAGAAATACTATACAGGTCCTCACCAACCCAGTAGTAGCATTTGACTGCAGAATGGTTAATTTCTTGAGGTACTTAGGTGTATACTGGTAAAAAATTTTGTGCAGTTGGTTACCTGACATTACATAATATGATGGGCAGCACATGGCGTACATGCTAATCACTAAGAATATATTTAATATTAAAACTCTACTGTATACATAATGTAATCTTTCTTTGATTCTGAAGACATTTCAGGATCTTGCAGTGCCTCAGGGTCATCATTATCAACATCAATTATCATTGGAAGTGTAGGAGATGGAGCTGAATCTATAATAACCCTATGACACACTGTACAAGCTGCTAAATCCCTGCTATCAACTTGCTTAATTATCGTTTGCCTCTTTTGCTTAAAAGTAGAGTGGAAAATGTGCAGTTGCATAAAGTTCTAGGTGGTATACTTGCCCCATTACTAGATTTAAGCTTTTTGTTGAGAGACAGGAAATCCTGATTAATAGAGCTTTCCAAATGGTAAAGTGCCAGATAACACAGCTTTTTTCATATAAGGCAATGTTTTTCAAAGTGGCCCGTGGAAACTGCAAACTGGCCACTGCTGTTTTTTTATTTATGGGCCCTATAGCCACAGAGCTTCAAAGTTCCCATTGACTCCGGTTTGCTGTTTGCAGCCAAGGGGAGATGTGGGAAGTGGCGTGGGCCAGGCTGCCATTTCCCACGGCTCCGTTGGCTGCAAATGGCAAACTGAAGCCTATGGGAGCCACAAGTCTCAGTGGCTATGGAGCTGGTAAATAAACAAACCACGGAGACTAGTTAGCAGGTTTCTCAAAGTAACCATGGACCACTTTGAGAAACACTGGTATAAGGATATATTTAGGCTCTGGAATAGGCTTTGAATGAAGGTTGTAGAATTTCCGTTATAGGAAGCTTTTAATAACAGATGGGATAAATACCTGTCAGGGATGATCTAGGTATATTTGGTCCTTCCTTAGGACAGGGATCTGGTCTTGATCTCTCAAGATCCCTTCCAGCTCTACATTTCTATGCCTCTCTATTAACAGGTCTGCATAGAAGATAGCTTTCTACTGCTATGAGTTATTCAACTACCTGAAATGGTAGAAAACATATTGCAGATCTAAAAATCTCCAAATTCTCGAAGACTCACATGATTCCACCTGCCCTTGCCGCCGTGCTTCCACCCCCACCCCCCATACACACACATTTTTAAATTTAAATAGCAGGAGAAAAAAAACTGTCAAAGAATTATAAGACCAAAGTCAAGCACTAATTCAGCCACTTTGTTTATATTTATTATGGCACAGTCTTTAATTACATCATCCCATACTATTCTTTCCACAGAACCCCTACATGACTCATTATCTATTTATTTATTTTTATCTTCTCAATTTAATGTGTAGCTCCAGGCATTATTTATCTAAGGACAGGAGCCAAATTTGTACTGAATATAAAATTACTAATTTCCTCTTAGTGTTCTTGCCACAGGGTTTCTCAAACTGTAAGGACAGGTGATATCTTACTTTTTAGCTGAGACACAGAGATTAAGAACAAAACCAACCTAAGAGTCTCAATTTTTGGATGATCAACTTGTAACACATAAGGGTCTGATTTATCACAATACTCAACAATTCATAGTAGTTTATACATTCAGACCAGAGTTCCCGTAAACCTCATTTGAAATTGTGGGTACACAGCACTTCTGCAATCAGAGCTCACAGGCACTCAAAAAAATGAGAAAAACACAGTTAATGACTAACGAAAATTTTACTTCAAGCACTTTACACCATCACTTAGGAACTCTGTGACAGCAGCAAGGATAGAATTCAGTTCTCCAGACTGACATTCAACCACTGTCTTAGGCTATGTATACACTGAGAAAATATTTCAAAGTAAGTTATTTCAAAATAATAACTCCCAAAATAACTATTTTGAAATAAGCTATTCCTCTTCACAAGCAAAAGTTATTACTTTGAAATAACAAGCCTGTTATTTTGAAAGAACGGCTTGGTAGTGTGGATGCTTGCCTTATTATTTTGAAATAAAGGGCGTTATTTCAGAATTACTCCCCATTATAGAAATGCCCTTAAACATGAGATCCTTCTTTTGCTGCATGCAATCCTCTGTTTCATTCACAACACTTTCCAACTTATGCAACAAACAAGGGAAGGGTGGCAAAGACAACAGACTGCATCACTATACTACACTGACTCATTCTCAGAACACCATTGGTTCTGTGCACAACATGTGTTGTAATGGAAAAAATTGAATGTGATTACATAAATCAAGACTGTATCACAATGTATGCACAGAAGTAGCAGGAATTAAGGTTGCTCAAATCTTACCTTACCTTTTCCTAACTTTTGCGTGCTTAACTTTGTAACCATTTTTTTTAATAAAGCTTTTAAAAATATACATGATGAATTGTTCACTTTGTGTATAGTTCACAAAGTAATCTAATGGCTTGTCAAAGTATAAGTGGCTGAATGACAAAAATATATGACATTTCAAAAGGATAAAAATACATTTTCTAAGTGCTATCTGTAGGTGATAAACAGCATTTGAGTTTAATTCTTCCTAAAAACAGTCTAAATTATTGAAGCACATATACCATATACATTAAAAAATCCTATTATACTCTTGGAAATAGTTCAAATAAAAAATTCCATAGCCTAATTACTTACATATTTAATGAATAAATGTTGTAAAGTGAATATTAAGACAAATTAAAAACTGTAGTAGGCTGTGGGTTACTGACACTTCTTAAAATTTCTATAAACATTAAAAAACTATAACTATTTAAATGATGAAAAACTTAAACAACAAATAGTCTAGTAGCACCTTAAAGATTAACAAAACATATAGATGGTATCATGAAAACCTCTGAAAGTTCATGATACCATCTGCATGTTTTGTTAGTCTTTAAGCTGCTACTAGAATATTGTTTTTTAAGTTTTTCCTGTTATAGACTAACTCAGCTATTCCTCTGAAACTACTTAAATGATGGTGCTTTTTCTTGGAAATAGTATATCTGTTGTAAAGAGCTAGCATTTGGTCAGTGTTTCTGCCAAATAAGTCACTGGCTATAGATCGTTTTTGTTGTTTGTTTGTTTTTGTAGGAATCTCAGCAAAAGTGAATTTGAAGAGGAATTTGATGGAGAAGTGGGTAATAGCCTTAAAGATCAATTTAGACAGTGGAAGAAAGCACCTAGATGTTTTGTGGAAGATGGCAGTCAATGTGAGCATCATTGGTTTGTGAATAGAATGGACATGGAATTGGAAAAGATTGAACAAAGGGCAACAAAAAAATCAATAGAGGTATGCAATGGTTTCCATATGAGGAGAGATGAATAAGAGTGACTTTTCAGTTTGGATAAGACTAAGGGGGGGGGGGGGGGGGGAGGGGAGATATGATTGAAGTCTATGAAATCATGATTGGTGTAGAGAAAGTAGATAAGGAATTTCTGTTTACTGCTCATAACACAAGAACCAAATTAAACTGATAGGCAGCACATTTAAAATAAAGGAAGTGTTTCTTCACAAAATGTACAGTCAATCTTTGGAACTTTCCCAGAGGATGTTGTGAAGGCCAAGACTATAATAGGGTTCAAAAGAGAGAGAGAGATTTGATAAATTCAGGATGGTGTCCCCAATCTCTGTTTTCCAGAACCTGTGAATGAGCAACAGAGCCTGGATGACTTGATTTACCTGCTCTGTTCATTTCCTTTAGGACACCTAGCATTGAACTCTATATAAAGTCAGGAAACTGGACTAGATGGACCTTTAGTCTGATCCAGTGTAGCCATTTATATTTTTTATGAGAAAGACAGGAATGTGAAGCACCTTAAAGCTTAATGGGAAAAAAGGATAGACAATACAGGAACTCAAAGGCATTAGAATAGAAAAGAACAATGTTTGTTTTTCAATAGACTTGGGGTGGACAATGTAGATGTTGCATACTGAGAGAGGAGGAGAATGGCTGGCACTGAGAACTGAAAGAGTTTAATCATATAAAGAGATAGAAGCAGTGATGTTTTATAATGTTATGGAAGAAGTAAAAGTAACAATATTTGGACACCCAATTTATGGGATGAGGTGACCGGAAGGGTGGATTTGATTTGACTATATATAAAAAAAAAGCTTCACGGGGTAGCCGAATTAGTCTGTACAGAAAAAAGAACAACAAATGGTCTGGTAGCACTTTATAGACTAACAAAACATGTAGATGGTATCATGAGCTTTCGTGGGCACAGCCCATTCCTTCAGATGAATAACTCCGGTCATCTGAAGAAGCGGGCTGTACCCATAGAAGATCATGATACATCTACATGTTTTGTTAGTCTCTAAAGTGCTACCAGACCATTTGTTGTTTTTTAAATATAAATAAATACCTTTTAACTAATCAGTTGGCTAACTTGTGTACATAGGGTACTAAACATGTAAAATAATGCATATTTGCTAAGTATAATTATATTTTCTGAACAGCTTTTTCACTGAATGCTGAATTTAGTTTTCCAAAGTATCACATTTTATGGTATTATTTTATAGGCACCAAACAGTTTAATGCTTTAGTAGAACTTTGTAAAGGTTGCATAAAGTAGCTATAGTTTGATGCATTAGTAAGGGCATATTGTATGTGCTTTGTAATGCCTTGGAAAATACTGTACCATGGTTTAACTTCTCACAAGTGCAATAATCGGACACAGCGCTGACTGCTATTAAGAGACCAAAAGTCACAAGATTCCTTGCTAACATTTTAAAAAGCACTTAGTTTAAACTGTTTGGTCCAATAAATTATGAAGTTTTCAGTTCACAAGAGAATTTAAAGTGCACTCATGATTTTCAATAAATCTCTGTAGCATAGCTGTCTTATGCCAATCCAAAATACATATTAAAAGCAAGTAGAAATATACTGTTTTTAAAAATGCATGTCCCTTATGCCAATTTATATCTTTTTAAACTGAAATTTATTTTACTTTTTACTTGGTCCAGTCAGATTTAATAGTCATCAGTGAAACTAGAAACTGCTAACAGTTTAATGTAACCACTTTCACAAATTAATTTTGTGTGATTTTCAACTTTCCAAAATTTCATTTTCTTCAGGAATCCATAGATTTAAAAAAATATTTTGCTGAATAAACTGTGAAACAAATTTCTAGCTCAAAAGTTTGTGATTTTTTTCTTCAATGTCACTCCATTCTAAAGGTATCCCAAAATTACCATGGTAGTCAACTTGTCAAATTTGGAAAACACGGAGGGAGAGTACAACATAAAAAGTCACGTACATGCTTTTATTCTATAGTACAAACACTTTAATGGAATGATTGGCTGGCTGATTCACTCAATTAATGTCCCATTAAATTAGGTACCTTATGTGACCATGTAGCCATATATTTTATGGAAATAATTTTTTGAATATGAATATACATAACTCAAATATGTGTTATGCAAAACAAGTCAAATTACCTATCATTCAAGAGCTTGTGTTCCCCAGAATGTGCATATGTCTGTGCATTTATCATTCTTGTATGCCAAGTTAGAAATATGAAGTATGAATTTACTTATTAATCCAGAATTTCTAGTAAAAACCATTAGTGGTACTTAATGGCTAGGTGCTCAAAACAGTGATCTGTAAATAGCTTTTTACTTCCTTTAAGCCCAAATTGTGGTTGGTCCTACAAAGACATGTGACAATGCCATCTGGTGCTGGAATCTATATTGAAATTGGTATTTTTCCATGAGTATGGGGAGAATTAAACAAAGAATTCCAGCCTTGGGCAAATCCTATTTATGGGATGGGAGGCAAAGATTATCTTCAGCTGTCTTCTGAAATTGCCTCTCCACCCTAAGAAGATGTTAGACATAGGCAGAGAAAAGAACATCTCTGATTTGAAGGATTTTACATGAAATAAGTACTAGGTTAAGAAATATGAAAGGTAACAATCTTTTTCAATGTATCAGGCTTAATTGGCATGTTCTGTCTATTTTTAATTAGTAACTTGCTTTGATTTGTCTGTTTTCACTTGTAATTAATTAAATCCTACCTGTTCTATTTAAAACAGTTTTATTTATTATCAAACCCAGTGTAAATAATTGCTACCTGAGGGCAGAGGGGAGCAACAACAGAGCTGTTATTAGCATCTGTGTTACTCTGCTAGGGGACTGTGACACCAAACATGTACCTTTGCTGGAAGAGAACAGAGCTTCCATCCCAGCAGGACAAAGTGATGGGGGTGCCCCAGAGGGCAAGTAGGCAGGTATGATCAGCACCCGGCTACTTCTACACTGCTCACTGTTGCACAAGAAGATATGCAAATGAGATGCAGCAATGATTATTGCCACATCTCATGTGCATACCTAATGAGCCGCCATTTTGCGCAAGAAGGAACTGTCTACTCTGTTCCTTCTTGCGCAAGAACTCGCTCTTGCACAGGAGCTGTTCTGCCACTTATTTTCAGGAAGAATGGCTCCTGCGCAAGAGGTATTTTTTGTGGAAAAAGAGCTGTGTAGACAGCTCCTTCTTGTGCAAAAGTTCCTTCTGCAAAATGGCAGCTCATTAGGTATGCAAATGAGGCCCAGCGATATTCATCGCTGCACCTCATTTGCATATCTTCTTGCGCAACAATGCACAATGTAGATGTAGCCTGGGTGACAGTCTTAAAGAGGCATCTGTTACCTAACCAGTCACACCTTACATTTGATAAAATCATTCATTATGAACTGCTAAGCAAAAACAAACATTAAAACTTTGACTGTTGGCCTTTCCCTCAGATATTACCAGAGCTCATCATTTTTATGAGATTTGAATAATTAAAATGACCTTTTTACGAACAACTCTGAAATCTGGTACATGGATTCACCATCCCTCCCTTATTTACAGCTAATACAGTGTAAAAGGAAGGCTCTATATTAGGTGAGGAGTTAGCAATCTGAGACTAGTGGCATAACTCCTCCATTGCTTTCTATAGATAAACTGTTTTCCCTCTCCTTGTCTTTTCAAATGAGAACTACTGCCCTGCTGCCCCCAGAATCTTGAACCGTCAAAATGTCATGCTTCTTGTGTGACACAAAGGGCATCCCTGTGTGAATTCCCATATCCTTGCTAAATACCAAGGCATATACCTGAACTGCAGGGATAACCTGCAATGACACCATATGAACACTACAATCTCTCTATCAGTTGCTCTGCAGGCTCTGTGTGAGAGTTCTGGGCCAAGCAAAAGTCAAATCTGCAGGCTTCTCTGTTTTCCCTCGCACTGTTCTACTATGAGTCTGAATGAGAAAGGAGCAACTGGGAGGTCAAGGTGGCAACAGCAGGAGCAAATGAAGACAGCCATCAGTTCCAGGAGGTGAGAAGTGCTTAGCTACTCTCACCAAACCTGTATAAACAATCCCCAAACAGCTTCATGAAGTTTCCACCCAGCCCCCCCTTTGCCCCACTTACCCTAGCACTCAGCCAGGTCTCTTACAATGCCTATCCACTTCTTAAATATCTTAGTGCTCACCCATCAACCCCAGAAACACCAGCATCTCTTAAATAACCTAGTGCCCACCACACAGAACTCTCTGACACCTGCAAGCATCCAGCTTCCCCACACTCAAGTGCTTTGAGCGGAGTGTGTGTGATGGGAATCAGTGACTCTCTCCTCTGTGAGGACATCACGTATGGAACTGCAAATTAGCAGCTATGCATTTATTTATATATTATGGTAGCCCCAATGGCCCAATCAGGATTGAGAGTTCATTGTGCTAAGTGTGGGCAAACAGTGAGATACACTCCCTGTCCCAGAGTGCTTACCATCTAGTTTACAACAAATAAATTGATGTAATCATATATGTCACAGCACATGGGGAAAGCAATGACAAGAAGTGGCCCTGCTACTCAATACAGTAGAGATTTGCTGTTGACATAGCTAGGTTATTTTCTGAGTGCCTCAGAAAGCAGATAAAATATGGTAACTTCCTTAAAAAGACTACTCAAAATGCCTTTTGCTCACTCTTCTGACTACAGGCTCAACTAGGAATATACCAAAACCTGTATTGGAAGTGTAAACTGACATTGTATGTGCCTAGCTGGAGGAATTTCTTGTTCGTCTAGGGGTGAGTGTGAGAGATCTGGGCCAAGCAAAAGTCAAATCTGCAAACAGCCAGTTTACAAACGTAAATTGTGGTGAGTTGTGCTTTTTGGGCAGATGCCTGCTTTCTCTGGTTTTTTGTTCTTGTGTTAAGATTCTGGATTATAAGAAATAAAGTAGTATTGTACGGCAATCTTTCAGCAATTTTAAGAATGCTGTGAACATAACAGGAAACTGAATGAATATCATATTACTTGTGACCAATTAAAATGATAAAATCAAGCTTGACATTTGAAAATATATTTGAAATTATAATATACATTTGACACGGAATTCTCCACTCATCCAAATTTCAATAAATGTTTTCGCATGAAATATCCTAGAAAATTTCCAATTTTATTAACACTGCTTCTATTAAAGAATTTCAAACCCAGAATTTTTTAAAACTGCGGTTAATCTTTTACTCTCATTTACAGGGAAGTGCAATATAGAAATTCTTGTACACTTAATACACTAGAAGAAACACAATATTTAGATTGAGGTATGGCTCTCTAGAGTTAGTCCTATTATATTTGTGCAATTATAATATGTTCCTAAATCTTTTTATACCACAATCAGATAAGCCAAGCAGTTCTTTACAAACTGCACTTCAACCATTAGTATAGGATTTTATAATTCCAGACTATCAGGTCTACAATATTCCCTAGAATATACCAGGAATAAATAAAATTATTATCATGTATCATCTTAGTTGAATCTACTGACTCTTTCATTCTTTTCAGCTTTTTTGTTCTTGAAAACTTTTTCCTCACAGGGTTCTCAGTCTAATAAGAGTGAGCAAAAGGTTGCTTAAACCATTTTCTGGATGAATTATTTTCACTGACTTTTCATAGTAGAGAAGCTAGTTCCCCCCTTTCTGCTTTTTTTTTTGTTTAAAGACAAACAAGAACATTACTGCAGCTAATTTATAGGAAGGTAAACATATAGACCTGGTCTTGCAAGTTAATCAATGTGGTCAGACTCCTATATCAGCATGGAGCCCTATTTATTTTAGTGGGGCTTTGTGCAGGGGCTTGACTCTTCCTCTGTGGAAGGATGTGCACACTTGGGGTGTAGTTATATAAAAAAAGATTATATTTACAGCAAAATCTAATCGAGTAAACACAGTGCTTGCGAACAGCATTAATAGCATAAATGAAGCCATATACTTGACTGACTTCTCTATTAAATATATGAGTACATTTTTCTCTTTCTAATCTCTGCATTTTTGTCCACAGCAATATGGAATTTGGTTATCTTTTGAATATTTTTTTTTTATAAAATTGCCTACAGGTCATTTAATCTCCCATTCTTCAAAATTCAAGGAAATGTAAATCACTAACACCAAATGAGATAAAATATTAGCCATAGGTATTGTGTATTAGCTTTGGAAATAGCTCTTAATGTTATAGATTAGTCAAAAGTTACATTTTGAGTTCTTTTGCAAAATAGTTAGTTATTCACTAAAGCTTTGTTTTATAAAGAAAAGTTGGCTAGTAATTCTCCACCTAGATTTATTGCTTGTATGAGACGAATCATCATGCATTTTGAATAGCAAGGTTGTGCAACATACATCTTTTGTGGTAATGTTAAGAAATTGCTATTCATGTATCTAGGACTTCTGGCTGTACATCAAAATTCATGACTGTTCCCTGTGTACATTAATAAGTCAAAAACTTATTTTTTTTCCGGAACCGTTTCTGAATTGAACTAAATCTTCAAAGATTTTGAGACTCAATCATCACTAATCAGGAGCAAAATATTAGGAGTCAAATAGCCTGGAATGAGGCAAGTTTTCCATATTTTCTCATGAGATCAGTTGTAATCAATAAACCAAATACTGTGATCCAACAAAACTATGCTTAATACAAGGCCTAGAATTGGGTGGTGGGGGAGTGGTAGAAAAGTCACTCTAAGCCATTTTTTCCCATTCCCTAATCTCAGGGATGACTGCCTAAGAGCTATTCTAAATTATATTACCTATATTCATCTCCTAGAGGTGCTTCATCAATGAGAGATCACTAAGGCATAGAATGATATCACAGAATTCCTTTCTACCATCAGCCATGCCCCAGAATTATTCAGGAATGCCCCAAACCAAAGGGAATATGCAGGTGATATAGAGACCACTATACTGATTTTATGTCCTTGCATTAGGGAGAAGTTCAACTACCTTGTCAGATAATCTTTCATTTATGCCATTGGCCCCAAAGAGCAGAGAGCTAGGACTGGACCCCATATGAGGCATGATAATTGTTTCTGAATAGCTTGTCATCCATAATCCATGCTTTAACTAAATATATTAATCAATGAAGATATTAATCAATGAAGGATTGCTATGCCTATATAAAATCAGCATTTTATGGTTAGTTGCTCTCTTTCTGGATGAAAGTGTGTGTGTCTATATTTTAGATGTAACTGTAGCTGTGCAATGATCAGATGGCAGAAAATAAATAAAATGTCAGGTTATAGGGAAGGCTCATTGTTATGTTGATCCCAATCATGGAGAAAAAAGCAATGATATATCTGAGATACATGAATGATATTTTCATTCTCTGGACAGATGACCTAAATTTCTTCATAGATTTCTAACACAACTTAGACAACGACCAACATGTTATCCATTTGACGATCTCTAAAATACATCCACCCTACCACCCTCTTCCTGGATAGCACAATGAGCTTCAACAATGGAACCGTACAGATATCTATATAAAAGAAACCAGTAGATCACCACACAAAGTTGTATATCCAGAAAGCACCCCAACCACAGCAAAAAATCAGTTATCTACAGTCAAAAACTCAGATGCCACAGAATATTCTCTGAGGAGAAACTGTGGTTTAACACTTTTAAAATCTTTAACACGTTTAAAATCTAATTCACCAAATTAAGACATTCCACGAAAGAGGTTGATCTCATCAAGCAATGATGATTAATGATCTAGATGATGGAATAAATTGTCCCCTCAGCAAGTTTGCGGAGGACATGAAGCTGATGGTGGGGAGGAAGAGGTAGATATGATGGAGGGTAGAGATAGAAACAAGAGTGTCCTACACAGATTGAAGGATTGGGCCAAAAGAAATCTGATGAGGACAAGTGCAGAGTAATCACACGCTGGTGACCAACTGGCTAGGGGTCAAGTCTGCAGAAAAGGACTTGCAGATTACAATAGATCAGATACTGGATATGAGTCAGCAGTGGGTCCTTTTTGCCAAGGCGACTAATGGTATACTGGCTGCATTAGTACGAGTATTGCCAGCAAATCAAGACAGGTGATTATTCCACTCTATTTGACACTGGTGAGGCCACATCTGAAGTTCTGTATCCAGTTTTGGGGACTCACTTCAGAAAGAATATGGACAAACTGGAGAGAATCCAGTGAGGACAACAAAAATAATAAAGGGCCCGGGGCACAGGATTTATGAATGAGGCAAAGAGAATCTGATTTATTTATTCTGCAGGAAAAAAGGCGGAGGGGGGATTTGATAACAACGTTAAACAACCTGACAGGGGATTCCAAAGAGGATGGCGCTCATCTCAGTGGTGGCAGGTGACAGAACAAGAAGCAATGGTTTCAAGTTGCAGTGGAAAAGGGGTAGGTTAGATATTAGGAAAATCTATTTCACAAGCAGGTTGGTGAAGTATTGGAATGGGTTATCTATGGTAATGGTGGAATCTCTATCCTTAAAGCTTGACAAAGCTCTGGCTGTAAAGATTTATTTGGGGTTGATCCTACTTTGAACAGTGGGTGGGAATAGATTCCCTCCTGAGGTCTCTTCCAACTGTGCTAGAACAGTACATGCAAAATCTGCAGACATATCTTCACTGATACAATGACCGATACATATCGTTCCTACAAATACACATGTGGTTTACATCATCCAGTACACTGAATGCCTCAGTCAAAACACACGGTCACTATGCTTTTGAATAAACTCACACAGAAAAAGTGATAAAAGAAAAAAAAAGCACTGTACTACCAGTAGGTGATAGTTTTCAAAGAGCAATCACTCTATACCTGACCTCTCAGTCCTCATTCTCAAAGGAAATCTCTATAACACTTTAAAATATGAAAGTGAGAACTTAAATTCATAACTGTGTTAAACACTCAAATACAAGGAATGAACAGAGACAATGAATTTATGTTGTATTGCAACAATGCATAATTCAGTAATGTGCTATCTGCTACACCCTTGGTAGTTACCTCCCTGCCCCTTCCTGTTTTCCTTCTATGACTGGGAGTGTGTGGTGGTGTTTACTGGCCACTTCAACTTCAATGATCTCTTGAAATGTGTGTTAAATGCTTATGCTAAGACAGGGTGTCAAACATCTGGCTTATAGGCCATCCCCAGCTGGAGTGATTGCACAATCCAATCTAGGACTCCTAGTGGACCAGGGGAGGGCTGTCCATTACCAGCCCTCAAGCCCTTCCCCTTTCTGCCATTACCCTGCCTCTCCCCCTGTGCCCAAGGAGATGGCTTTGGGGGTTATGGGCAGGGAGGTCTGGCACAGCAGGAATGATCAGGCCCTTTCCATGGCAGAAGGACCTGCAGGGAAATGGAGCACAGTGGAACAAGTGCAACCATCTAATGTGCTCTGCTTCCATGTGGCTCCTGCTGCCATGGGAAGTGCGGGGGATGGGGCTCAATCACTGATGTCATGCTGCAGCAGTCCCCCCTACACACACAATGATCCTTAAAGCTGAGTCCTTGGAGACCAGGTGCATGAGGGGAGAGGGCAGAGCAATGGCAGGAAGGGGTGGAGTTTGAGGCCAGTAATGGACAGGCCCTTCCAGCCCACTGGGAGTCCCTGGCCAGACTGCACAAGTGCTCTGCCAAGGATGGCCCATGGGCTGGCAGTTTGAGACCCCTGTGCTAAACTGTCTGTTTCATTTTGTATTTAGCTGTACATTTTAGAATCCTGAAGAATTCTGAAAACATGGAAATTTGTGTCTTTCATCAATAGATATTGATTCAGTGAAAGATATCACCTCACCCACCTTGATTCTGGTACACAAAGAAGCTGTCAGTGGAGGAACAATAAGATGTAATTTTATAACTTGAGTTTTATACCATCAATTTATAAAGCTTATTGGAACCTGCCATTTTGAATATATGGATTGTGACTCTCTTCAGAAGAAGGAATTTAGTATATATTTCTGGTCCATAGGATTTATATATAACACCAAGGTATTGCATTCTACTGTTGACGATACAAAATATTCTTATGTTTCAGTAAACAGCATCAGACATCTTGGAGAATTAATCAGCAATAGCTGCAAACTGATGCATAACTAATTTTCAGGAAATTTAGATTTCATTCTACTTTGGCCTTTCATATTTACAATAAACACTCCACTAAAATAGTAATGCTTTATATCAATAGTCTTTTTAATATGAATTTATACTAATAATAAGTAACAAACATTTCAAAAACATTAAAACTGTTCACTTTCTGCTTTGTGTTTTCAATAAACAAAAATGTTTTAAAGTCCCTGAAGTCAAATTGAGTTTAAATTGTTATTCTCTCCTCACATAATTAAAATTAAACACTTACATTAATATTAATCTCACATTTTGAGCCAGTCCAGCCTGTTTCACAGGAGCATAGATACCCAGCTACAGAATCTACACATCTGAAACACAAAATACAATTGTACAGATCATCATTCATATTTTTAACGATAGCGCCAATCATAAAATTCTAATTTAATCACATATTTAGTAATCATATGAGTAGCTGATTCAACTCCTACTGAATCAATAGGATTTTTTTCTATTAATCTTAATGGACTTTTGGATGTGGTATATTATGAGGGCTGAAGAGATTTTAAAAGAGCAGACATGCTTCTAATAAAAGAAAGACTTATCATTCTGACCTGTTGGTATGTCATAAATGAAGAGTTGCTTTTAAGAGTAGTAAAGTCTAATTAATCCACATTTATTGAAAATCACTTCATGTTAATGAACATGAATTGAAGAAGAACTGAGATAATGCACCAGTATATTACATTATCTTAAACAGGCAACATCTGTCATCCTTAATTGTGCTTGTACTCTTACTTTATGGGGAGAACATAATTAAAACCATCTTTATCAGCCTTCTCTTTCAGTGAATCTTAAATACTGTAAGTTAAGTACATTTTCCTGAGATAATAATAGTAAAATAAAAATAACCACCTTCCATGGAGACAAGGCTCTGGCAAACATTCATCAACATCTGTTTCACAGTTTGTTCCAATAAAGCCTCTTTTACAGTGACATTCATAAAAGCTTATATCATCCATGCAACTTCCACCATTGAGACATGGGGCTGATATACATTCATCTATATTTACTTCACATCTGTTGCCTAAGTAAAAACAGAACAGCAATGACTGTAACTTTCAACTGTAAATAACAACTCTCCAAACTTAAACAAAAAAATTAAGGTTTACTTTGTTTATATTAAAAATCCCAGATGACATGTTGTACATTTCTCTGTGTTGTTCATGTATTACCTTGCTATATTCAGGTGTATAACTCATTCCAATATGATATTCTTTATTGATGTGCAAGAATAATATGTAGGTTACAATAAATTCCACAGCTAGCATCTGTATTTGTAGCAACTGGGCTACAAATTGAAGACAGAATGATGACATACAAAGGCACTGAATGTTTATTAGAATGGTGTTAAGAATTTATCGGAAAGAAGAATTCGATGCATTTTTTCTGTCACTGGGCTAAATGCAAACACAGTAGGTGAGGCAGAGTGGCACAAGTGTGCTTGTGATATGAGGAGATCGAAGGATTATTTGAGTGTCAAATAACTGTGGATTGCAATATGGAGATGATATAAAATCCCAAAGTGAGTTATCAAAACAAAGAGGTTCATGTGTACCTTGAAGTTCTTATATGTATCATTTCAATGCAGAACCGTGTAAGTTGTGTCAATAGAAAGACTCAGACATCACCAGGGTCAAGGATCCTACAAATACTAAATTAGATGGAGGTAGAAGGGTAAAGAAAGGGGTTTCGACCTCCACAGAAGCCCTCCTAGGTCGTTAAAAATCTACAATGATGGAGATTCCACAATCTCCTTAGGCATTAATGTCCAATTTAAGTTGCCCTTGATGCAATTTAAGACCATTGCTCAGAGATTAAGGAGACCTATTTTACTTTCTTGTAACACCTTTTTATTACTTCATGTCTCCTCTTAGTCTTCTTGTCTCCAGACAAACTTTTTAAAATCTTCCCTCATATGTAATCTTTAATAATTTCTGCTGCTCTTCTCTGTTCATTCTGTAATTGGTCCACATATTTCTCGCAATGTGTCTCCCAGAACAAGACACACCATTCCAGCTGAAGCCTAATCAGTGTGGAGTAGAGTAGAATAATTACTATGTGTTTTGCTTATAGCACTTTTGCTAATGCATCTCATAATAATGTTTGCTTTTTTGTGCAACAGTGTTACACTGTTGATTCATATTTAGCTTGTGATCCACTTTAGGTTAGATCCCTTTCTGCTCTAGTCTTTCCTAGGCAATTGTTTTCCATTTTGTATGTGCACAACTGACTGTTCCTTCCTAAGTGGAGTTCTCTGAATTTGTCCTTATTGAATTTCATCCCAGATCATTTATCTAGTTAGTCCAGATAATTTTCAAATTGTTATCCTATCCTCCAAAGAACATGCAATTCCTCCCAGCGTGGAATTGTTCACAAACTTTATAGGTGTACTCTCTATGCCATTATCTAAATCATTGATGAAGTTATCAACAGACCTAGAACCCGAATGTTACCCCATTCCATCTTGACTGTGAATGACTGATAACTATAGTCTGGGGACAGTTTTCCAACCAGTTATACACCAACCTTGTAGTTGTTATCTTCAAGTTTTATTTTCTCAATTGGTTTATAAAAAGATAATGAGAAACAGTATCTAAATAAAACCTTAGAAAACTCAAGATATACCACAACTACCACTTACCCCACATTAACAAGGCTTATTATCTCACAATGTTTAATAGCTCCTCTGGACTACAGGATGTTGACAGTGGGCATTTCACTAGGCAATATGTCCTCCACATTCACATATGGGGTCATGCATCAGATTCCAGTTGGTCATAATGTACTGCAGCACAGTTTAGAGTATATTGGTATTGTTATTTGAGATCAGTGCCTGGAAGAAATTGGCCTGAAGAAAACAAGTTCTCCCATCAGCATTCTCTGAAATGTACTACCATGTAGCCTTCCACAGCGATGTTTTCAGAGGCAAAGGTCTTTCTTGATTTCTGCCTCTTTTATGGTGAAATGTGTCAGCCATGTAGTGGCTGTCTTCTCTCTCCTTTTTTTTTTTTTTTTTTTAAACTAAAGGCTCTGTGCCCCACTGGTGATGGTGTAGCTATGTAGCTAAAATATGGCCTTATGCAATGTAATGTACCCAGTAGGCCACTCTTTCTGAAAACAAAAAGGAATGGTCTAATTGTACCACTGGTAAAGGCTCATCAGCCAGAATCTTGTGTCTGAAGCGGAACAAGGCAGGAATAGGTTCTTATGGTTCCTACTTTGTTTTAGGTTTAAAATTAGCTTTGTGAAATAAAGAAAAGATTGTGATGATTGTTCTCTTTAAGTTGCAATTTGATGTTCCTGCTTATATGTTAATATTGTTTCTGTGTTACAGAGAAATCATCCCTGTTTTGTGTGTGAGAATGAGGAATGTGTTAGAAGTTAAGTGTGAAGGCCATTACCAGATCAGATGTTTTAGGGAGAAACTGAGGGCAGATGTGAAGGCTCCAGGAGACTACTGTATACTCCTACTTAGATGTGGATGAAGGGCAGATTGATAAGGCAAGCAGCTATCAATTGGGACAAGATAGCTGTGACATGAGAAGAACAACTTGAGAAAACAAGCTCTCACCAAAGGTGATTGATTACAGAATGGTGGTGCAAAACTTATTGATCCCAATGAAGAAAAAGTTCCATAAAAAGGGGCTGCTTTTCCTTTATTTTATAGGTTCCATTTTGCCAAGGTCCTGAAGGATCCATCCAGACCGATAAAAGCCACACTGTGCCCTTGTACTCAGCACAACTGGCCACTAGAGTGATGCAAGCAACATGGGAGGGGGGTGTTTGTGTGTAGATGTACATGCTTTTTACATTGTATTATCAAAGTATTTTAGGGGGCATACTGCCTTTCCCCCTAAAAATATCCTATCTGCTTTTTATAAGCATAACAATGGTACACCCTTTATGAGGCAGTATAGGAACAGTGTGAGAGTTAGTTTCAGTGCCTTTATGGTTCTAAAGTATGGACTGAGTTCAATATAAATTTTAATAGCCAGCAGATTTGAAACAAACAACAGGAAGTATTTCCTTTCACAACCCACAGTGAACCTGTGGAACTCTTTGCCAAAGGATGTTGTGAAAGACTATAACAAGGTTCAAAAAAGTATTAGATACATTTATGAAGGCTATTAGACAATGATTAGTAGCCAGAGCAGGGGCAGTGTCCATTGTATCTCTTTGACAGAAAGTGGAAACAAGTGACAGGAGATTCATCTCTTGATAATTGCTGTTCTGATCTTTCCCTCTGGAGCACCTGGCATTGGACACCGTTGGAAGAGGGGATACTGGGTTAGGTGGACCTTTGGTCTGATCCAGTATGGCATTCTTACGTTTTTATGTTGAGCGGATACTTTGGACATGGCCACGGTCAGCCACAATACTCCACAGTTGTGTAATGCAGAAAGAAACTGGTTGCTCTAAGTGTTTTGAGGTTAACTCCACATTTTGTGTTAGCCTGTTCCTAGTTATTGGAATTCACTTTCTTTTTTCAGCTTTTTTTACGTGCTCTTTGAATGCCAGTGTTCAGTAGTACATGAACAAAAGGGACATCAGATATCATCAAGGATATCTGATGATATCTGGAATTTTTCATTTGAAAGATGCTCACTTGTGTCTTGCTATGATTGGGATTTCAAGAACCACGTACAACAGTATTTTTCAAGTATGCTTAGGAAGCGAGCTAGAGCTCAATTGCACAAATCATTTCAATTGAGTAGCAATGCAAATGCACTAAAATCTTCATAAATGCAATCTTTGTATGTTGGGGAACTCTAGTTATTTGTGTAGGTAATAAACAGCAAGGGTGCTAGTTAGCGCTGAAGTTTGTCACAATGCAATTTGTTGAATTAGCCATGCCATTTCTTTTTCTGATCAGCCATCTCAAAAAGAACATTGGTTCTGGAATAGGGAAGAGATGACCTGGATTGTCTTGCTCTTTTCAGAACTCTCACTAATTTCAGTGCATGCTAGTTCATAGTGTCATAAGCAACCTACAGATTAACAACCACTGCCTCTGTAACGTGGCAGGTTTGAAAGGAATCTTTTATATTTTGAGCTAGGTGAGCAATTTGGCCACAGTAGGAACATTCTGGGTGAAAATCATCTTGGTCATCAATCAGCTACTCTTCCATAATTGCTGTTATTCTATCCGTTATTGTTCACTTATATATCTTGTAGATTGATCAGAACAAGGATTTTGGGTAGTAATTCTTGTTCTCATTGAAAAGTTCTGAGCAAATTTAATTTAAGATTTATGGCAGTATAAGATCTTTGGGGGGAGGGGTAAGGCTCTCTATGTTATGTCTGAACTGGCACAATGATATCCTGCTCTAAATTCAGCTTCTTAGGGTACATCTAGATTGTGGCGCTATTTCGGAATACTTCTGGGATCTCGAAATAGTTATTCCACATCTTTTGAGCATGCCCATTATTTTGAAATAGATTTTAAAATAAAGGGCTTGCTATTCTGATGTCCTTGTAACCCTCATTCCATGAGGGTTAAGGGACACTTTGGAATAATGGTTTATTTCAAAATTTGGCATTGTGTAGTCGGAGCCAAATTTCAAAATATACTATTTTGAAATTAGATTGAAATAAGATATGTCCCTAGTTGCTCCTGCAATATGAATAATACATTATAACATAGTTTAGAGGTAAGGAACAAACAAGCAAGGTGTAAATCTAAGAGAAATGATTGCACCTTCTTGAAGATAGAATAGAATAGAATAGAATAGAATAGAATAGCCCTGTGGAACCCTATGTAACAGAAGCATTCAAGTAAATTCTGAACTTGCACTATAAGGCCAATAATGAATGGTACATGTCAAAAACCTATTTTTTTAGAATTTAAGTACTTAGTGAGATACACACACAAACACATTTCCTAGATATTCTCATCCTTCTGTACTACAGAATCTTCAATGCTGTGGAATTAAGATGTTTTAACTGATGACATCATGCAAGAATAACTGAAATAATAACATAAATCAATGGTTCATGCATGTTTACACTGCTATACTGAATTGTTGAATAAAGGCACCAAATCCATCTGTTTTGCCTCAGAATACATCAGGTATCACAGAAATATTTTTCCCTACAAATCAAAATGAAAGTATACAGAGTGCTTCAGCATTAGACTGTCTTGATCTCCTGTTATTAAGAGTTACTTCAAGTGCACTTCTAATGCTGACAGGCACAATTGAACCTGAATCTCTGGAATTCATTGCATGAGCCTCTACCACATGAGCTAAAAGCCAGTTGGCTCTCAGCTAAGGCTGTAGATCAGATTCATTATTCTCTCTGTAAGTGGTCTCAGTGCCACTGGATGGGACAGTGTATCACACCCAGAAGGTGTGTGGGTTACACATTGACAAAGCAGGAACACTGCACAGTGCTACACCTCGAGCCTGTACTTAGCTTGCATAAACTCCAAAGCCTTTCTTTGATGTCATTCCCTTTTTCATAGCAAAATGGTAAAATGATTTCTATAGCTCAAGTTTCTATTGGAAAGGACTTCAGAAGAAAGGCTTTTGTCCATCTCAGGGCATGTAAATCAAGATTATGTAGCTCCAAACAAATTTTGTTGAATGCATAATGTTGTTTTCTCTTTACATAATTAACTGTAATGTTATTTGCCATGTTTGCGTTCCTGAACTCTGATGATCACTGCTAGAAGCAGCTTCCTCTTCAAGCCGCTAATCCTGTTCTCACAAGAACTCTCATTAAAGTTCAAATTAACTGCCTTAATTACGGGAAATGTTAATGTAGTGGATTGCACTCATGCGCATGTCCTTTCCTGTAGCACGAGGGTCTTTCTGAAATAACAAATATTGTTTTCTTTTTGGTTGGTTGGGTCATTGGTTGGGCTGTTTTGTTTTTTCTACTCTGAGCTGAGCTAATGGAGTCTTTAGGTATAGTAGGTCTGGGTTTTGAAGGTTGAAGATTTTGGTTTAAATCTACTCATTTACTGTTACTAATGATATATGTGCATAAACACTAATCATTATCATAAGCCATTTGGGGCCTTCATTATCTTGCTGACTTAATACTCATCATTTTCAGAGAAGAAATGGCTAGTAATGGAGAATTCTCTGGTACTTTTTATTATCTGAGAAACAAAACGTGTCAGCAACTATTAAATTTTATTTGATTTCTGAGTGTTTTAATAATTATTTAATTCACCGATACATAAATGCATTTTTGCTTGTTGCCTGAATTTCAGAGGTTCTAAATACCCAAGGACCCCTCTGGAAATCTGAATCTGTCTTTCAGAACTGTAATTATATTTCAGCCTACTACTCCTAGACTTGCCCCTAAACCAAGGTAATTTACAGACACATCCAGAGATGACATGCTGATGGGGGGAGGCCACTTACCCTTAAGCTAAGTCTAAGAAGACTTTACAGTGCTGAACTTCCTGCTGAAGGAGTTTGACACCCCCACTCCCATGCAGCAAATTACAATGCTGTAAAATGCCAGTGTGAACCAGGCTACAGCACTGGGAGCCACACTCTTAGCACTGTTAGCCTTCTTGTGGAGAGCGTTTACATAGATAGAGTGATGGAAGAGCTTTCTCCCAGCATTCATGCCATTGCCACACTTTCACTTTAAAGCATTTCCAGGGCAGTGCTGCTGCAGCTGCTCTTTACACTTTTATTACAGCCTTAGTTTTCCCTCCCAGAAAGCAGCAGCTCCTCCCCGCAGCTTCCAGCTGTTATTCCTGTCTCTCCCCACAAAGTGCAGCTTCCTAGATCTGGCAGTTGCTTCATAGGGAAGGCAGAAATTAGGAGAGGGTCCTTGTGTGACCCTGCATGCTCCCTCCCAGATCATACTTGTTTCCGTTTTGGGGAAACTGTGCATGTTCAATGTTGTGTTCAGTATTCACAAAATCTCCAAATGTGGACTTTGAAATGAATTGCTTGAAGAAATATGGATAATTCACAGTGGAAGGCAATAATAAAATAATAATAATAATGGCTGTGGCTGTTTTTGTTGTATTTTATTCATTAAAATGGTTAGTTTTATCAGAATCAGGTAATCCGAATACATTCTTGCTGCTATGCTTTGTTCCTGCTGCTATCATCTCTTCACGTCACAATCCATCCACTTGATCAAATAGTGTTGATATTTGAGTACCTAGCGTGCTTTCTTACTTTCTTTCTCGCCTACTAACAACACTTTCAAATATTAGCTTCACAATCTACTATTTAGTGATTCCAATATTATGTGCTGTAGTTTCTTTTATTCAAAGTGAATGAGGTATTGTTGACTTGCTGAATGGCTGCAACCTAACTTTTAAAGAAGTCTGATTCAGAAGAAAATTTGAAAGGCAGATCAAGGGTTAAAAAAGTATTAAATTTATTTCAGTCTTGTACATTCCTGTATATGTGATTGAAGAAGAAAAAGTGGTAGTTTTTCCTGATGATTAACATCTTGTAAATAGAAACATTCTTCTATGCTTTTCTGATCCACCCTTATTGCTGCTACATCAATCCACTACTACAAAGATATAGAATTAATTTCTGCTTGAACAGTTCAATACAAAACAAAATGAAAATCCATTATTTTATTGTGGGGGAAAAGATTGCATGACAAACTTATTATGTCATTAAATAATTACAAACATGTATTTTCTGAAGATCTAACCTACTGTGAGAAAGGATATTTTATATCTCCACCTTCATTATCATCCTGTAAATCCTAACATAATGAAGCTCACAGCAATACACTAACACAGATTTCTACAATGCAGAAATAGTCTCAATTTAAATTATATTGAGAAAGAAATATGTATTCAGGACCCCAGAATGAGAGAGAAATATTAAAACTATAAAGAGAAAAATAAAAAGAGTGGAAAGGATCATTTTTAATGTCTCTGAAAGAATTTGACCCACTATATTTTATATCCACAACTAAGGAGAAAATTCCAGTAAAATGTTATAAAAAAAGATTGATGAGTGAAAATATATCTAATATAACATTTAAGAAAAGAAAGGGAAGACATTTATATTTCTTAGACTAAACTATGAAACATAGTTGTTTCTGTTGACCAAAGAAAATAAAACATTAATACAATATATTTCCTTACCCACTTCCTCTCTCTAGGGAAAACAAAATAAGATTGAATTTAGAAATTGAAATGCTAATTCAAGTCTATATTAGTAGACATCTGTCTATTCTTATACTAAGAAATGTCTCTGTCTTTCTCAGTATTCCACATTATTAGCTGTCCTTTCTGAGAACATCCTTCTTTTGCAAAGGAATGAAGAAAGAGGCAAAAATTTACTTTTTCTTATAAAATGAACAGAATTAAGTATATAGAGGAATTTGATGATCAGGGATTGATGATCAGATATAGCAACTGAAGATATGATTAGTAGCTAAAAATGTCAAATAGCATTCCCTGCTAAATTTCCATAATTATGGGCACAAAAATTACAAAAATAGGGTAATGTAGCTTTGAGCTGGGGTACCTTTTAAAAATTTATCTTGCATGCTGTGAAATGGAGGCTTTTGGGCAGTCAAATATTCTGGTTAACTAAAAATTCAGGGTGTGAGCTGGAGCTCTGGGCTGAGGAAAGGGTTTAGGACATGGTAAAAGCTCTGGCATTGGGGTGAGAGCATTGGCCAGGTTAGGGCCTCAAATAAGGAGTTCAGAGCATGGGAGGGGGATCTGGGTTGTGGCAGAGGTTGGGTATAGAAGGAGATGAAGGCTCTGGCCAGGATGCAGGCTCTGGGATGGCGATGGCGATGATGAATTCACAGCTCAGGAAGAAGTTCAGGGTTCAAGCTTAGGAAGGAAGTTGAGTACAGGAGGGGGTTCAGGGCTGAGGGTTGGAGCATGGGAAGAGTTGTGGGGCATAGGTTCTGGGAGGGAGCTCAAGGCAAAGCATTGGAGCACAGGAGGAGTTTGGGGATGCCAGATCCAGATTGTGGAAACAGAAACATATCCCTGCTGCTCCCAGGAGGAAATTCAGCTAGGTGACTCTGTCCACTGCCTAGGCTCACAGGCACCACCTCTGCAGCTTCCATTCACCATGGTTCCAAGCCAGGGTAGGGCAAAAGCTAGCATACAGAGCCCTCATGGCTGTTCCTTTATGTAGAAGCATCAGGGACATGCTGTTGCTTTTGGGGAGCCAAATGGAAGCAGATATGGAGCCTACCAGCTCCAAACTATAAGATGTACTTTCAATGACAACCAGAAACACTGGTTTCTAGAACTTTTCTGTTGGTACAGGACCAAAAAAAATAACTTTTTACTGTAATTGCAAAATCAGGCTGTTGTAGTCCTGCAGTCCTTACAAGATAAAGATCCGTGGGGAGACCAAGCTTAGTTTGAGATTTCCATTCTGAAAAAAATTTGCAACACTTGCTGTGAATACAGATGGTACTCATTATAAGAATGACTTGTACAAAAAGGTAGAAAGGTGAAAATAAATGTATATTACAGTGTAAAAAAAATGAAAGAAATCATTATACTACTTTGTTTGTCTTTTTGCAGAAAATAGATGCTAAATAATAGGAGATAAAATACTTTTTTTTAATGGGTAAATATTTTAACTCACATTTTTTAGTTTTAAAGTAATTTAAATTTAGTTTTAAACTTTGTGTATAAATGTGATATACATTTGTAAACAATACTCCAGGAATAACCTTTAGTTTCACTGGAAAAATCTGGTCCATTATGTATACGCATTTACATTTAAATGATTTCCACAAGACAAATGCACTAAATTTGTAATATGTCAAGCTCAGCCACAAAAAAGTGGGTAAGCATTTATGACTATAAGATATGCAGTTTGTCATCATCTATTAATATAGTTGTCAAATCATTTGAAACCTGTCTTCCTTTGAATCCTAGTGAGCACCACTATGGAAGTCTTTGACCTTTAAGTGAAAAATCAACTTCTATATCATGAAAAACGTACAGTATCAATGTTTTGTAATTCTGTCTATCTAAGGTAGGAGGTAAGGTACCATGGATAGGTTATTTGATTGAAAGTATGCAGACTAGGGCCACATACATAAAAGTATGTAAGTGTTCCAATGCCTAAACCCTAGTTACACAGCCACCTAGTGGAATTCTCATCCCTGAGTTAAACACCTAAGCTTAAGTGCATGGGGAGAATTGGGCAACTAATGAAGGAATCTTCATAACATCATGAGTTGGGAGAAGCAAAATGCAAAGGAAAAGAAGGGGGCACCTTTTCCACACTTTCAGACTCCTAGCTTCCATTGATCTGTTCTTTAGTTACTTGACTAAGAGACTTCATTCATGGGATGAAAAAGGCAGTCCCCAACAATCTGGTGGATAAGGTGCCTAACTTGGATGTGGAAGACCCAAGTTTAACTTCCTGTTGTACCTGATTTGGAATAAGGAGTTGATCCTGAATTAAAGGTAAAGGCCCTAGCAGGCAGGCTTTCGATTTTTCCTCTTGGAGCTGTTTCACCTTGTATAAATATTTAAATAGTCACTGGGTTCAGGGACTTGAATCTGGGTCCCCCACATCCCAGATCCGTGCCCTGCCCAGTGGGCTGTAAAGTTAAAATCTCTTCAAACCTATGTAGAGAGCATAGTAATAATCAAGTGTAGCACCTTGGACAGGGCAGAGTTGGGCAGGTTCAGGAGACCTAGAGAGGGAGGTACTGGCCTGTCCCAGGCTGTGACCTTGATTCAAAGACCGAGAAGGTCCAAAAGGTCACAGGAGAAGTGGCACAAAAGAAGCAAGAGGCAGTAGAGGGAAGAGAAGGAGGGCAGGAGAAAACTGCAGCCAGAGGCTCTCTGGGTAGGGTCCCAGAGTAGTAGGTGA
>CM057847.1:140121438-140137072 GCA_030068395.1 Apalone spinifera | reverse complement strand
ATCTCCACTATTTACCAGTAGTAACAGAATACAGAACCGCCAATCTGTTTTCCAATTATTTGCACCTATCTTCTGAATGCTCATCCAGTTGGAGACATATCATTATGAATGAGTTTAAACAAAATTGAAAAGCTTTCTAACTCAGGCATAAATGTCTGCTATTCTATTTGTACACCTTCCCTTATTCACTTTAGTGAAAATGTCACACACAATTAAATTAGGAACACACAAAAAAACTCCTTGTAAGTAACTTACTTTCCTTTCTTAAAAATAAACTATATGAAGGGCATAATGTTATTTTTAGCAAACCAAGCTCAAAATATCATGAAAGTTGGCACTATATGAAAGTTACAGGTTTTCAAGTGTTAATACTTCATATCCAATTGAGAACTATAAAATCCATCTTTCATTTTATTTACAAATGTATAACCAAGCTTGCACTTCTAATTACTTCATTGGCCTGGGAAGAATGAATCCAAATGTCAAAAATAAATGTTACTGCCTCAAAAAAATATTTCTTACAATTACAAAGTAAGACAACAATACACTGCCCATCAGGAATCAGGAATACAGCCACCAACTTTTTGTATAAAATTGCTTCTGTTGTATTGCCATTATTTTAGTGAAAATATTTCACTTGAATCTGCCAGGTAACAGAATTTGTATATGGCATGACAGCAAAACTAGCCTCCTTACGTTCATGATTCCTCCTTATTATGATCATTATTTGTTAGCACCTAGGAATACCAATCAAGTATGATAAGAACTCCATTGTATTAAGCAATGCATAGTCTTAGAACAAAAAGACAGTTTTAAAATTAATTCAGTTTTGAAATATGTCTCTTTGAAACATGACTATTTAAGCATTGCACCTTATTACTTAACAGATTTCACCCTTATGCGCATTCAGGTAAGTCATATCTTCTTAGTTTAATGGAAATAATAAAGTTTTACTCTTTTTCTTTGTTTTGTTTCTATAGCTGTCAGGACTAAAACTACTAAGAGAGATTGTTCAGCATTCCAGTCTAATTGTCTCAAAATGTATATGTGTACCTCACAGTCCAAATACATCATAATGTTCCAAAATCTTAAACAGATCCAAAAACTCTCAGGGATTTTAGGCCCCAGGATAAGCATGATCTCCATTGCACAGAACAATGAAATGGATTAGAATCTGCCCTGACTGTCTTAACATCTGGGCCTGCAATCCTCCGATACATCAATCTGCAATAAAGTTCAATGGGAATTTGGGGTGCATGAAGAACATAATCTTATATTCTTGGGAAGAAAGCAAGGTGTTTCAAAAATCTTGGCCAAATATTCATCATGATTACGTCTGTGGGAGTTTGGTTACTGATAGAGTGAGATCAGAATCTGGCTCTAGATACATGACTACATATCACATTTCTCTCAGGCTGATTAAACAGAAGGCTAAAACTGAGGGGAGGGGAATATAATAGTAAAGTTAAATACAACAGACTAAATTCTACACATTACAAAATCCTAGATTTTGTCTAAACAATGCCTACATATTTTGATTTACATAAGGTCTAACAAAGGAATCAGGTAAATAAAATATAAATATTTGCATGAATATTCTAGCTACAGCGACTTCTTTTAAGTTTTTTTTAACGTCCCAAAATCAATCTAATCTAATCTGTCCATGTATTTTCCATGTTTATGATAAAAGAAAAATGTTCAATAGCCCCTAATTCAACACAAAAGATTTTCAGTGTGTATTTGTTCCTTAAAAAAGCAACTTTGCTCAGTTTTGATTGCTTTGTTTTGTTTTATTTAAACAACCTGGACTACATTCTAGATTCCCTGGTATTTGCTCTCCACATATGCTGAAGAAGTAGGGCTACTTTATACTCAGATTGTTATCATCCCAGTGGTCCCTGCTCAATCAGTATTGGGAAAATAGAATACTATCAAAGAGAAGTGCTAAAACATGCTCATTTGTGCCCTGGAATGTTTCTCTGCAGTTTGGTCTCACTTGTGCCAGAAGTAACTCCATTGACTTCTATGGAATTCCTTGTGTTTATCAGAGTATTCAAGGTCAGGTTTAGCCCCCTAATGAGTCAAAACCACAGCAGACACAGCAGAGTACTTTCATCTCATGCTTCATTTCTTGACTGTCTCTTTGAGTCCATTCATTTGAATGAAGCAAAAGCAAGAATTTGTTCCCATAAAATTAGTAATGTGACAACCCTAAAAATGGCAATACTAACATCCACCTTTATAATTAGGGTTTCCTTCTTTCATAAATGAATTCTAAAATTCTGTGTGTGCAACTTTCCATTTGTGAGTGAGCCAGCTCAGAATGGTACTGCTTTATTTTGGCCAAAGCCAAATATAATTCTCCTTACACATTTCAGTATTTCTAATATTTTAATTGTATTTAATTTTCTATTATCTTTTTCCTCTGTGGTCACTGGCAAATTATTATTAGTAGTCACCAAGACTGAGATTTTCAAAGCTGCATCATGAATCTGAATGCCCAATTTCCATTACAGTTAATGGGGTGTGCATATTCTATAGAGAAACTTTTAAAATCTTAGTCTAAGCTGTACATGAATTTCCATACGAAGTGCACACCATCTACAGTACTAATTCCTGTCCTTCCATTTTATATGCTGCTTTAAACCTATTGTTATTTTTCATTGTAAAAAACATAATTCTTAAAACTGTTCTTGAAATCTAAGTTGTGTTTTCTGTTTTCTCTCTTCAGTCGTATGCTGTCTTGTAACAGCAATAAGAAATTCTATCTAGCTGAATTTTAAAAATTGTTCTATTCCTAAAGTGTCAAGGCCAAATAATGCCCCCATAGCTGAACACATACAATTCCGACTGTTTTCAATGAGAATTACATTCAAATATCTGAGGGCAGAATTTGACCTTGAATATTCTTTGAGTTTGTTGCCTGTATGTAATTAAGCCTTGGAGTATTTTTTTTTCTCCTCCTAGATGACATCTAGGATTACTTACCAGCAAGGGTTGATATTTTTTTTTAAATAGAATTATATAAAGCACAGTCTGTGGTCAGTGACACTGAGTGAAGATATAAAATTGTTAGAGGCTACTGCTGCATTAGAAAACTTTTCTTTGGAAGCCTGACAAGTAGAAAAATATTCCAGATACTAGATTCATAATTCACTTTAATGGCACATCTATTGATGGAACCAATATTTTAAATGTATGGAAGCTAAAATATAAATGTGAGTAAAGCTTTGCAGCATTTGCAAATAGTTTTGTGTAGGTCTTGCAGCTTCAACAACTTAATGGAACTTGATTTGGTGACGGCCTTTGTCACAGCTTAATCAAATGCCAAAGCAAGTGTACAAAGTCATCTAAAATTCAGAGATCATGGAATAATAATAAGCAAGAGGATTGGTTATGGATGCATGTAATGGGAAAATAAGAACTGCAGTTTAGTCACTAGTTCAGTGATAGACACAAAATGACATCAAGTGTGATCCAAGACAAGGAATAAAAATTACTGTGTTCTATGAAATGAAAAATATTACATTGCAGAGGTAATTAATAACAGAATATTACTGGTCTTTGGTACAAGACACAATGCAGAGGTAAACCAAAGGAATTATGAACCTGAATAGCAGATGCGCATCAACTAAAATAATTATCATTATTCATTAACTTATATTATAAAAAACAGCTCTGCACAGTAGTAAAGAAATACATGAAGATTTCCTTTAAATTAGTTAAAGTATTCTGGAACATTAAGTAAAAGTTTTTCAGAACTCCTCTTGAGACTATCCCTGAGGATTAGAATACTGAAAAAAGAATTTGTGAACTCTTAGGTGGATGACATTTAAATTTTTCCTAGGCTGGATGTTCTTGTTAGGTTCCTATGAAACAATAGATAGATATTACAGTTCTGATACTTAAATATAATATCTCACATATGATCATGTTGCATCACACTATGGAATTTGTTCAGTTCCAGTACCTAAGTCATCTTAAATTGAGGTGAAATTCAACTAACCTGTTCTTGACTAGTTCTATTAACTTGATTATGTAACTGTCAGCAACCAAGAAGTTTCCATTTTTAGTTCACCCATTCTTAAATTATTGCACTCCTGTGTGTATTTGCGTTTGAATCTCCTTATTTCTGCTGTCTATTAACATATTACAGGATATTAGAAATTTATTTTCAGGGGAAAAAATGTCTGAAAAAGCTTTACCAAACAGCACAATATTAACTTATTCCACTTTCAGAGATGATTCTGTTTATGAATCCTTCAGCACTTAATGCATATACTGATGACAAGCCAGAAAGAAAGGTTTATCCTTTCCAGCTGCTAGGAACATAAGATGGATGAATCAGACTGACTCGTCTTAGAGACTGGAACAGAAACTAATGCAGTACTTGTCACAAAATGACTTTGACAATAATATAAAATGCTTTTGCATTCAATCACACAGTCACATTGTGCTGCCAGTTTGGTGAGTAAAGGGCATAATTTCTTGCTTTATTTTCTCCACCAGATTCTTTATTTATATTAATAACCTGTCAATGCTGACTTAATGAAGAGAGCAAATAGACAGTCTTGCTGTTCAAAGTTTGTAAACCATAAAAAAGGTTAGATCAGTTAATTAAATACAACTTTATTATTCCAATTTCACTGCTTCTTATTCAAAACGTACATTAACTATAAAAGCAGTTCCTCTTCCCTCGGACTATGCTTGTGTACTATTTATCGCAACTGGGGACAAAGCAAATATAGGTATAAACTAATGAAGTGCCCTCCTAAGTAATTATTTCAGTATGAGCACATGAGTGTGTGTTTATGTGTACATATAAAAGAGAATGTGAACACCAAAGTAACTGATGGAGTGATGAGTTTGCAAAGAGACTGAAACTATACATGTTAAAGGTGCAAACTTCCCCAGTTCATCATGATGAAGTGTTAGCTCAGACACCAAATGTTTCATTATTGTGAGCTATTTAATTACTGATCAAAGCATATTAGAAAGAATATCATAATGTGAAGATTCAAACAGCCTACTGCAACTGAGCTCTCTTTTTGACACACTGTCTAGACTACGGAGTTTTTCCGGGATATCTTTGGAAGTATCAAAGGTATGCATCTGCTCCTCTGATATTTTTTGTGGAAGAGCAGATGCACTCTTTCAGAAGCCTTGTCTTCCTTGCGTCACGAGGAAGAAGGGCTCTTCTGAAAGAGGAAGTTTTTCCAAAAATTTGGCCCAGTGTAGACGAGCCAAATTTCGGGAAAGCCTCTTCCAAAAAAACAATTGGAAAAAGGTAAGCAAATTGCTGAGCGCAATTTGTATACCTTCTTCCGATAAAAAGTATCATTGTAGACGTAGCCACTGAGCGGTTGGTGCTTAGGAAAGAACTATTTTCCAGTCAAAAAGGGCTCAAGCCTAAGGAACTACCATAGTCCAGAGAAGCATGTGAGCCCAACTAAGGCAGAGCCAAGCATAAGAAGTTCATCTGATCACACAATCACATTTTGATCAGTCACATCATTTAGAGTTCACGGCATTTTGGTTTGTGAGTGGCACTTAGAGGAGTACTTCTGAAACTTTTTTTCCCAGTATGATCCCTGAGGCAAAAATGGTAATCTCTGCTCTCTCCCTAATTAATGTATGCAGGAGATAAAGAAATAAAATGTAAAGAAAGATGTGGCACAGCAAAGTAAGAATTAAGTATCCAGGAGTATTCATCAATTTTCGGTGCCACTGACTTTAAAAGAAAATGGTTACTCGGCACTTCTGAAACTCAGACACTGATTGTCTGAAATTGAGCACCCAAAACAGAAAGCATATAAAACTAAAGGAGATTTCTGAACATATTACATACATCTTTAACTAGCAAATGTTCAATACATTTTTAAGCTAAATTAATTACCCTATACAGACAAAACTACCATAAGAGGAAAGGGTAATTTTGAATCTTGGGGCTTTTTTCCAAATTTTTACAATGATAGAAGCAGCTCAATTACATTTCATGCTAATAAGCTACGAATTTTTAAAGTTCAAGAACTCTCAAAATGTTCTCCAAAAGCTACCACATTTTGAAGTATCTGAAGATAAGTCTCTCCCACTGCGGCATCAGTAACAACTAAAAGCCTTTTATTGGACTTTTTTTTTTTTAAGTAATTTATTTAACTCCCAAATTTTATTTGAACACATTGAACACTGAAGATAAGTTAAAAATATAGAAATAGAGAACTCAGCCCATTTTCTCGCTATAATTTAGACAAATTAGTAAACCCCATAATTTAGGCTTCTATCCAAAAATATATATTTTGATACATAGTCTTGTAATAGAGAGAAAAGACAAAACAAGGGACTTGTGATTAAAGAAAGACAAGTTAGACAAGACAAATTAACAGTGGCCAGCAAATCAAACCCAGTCATACCATCTGCATTTACAAGATCAACCATTTTCTTTAAAACTAATCATTACTTACAGGACACTGAATAGAAAAGTTTAGCCAGGGTACAATGATTTAACAAACCAAGGCAAGAATTATTTTTCTGTAAGCATTTATTTAGGAGAATCTGTCAGAAGTGATGTAAAATGAGGAGTGAATTAACAACAAAATAATAATTTAATTGCAATGTATTATTTTCTGTTTATATGACATTATATAAGCCCTAATTTCTTCTTGCATAAATTAGAAGGAAAAGGCTTGAGGAATGAAAGGTCTGAAGATCTAAATAAAAGCTGAAAGGAAGAACAGGAGATACACAGCCCACATATTAAGGGGAGTCCTTCATGAGGAATCCATGAGTATTAAAGCAATAATTGCCTGATCTTGCCTTATCTTAGCATCTGCTACAGCTGTGGTACCTGAAAGCAAAAAACCAACCACTCCAGCTATATAGCTACCAGACTGAAGTCTGCACCACTGTCCACGAAAGAGTACATGGGTTACAAAGAAAGGAAGGTATATATCAGAGTGAACTTCTGAAGTAATGAAGCCTGGGGCTGCTTAGTAATTTTTGTTGTCAGAAAGGGGATGCATTGCAATGAAGTTGAAAACTCAACCCCTGGTCCAGACTGTAGGGGTAAACTGAGGCAGCCCATGGTATTCTGCTAAGAACTCTCATCTAAATCCTAAATTATGAGGCCAGGCCTGAGAACACACAGAGCAGGCAGTTAACTTGACTCTGGTTGCCCTGGCAACCACATTCCAAGAGGGCCTCACTGATAAGGACCTGGCTGGTCCTTAAACAAACAGCGCAGAAGCGTTTCTCACGGTCTCCTTTAATTTTAGGTAAGTAAGCCTGGATCCCAAGGACCGCGCCAATGCAAGTCAGTATCACCCCCGAAGTACACTCATCATAATTTCAGCAGACAAAGTTGCCATCAACATGTTTTTTGTTTATGTTGGCTTATTTAGCTTGTTAGGAATAACTACCTGTGTTATTAAGATGTTTAATTGGCAGTGGGCAGAGATACTGTGTAACCTTCATAATTTATTGGCTTATGTGCTCATTACGTCTTGCTGCCTAGAATCTATGAAATTGTTTCTACTCCACTCACCTGCTGCCTATATAATTCAATGTAACGTTTTGATTAACTAGTGCTCTCCAAGTTAACCCTTGGTGGGTACTCCACCAATGCTGGTGTACAATAAATCCTCAGCTTGTTTTCACCTACATCCAGAGTGTCCAGAATTATTCCCTACACAGATGTACACCCACATTCTTGATGTACATTTTAGCTAACTGTTCTATTTACAAAAAGTCTCCATTGAGTCACCAACAACTAGAATACAGGGGTCCCTTGGAAGACATACCATGGCACATACAGAGACCATTGATTACATGTGCTATATAAAGGTTTAACCCTTCTTCCAGGGAGCACCATGAGCAGCCAGAGCTGGTTTCAATATTTAGGGCTGTGTCATTTTAAAGGGGCAGCACTGCGCAGCTGAGCTGCTGACCAGCTATGCGGCGGCTGCCTCTCTGAAATGTTGCCTCTGCTGAAATGCCGCATGGAACCCAGAGTCAGCTGTGAACTCCCCAACTGACCCTGGGCTCCATGGTGCTTCTGCGTTTTAAAGGAGCAGCATTGCACAGATAAGCCGCAGATCAGCTTTGTGGCGGCTGTCCCTTCGAAACGCTGCCTTGGGGTTTCAAAGTGGCAGCACTGCACAGTTGATCCCTGGCTCAGCTGTGTGGTGCTGCCACTTTGAAGTACCTCTTCCCTCACCTTTGCTGCCTCTATCCAAATGCTTATTGGATAGTTGACTAGTCTTTAACATCTCTAGCTCAAACCCCCACCCAGTAACCTGGAAAATTCACACAACACCCCTGGGCACCTCTGGGAGGCAATTTTTCCCCACTCGCAAGCACACAATCTGAGTGTGGAAAAGAAACTTTTAATAAAAGGGGAGAGAGGTAACGTGGCATTAATTTGGGAAACACCATAAACAAAGTTCATAACCAAACCATGAGTAAATGTCCCAGCTCAAGTAGGCTGAGCAATGTCCTTTTCCTCTCAAGCTCTCAAGTCCAGCAATGCAAATGTCCCCTTCACATGCCCATCCCTTCTCTGCACCCCACTAACAGCTGCTACCCTTGGTCAATGTAAACCAGAGTTCAGAAATGCACCTGCTGAGTTCACCTTCCATCCTTAGTGTGGGGGTCTAGAAGGCATCTCACCCACTCCACTGGTCACTTGCCATCCACCTGCTCACTAATCTCTGGCACTGCTCAGCTGCCCATTCATCGCCTCTCTCTGCCACCACTTTGTTGCCTGCTCCTCATGTTTTTCTATCAGTTCCTCCTCACTGCTATGGCTCTGCTGGCTGCTCCTCACACCTCTCCATCACCAACCTGCTGGCTACTCATCACATCTTCCACTGGTTTGTGGTGGATTTGGCTCTGAGTCAAACCTAGTTATTTCAGCTCTCAGTGATTTCAGCTCATGGCCAAAGCACAGACCAGCCACAGGAGATTCCAGCATCCACTGGAATAAATTTACATACAAAAGAGACTCCTTATGGAGCCTACCTTTAACTCTATCATTGAAACAGTGGGGAGAAACAGGTTGAAACAGTCTTACAGCTTGCACTTGGAGGGCATTCGGCATGCAACCTCCCTTCCCAGCTTAATTTATAGGATTCTGCAAGATGAGCCTCTGTCCATCCAAGAATATTTACACTGACACTCCTTTGAAATGAGTTAAACACAGTCTGACTTTTTTGCATTTCTCTAATAACTGCAAACATTGGTGGTCAGATCTTACATTTCCTGCAGTTAGTGTTAACACAGTTTGTAACCCCACAACAGCCAAATTGGTTACAATGGACAAAACACCTTCTAACAGGTGAATATTTAGCAGGCCTAAGCAAACTGGATGACCTGCTTACAAAAGGGAAGTTATATTATGGTGTATACAATGTTCATTACTATTTTGTCTTAACATCTAGGGTGAATAATGTCTAAAGACAGGTAGCCGTTGGAGAACATTTTGAGGACTTGTGAGCATTAAAAATTCACAGCCTTGACTGTCAGATTCTGACATTATTTCCATCAACCCAGAATGTAATAATAGGAATTGGTCTAACTTTATAGCTCTGTAATGAATGGAGAAAGAACACGAATTATGGGGACCATTACTCAACTCCTAAAATCCTATTTTACAAAACACTTCCTATTAATTGCATCCAAAAACAGTAGAAGTAGCAAGGAGAATGGCCTGTCAAACCTCAGACTTATTGACTATTTAGATAAGTTAGAGAACCCTGCTCTTTCGTAGTATGATCAACTTCTTAGGGAGAGCGAGACTGCTGGAGCACATGCTCGAACATTCATGGTTATGTGGACCAGCTCTCTTCCCATTTGTGATAACTTAACATGACAAATAAAACAGTTGCTTACATGGAAAAGGTAATATTGGGGAATGTTTTAATATTATTATTAGCTTAATGCAGATTAGTTACTTAAAATGAAAGTAGGCAATACCAGGTGACCAGCCACCTCTCTTGATCACCAACAAATGCTCTGAAGACCAGCTTTGGAACAAATGAGATATCTATGTAAGAAATTCAAGCAAGAGAAAAGAAATCTGAGAAGCAGAGCCCACTCCTTAGACAAAATATTCTGGCAAATAATGTCCACTTTATTCTACTCAGGGGTTCAGTTGAAATCTGGCTGCTGCAAATACCCAACAGAATTGGCTGTCCTCGTTTCCAAAGCACAAGCCATATCTCTTGCATACAGTGTCTGCTGCTTTTGTGGCCAGTCCAAAGCTGTCTTAGAAGCAGACATGGGCATGTTTCACAGACAAACCAACAATCTAGTACTGATTCTCAAAGCAGAGAGTGCAGCCAAAAATTGAAAATCTGAAATAAATTTTTAAAACTCAGAATGTTTTATGCCACAAAGCGTTGAGACTGTAGAATGCTGTCTATTCTCTGTGAGGTGAGAAAAAAGATGGAATGATGAGCAATAAAATTGGACAGAGATAACCTAAACAAAATAATTCAAAAGAGAACTTTGTATAGGTTTCCTAATCTATAATTCTACCTCTGCAAAAGATATTAGGCTATGTCAACACTGGGAAGGTTTGGTGACAAAATGCTGTCAGCATGCAAAAGTCGCCAAAAGTGAAAACTGGTCAAACAAGTTTTTCTGCCTCCCATTGTTCAGGCCACATTGCTAGCACCCTGACAACAGATAGATCAAAGCAATGTGGGAAGCAGAGTTGATTGCTGCACCTTTTGGGATTCTCTCCTTGCTCTGAGAACTCTACTGCTAAGGAATGTCAAAGCAACACAGCAGCCTTTCCAGCCCTCCCCCTGCAGTAGGTCAGAACAGGAGCATCCAATGATTGCTCTTTTTGTTCCCCAAATGAAACAGCTCCCTTAGCTGTCAGATACTCCCCAGAGCTTTGAAAGGGGAAAGGTGCATGCCTGCAGGGTAGCAGAGATCACAAAATACTGAGCACAGCCATCAGGACAAACATTGTGTGATAATGGTGGAATCCAGTTCTCTTGACAAAACAAACAGCAGAAACCACACTGGCTCCTTGTCAATGATAAAGGGCAGAAGAAAGACAAGTCTGTTTCAGGGCTAGAAGGTTTTTGTTGTTTAAAGTGGGTATTTTTCTCAACAAAAGTCACATTACAGTGTAAACACTATCACTATTTGGTCACCCAATGGTTGTTTTTTGGTGACAAAACATGTCAGTGTAGATAAGCTGTAAAATTGGAATTAAATTCATAAAAGCATAATAGCTATGTAGTTTGTATAGGATGGCCAACTTCACCAAAAGATACCCAAGGTCTGGAAAGAATATATTTTATTTCTGGATTTGGTTCAGTGTTAATGTTTTATCCTGTACAAGTGACCTTAATCTTTTACTTCTAATACTGAACATTTGCTTAATTAATGTAATGTAAAGCATGATTCATGAGTGCATGTGCTGCAAATCAGAGTTAAAAAGACCATAATCATGGGTTGTCGAAAGACATAGCAAAGATGAGCTTAAAAAGAAAAAACAAACAAACAAACAAGTCAATCTGAAACTATTCCTAAAACTGAACTTGCTACAGATGAGGGCTGAAAGACTTTGATCCACATTATGAAAGATCTGCCATTTTAGTTTCTTCATATTCCTTTATCTCCTTCTATAGTTTACGAAGGATATTGTGTAAACCACTCATGTTTTTCTAAAGCACTTCTCATTGTTATAAAACAGCTTATTTCCTGAAATAAAATGACTTGTAACACTTAGCCACTATGAAATCATTATGATGTGACTGATAAAGGAAAACTGTAATTCACATTTGGAAACATATGTCTGTCTGAAACTTGAAAAGTATGGAAATACACAGATAAGGATTATACTTTTACAATCTAAGCATAACAGGAGGAAGTTGGTTAATATGAAGAATTGCACCCTACTGTGACTAGATCGTGGAAACTTAATCTTTAACTATAGATGTTAGGGGGTTTTGTGGTGTTAAGCTAGATACTCAATTATTTCAAAAGTATTTTAATACTTTTTGCAACTAATCAAAATCAAACTAAACAATGCTCAGACATTAATACAGGTAGCAAGGAGTATATCTTCATTTTCAATAACTATTCAGTGCACTAATAACTTTACCAAGCTTCATTCTTTATCTTTGCCCTCAGGAACAGTAACTATATTGCTAAATGGTGTTCCACTTTTCCTTTAGAATATCTTCATGTAACTTCAATGTAAATTTGTTTTATTTAAATATTTTAGGGCATGTCTACACTGAGAAATTATTTCTAAATAACTTATTTTGAAAAAATAACTCCTGAAATAATAATTTCAAAATAGCATGTCCACACTACTGGAAAGATTCAAAAGTAGTCCAAGTTCTGTTAAGTTCTGTTAAGGTGGACACACTACCTCGACTTAGTGTCCCAAGATGGACTGGGAAGTCATTACTTTGAATTACTTTGGGGAGTAGTTATTTCAAAATAATGCCACTGGAGTGTCCACACTACCACTATTTCAAAATAACTATTTGGGAATTAACGTTATTCCTTGTTGAAAGCAGGAATTATTATTTTGAAATAACCAGCCCCTTATTTTGAAATAATGGGCTTGATAGTATGAATGCTCTGCTTGTTATTTCAAAATAAGTATAGATCAGGGCTAAGAACCTATTTCTGCTTAAAGTACAAATACTGATATCCAGGTTTACTTGGTGAAGATCTTCTGCATTATTCTTACATTCTACCTCATGCAATCATACATACCTGTACAAACTGAGGGTAAAAAGAGTAGTGCATCCAAGCAGTAACAGATTTCTTCAAAATAGGGAATCCATACCCATATTCTAGAGCCTGAGGTCATATATACCGTGTAAATGAGATAGAATTATTTAGTAGAGACATATCACCTTTGCTCTATCATGTGTTCTGCAAGGGCAGAAAGGGCAAAGCGTCTCCACTACCTTCAGTTTCTTTGTAGCCAAAGTATAATACATGTATGATTTATAGAGTATTATGTGTGTAATGTAGAAGTAGAAAGTTTTAGGATTATATGGTGTTCAGTTTTCTATGGTGTAGTTTGCCAGACACCCTTTCTGACTAGCAGGAAGGAACAGCCTGTTGCTGTTGGTATATAGGCATTGGTTAAGCTGTCTGTGTCTATCCAGATGCTGAGGCAGAAAAAGATCAGAAAAGTCACTGACATATTATGGTCTCTCTTATTCTCGGTTAATACTTCATTCTTTGTACTTTGGAGAAACTACTTAATCTTTATAAAAATAGTTTTTACTATTAGTAAAAAGGAAATGTTTTGGTAAAATTAGTTTAGCTTCTGTTTAAGTTCTTGCTCTATAACTTATTTGCTTTGAAAGAAATTTTTTCTTTAATCATTTACTGTGCGTGAATGAGGAATGCATGATATGTTAGTAAATAGAAAATACCTGCCTCAAATGGTCCAGATGACCAAGATGCAACTTAAGGATGAATGACTACAACATCACATGCAAAATCCATAGACTCAAATGGGAACTTACACCTACAAAAATAGGGTGAATTTCCATGGTTCTTTGGTTATTGTCCTGCAAAGCCCTGGGGTACGTCTAGACTACAGGCTTTTGTTGATAGAGGCTTTTTGTTGACAGATACTGTCGACAAAGCTTCTGTGGACAAAGAGCGTTTAGAATACAGCCAGTTCTTTCAACAAAGCAAGCTTTGTCTAGACGCTCTCTTTTGAAAAAGCATAGCGTGGATGCAATAGCGCTTTTTGTCAACAGAACTCTGTCGACAAAAGGTGTTATTCCTCGAAGAATGAGGTTTACTGCCGTCGACAAAACTGCCACGTCCTGTAGACTTAATGTCGACAGAACTCGGTGGTAATGTAGATGCAGGTATAATTTTGTCAACAAAAGTCCACTTTTGTCGATTCTGTGTTCTTCTTATGAACATGACACCTTCAACACTTCCACATTCAGTGACTTAAATCTTCATGTTCACGTGTGGCCATCATTGAAAGATATGAAAGCTTTTCAGAAGGGGCACTGCTTGAAGCCTAAGGACTAGTGGTCTGCCTTGGAAAACCATTCCCACTGGTGAGTGGAAGTCCCAGACAGCCCCAGGAAAGACTTAACTAATACTGTCAACTAACTAACTAGAGAGGTATGTTGCTCACATACATGCCACAGAGGGTAAAGAGGTTTTCTATACTTTTTACCCTCATTGATTGCATGAGGGAGCAAAGGGTGTGTATGCTGCTGTATAGGCACATCTAGCTAGAAAGTTTTCCAAAGCAAACCCACTAGTTTTATGATCCCCCACTGTGGAACATTGTACAGATTATCACTCAAAGAATAATACTTATTTGCTTGTGTTTTCACTTACAATTCAGGTACTTTTTAGTAGGAAGTGCAGAATCAAATTTGATAGTATTTATCTTTAAACACACCCCGACCTTCCCAAAACCCAATTTATATGTATATTACTAGTCTCTGAAGAGGCACACAGAAATATATTTGCTTTTTAATCAGCTAAATAAATTTCGTAGTTGTATTCTTATAGATTTAGGACCTTTAAATTGCTGACATATTGGCTTTTTAAGTGTCTTTTTCATTATCCATAACTGTGAAGGTTGGTGCTCTCACAAACAATATGTTTTTCTTTCTTATGAATTAGGTGACATAAAACCAATAAAAGAAGTGAAAGTAGGCATGCATCATCATATTTGTATTATAATTGCTAAAAATGGAAGTTTTAAAGATCTGAAAATGTCAATAAATTGTTTCCAATTCTGAACATTAGCTTACTGCCTTGTGGAAAATGTACTTTTCTCTCTGCTCATTGCCTGATACTAAATGTCTTCCCTGCAATTGCTGTTTCCTCAGACTAATGAATGGGAACACTTTGTATTCAATTGGTGAAGTGTTTCCAATAAAGTGTCACAAGCAATACAAAGTAGAAGTCCGTAACAGCATCAGCTCACATTAGAAATTAAAGTTTTCACTGGGAAACAACATAAACATCTCTGTTAGAAAGGAACGGTATGATTAACACACTGAAATGTAAATATTATTTTCTGCTTGAAATCAATGCATGTAATGTGAATACAAATACATGTGTGTGTGAAACGGGAGGTCCCGCTGGAGTTGCAGTGGCAAAGAAGAGGTATTTCTCGCTGGACCCAAACTGCTGCTTTGAAAAAGGACTGGTGTAGTCCTCTCTTCCTGGTGCAGCCTGCATATTAACCCCCTCATCCCCAGTCCAACCCTAGATCAATGATTTAAATGAAGCATGTGCATTTTCATTTTATTTTCCTAAAAAAGGGAAGGGAGAGTTAAGGGCCCAAGCAACATTGAGTAAATTTTCTAGCACTGTATATTTAAAATTTAGACTGCTCTAATTCCAATTTTGTCCACTATTTTTTATCATGAAGTGTGCACAATAAATATATCCTCTGGCCTGATTTTCTTCTAAGAAAGATTTCGATTCTCATCTGAGTTTGCAGGAATAATATATAACACATTTCATGAGCGGAATATGAAGCTCTCTCTCTTGGAACTGGGCCAGAGATGTTGGTTTTCAGACGTTAGTCTCCAAAGGCCATTTTTTTAAAGATGTCTTCTCTTCTAAAACTTTTAAAGGTGAATTGATAACACTGGTCTAC
>CM057847.1:140108031-140121338 GCA_030068395.1 Apalone spinifera | reverse complement strand
ATTTATTTCAGAAGCATTTTTGCTGTAGAGCAGTGTAATAGGTGCAAGACAGATCCACGGACAGAGAGAATTCTATATGGAAAGCTCATCATATTGTAGCCACTGTGGAAACTTGTCTTGATATCAAGTGTAGTAAGCTCTATGAAGAACAACAGTTAATATCTCAATATTGCACTTTACCATCCTGTCAATTTTATGTATACTGGAAGGTAGTCATATCACACAGAGATAATATGATATATAATTCAGTATATTAGGAAGCAGTTTACTTTAATTAAAAAAATATAAAGTAGATAATGAAAATGACCAATAGTACTCTAAATATGCAATGAAGTACTCTAAATATTCTACCTTCAGCATTATTTTATTGACTCAAATTCATTAAAAGCAATGTGCTTATAATATTTGTAAACCCAAATTTTCAGAAAAGGCTTTTACTTTTAAACAACTCAGCAACTATCATTCAGGAGGTACTCAATTACTAATTATGCATACCTATTGAAAATGAAAATAAAAGGCAGTATTTTTAAAGGCAAAAATAATGTTTTTCTCAGATCTTTCACCCAAGTCAATTCTGTACATGTTCCTTACATCTCAGGAAATGGGTTACTTCTAGGGAAAAATTCTAACAAACGGCTTTTTATTTTAGGTCAAACATTTTACACAGAAAATGTTGACACAGATATATGTAAGATGGAAAACTGAAATATTTCTCTTTTGGGATTTTAGGTTTTATGAAATAAGGAATGTAGAAACTTGTCATGAATGTAGAAACATGTAATGAATAATTTTGTTTTTCCAGATCCCAGTTTTCTATTTAAAAATAGTTTCAGCAACACATTTTCTACTGGCCTTAACCCAAATTGTACCTGTCTTTGGTGATGAGGAATGGTAACTCTTTGTTAGGTCTATTTTGTGGTTTCCCTCTTTCCTTGATTGGGGAAGAACAATACTCATCATGTAAAACATGCAGAAAGTGCAGTAATTTAAAACAGCCAAAAATATCAAGTTATACATATCACAAACTTACACATTTCTCCATGTTCACTGATACCAAAATAGTAAGCATCCATGCAATTTTGATGCTATATGCAGAACATTTAAGTGAATATAATTATTTTAGACATATTTTGTTACACCTCTACTTGTTAAATAATGGATCATTAGTTCTGTAGAAATTCTAATTATCAATCCAAGATCAATAACTGAGGCTGTAATGACAGTTATACAGGTCAGAGAAGTCACAGACTTAATACTTTGACAGTGTATATCCAAAGGAGAAATTCACTTTGTAGTATTTAACATAAATCTTGATAACAGAAAATAAATCAAGATTTACTGTTGAAAAAACAGAGCGAAACTCTGATAGAAGAGATGCTTTTTAATAAAAATAGTATTTGAATCTACTTACAAAACATACTCTGTATCTACAATGACTGATTTATTTTGGCTGAGTTCACAAAACATTGATTTTCTTTTGTGCCATGTAACCTTTTTTTCTAATGTGTTTCAGCTAAATATCTGGACTGTTATAGTGCCCATAAATCAAAATAATGTAAATAAAGACTTGAGGTACTTAGCAAAAACTTGGATAACAGGTCCATTTGACTTAACATTGATTTCTTCTCCAATACTCAGGCAAGTTTTTGCACTCCTCCGTGACATAGTTGACGCCATTAATTATGCAACAGTTTTCAAATGCAGAATGCAGGGGTAACACATTTCCATGTGGCAACAATTGATTCTCAGAGAAAGGACTATACCTGTGAATCCAGGGGGACAGATACAATGATAGCCTCCAGGTTTATTATAGCAACTACCTCCATGCAGACAAGGCAAAGTTTCACACTCATTTACATCCAACTCACAAAGAGGCCCATAGAACCAAGGTGCACAGTTACAGAAGAACCTTGGGGAAAAGGAGAGAAAAATAAAAGACAAATCAATAGAAGCAAATGGTGTCATCTGTTAAAACATAGTGAATCCTTCCAGATGTTTAGGGGTCAAGTAGTGATCCCTTCTCACCGAACATGTATTAGACTCTTCTCATTTCCATATCTCTGAAGTAAACAGAATGATTTACAGATTTTAAATTAGTGGAGAAATTGTGTGCAATAAATGTAGCTGAAGCTAAGAGGAACACATAATGGCTAGATTATTTTATGTGTCTTCATTGCATAATTTCTTGGATTCAAATACAAACATATTATTTTTTTCTCTCGTTTAAATATTATTTTTACAGAAGGTTTATACTAGAAAAGTTAATCAAGTGAAGGCAGAGAATATAGAGATATCACTATAACTGCACCTCAGCATAAAAATCTGATTATTTGGTGCAACTATTTGCATTTAGCGTAGAGTAAAATTACAAATATAACCAATTTCTTTTTCTCCCCCATGGCCCAGAAGTTGCAAAACGGATGATCCAATTAGTTATATTTATATCCTTTTAACTCAGGATTTTGTTGTATGGCCTAGGAGAAAGATATCTACCCAAACTTTAACACCGCCACCTAAGTTCCCTGACAATAGGAGAAGTTCAGAAGATTTCATCACAAACCCAATACAGAATCGTCTGTTTCTCCAGGAAGGAGGAAAGTGAGAAAGAGAGAGGGCACAAGAACACACCCTTCCATAGAATACCTGTTTCCTGCAATAGGCTTTGACTTTGCAAAAAGAGTGAAAGAGAAAGGGAAGACTCCAGAATCAAGACAAAGCTAAGTAAAACCTTGCCTAAATATTACTAATTCAATGAACTAACCAAATTAATCATTATGAATAATTTGATAAATACACTCAATTAGCCCACATCTATTTGAAAATTGTCTACATCCAAGTTATGATTTTTACCAATCTGTTCCATAACCACATTTGTTCAATGAAGTAGTTTGTGAAAACAAACTAGCCTATTAATTTTGTAATAATTGGTTTCTGTGACTATTCATCTGGGTACAGTGGGGCCATCCAGCTAAATGAAATGGAGTTATTTCTGATCTGTGAACAGATGCCATAGATTTCATTAAACTAAAGTTTTTTTCTGTGTTCAAATTATCTCTCTATTTATATAGATGTTATACTTCCCCATCAGTGCTATGTCTAGGCACAAACTAGTCATGATTTTTACAAGATGGCTTGTTATTTGCAGCTGTACAAGAAATCTCTTATGCAATGTTCAAAGATCTTACCAAAGTTTCTGCAATTGTAACCATTCCTGTAATAGACATGACTCCTTTGTTTCCTGCAAACTTCCTTGAGAACAAAATTGTGCTTCCCTAAATGTTTGCAAACAGGCACTGTGAAAGCCAATGGCTGTGTCTACACTGGGCCACTTATTCTGGAAAATCAGCCCCTTGAATTTCCGGAAAAGCACTGATGATCTACTGTAAGAAATCAGCTGCTTTTCCGGAAAAACTATGCTGCTCCCGCTTGGGCAAAAGTCCTTTTTCCGGAAAACTGTTCCGGAAAAGGGCCAATGTAGACAGCACAGTAGCGTTTTCCGCAAAAAAGCCCCGATCGCGAAAATGACGATCGGGGCTTTTTTCAGGAAAAGCGCGTCTACATTGGCCACGGATGCTTTTCCGGAAAAAGGGCTTTTCCGGAAAAGCATCCTGCCAATGTATACGCTCTTTTTCCGGAAATACTTATAACGTAAAACTGTTCCGTTTTAAGCATTTCCAGAAAATCATGCCAGTGTAGACGTAGCCAACGGGTAGAGTTTTCTCATAAGAAAGTTTCTGAATTCTTTTAACTCAGCTCTAGCTACTAACCTGTTTATAAGATCAAGACAGGTTCCATTGTTTTGGCAGGGTCTTGATAAACATTCATTAATCTCCACTTCACATTGTGTCCCAGAAAATCCAGGTCTGCAGGAACACCTGGCAAATAACATGTCAATTAAATACACAGAAAAATTTGCTTTAATGTAAGTATAATATAAAAAATAAGATTTTTGTCCATTATGATGTGTGAACCACTATAATAAACAGAAAAATAACTGAGTTTTGGAAACATTTGACAATATAAAGGCTCAGAACATACAATTTAAAAAAACAGCTAGTTACAGTATTAGAACATTAATATAACCCCTCCCCCCCCCAAAAGAATGGCAAATTGAGCGATAACTTGCTCTACATCATAGCTGGTGGCCCTGTAGCTTGAACAATTATTCTCACCTGTAACTGTTAACCTCATCTACACAGTGACCTTGGTTCTGGCATGGATGGGAGATACACTCATTGCTGTCAATTTCACAGTAAGCACCTTCGAATCCTGAAATATAAATGATATGGGTATGGATCAGCAATCTCCACTACACAGTGTGAATGTCAGGATCAGTGATAACAAAGACCCAGGTGAATTTCATCTTAATGGAACTTGTAACCCCCTAGCATTTCTTATCCCTCAGACTCAACAGGCAGTATTTCCCACAGAGAATACGAGTCTAATCATATCTTAAAGCACAAGATAGACAGGGTTAGATGCAAGAAATGAGTACCTTGCTAAATCTTTTGGGGAAATTAAGACCGTTTTAAGGCTTTGAAAATGCTTTATCAGTAAAAGTGGGAATATCTCTAAAAGCAAAAACAGCTCTGTCATGAATACATTCTAATATGTAAGTGAATTTGCAGAGATCACTTTTATTCAAACCATTCAACAGACGAGAAAAATGTTTAATTGGTTTCAATATTCAAATGCATTGAAGAAAGCAATTCATTATGATTCTTATCTGCATAATAAGTCACCCATTTAAGCACATCATAATACACGACAATTATTTTCCAAACTAATGAAAAAGGGGGAAAGCGAATATATAAGGAGTGATTCACTAGAAAGTTCAATTTACTGTAACATATACTACATCTTAAATTTTAGCATAAAATAACAATTATGTTAAACATAAAACTGTGCTAAAATGATACAGATGGAGATAAAAACTCACAAACTCGATAATGACTGAGGCTGAAATGTTTCCTCTGCAATTAGGGCCTCATCCAAAGCCCAATGAAGCCCATGACAATCTTTCCATAATTTGAGGGGTTATGGATAAGGTTGTTATGTAGCACCTCTCACACATACAACTAAAGGCAATTTACAAATACAGTAAAACTCCTATAGTCCGGCATCCAATTGTACGGCACTTGTGATATTCTGGCATCAAAGTGTCAAGAGCCTAGTGAGTAAGGTTCAGCAAAAAAAACAAGTCACAAAGCAGCAGTGGCAGCAGCTGAATTGAGTGAAACCGGACAGGATCAAGTCAGTCTGCCACTGGCATTGTGTGACACTGGACAGTGCTTGTGCTATAATAAAAAGAGTTAAAAACACTTTATATACAATATATACTGTAACCAACTTAGAATACCTCCTGATAGTCCGGCATGTCCGATAATCTGGCACCACCTAGGTCCCAAAGGTTCTGGATTATCGGAAGTGTACTGTATTAACAGTTTGCCCCTCAGCGGAAGGTACAGTAAGTTACAGATTATTGTAGATTGTTAAATAGTTGGTTAATTGGCTTGTCCAAGGAAATAGATTGGAGTCCATGGTGAAAATATGAACCAAACTTAGCAATCCTGACTAAATATCATCTGCTATCAATACTAGGGTGCATCTACACAGCACCCTAAACTTGAAATAAGATTCACAATTTGTCCTATAACAAAAACAACATAATTAAAGTAGCCTCCAAAATATTGAGAGTTCTATAGATTTTGGAATTATATGGAACTGTCCCTGGATCCAAATACTCTTGAATTTTTGGGTGAAGGAAACCTAGATGAAATGCTGAATTTTGTTGTTTGAGCCCTTTTCTATTATTTCACTATAGTTTGCTAGTGAAAAAAATGAAAATACTAGAGAGTGATGCTCACCTTTACAGTTTAATATTTCTGTTCAATAGAGTGATTGGTTATATCAGGTAGCCAGCAGCCAAAGAAAGTATGTTGTTCTTCAGGAGTTTTTCTTTTGATACATGATACCCCAGTGACACTGAGCAGCAACAGAAGAGGTGGCAGCTTGTCTTTTTATCTCAGGTTTGGTTGATGAAATGTAGAACCTGTGAGACTGTGACCCATAGGAGTATCTGTGGCCAAATTACTCTTTTGTGATTTTCCTTTATTTATTATGTTTGACATTTCTGAGACTGAGTACTGTTACAGACTAGCATCCTATGTCAATGGACTAGGGAAATGAGACTTTGGTAAAAAGTAGTACTCAGAAAAAGAAAGTAAAAATGTATAACACTTTAAATAACTGACAGATGTAACCACAACATGTGGAGATAGCTTGTATTTTTGGGATGCTGTCAAATGTAAAGTGGGCAAGTCTGATTGCACCTCAAGTGAATTTTCTGAAACCACTAACAAATTATTTTATGCAAAGTTTTCATTTTCATCTCTGGTATTTCTGTATGCATCTTTCATAGGCTACAGCTAGACTGCAGGTTTTTTTAGAAAAAGATACGAATCTTTTTCGCGTAACTATTTTGCATATCTTTTTCTGCTTTTTTCAGAAGACTCTTTTCCGAAATTTGGCCCGTCTACACGAGGCCAAATTTCAGAAAACCCTCCTCTTTCAGAACATCTGATTTCTCTCACAGAGTAGAATAGAGGGATGCCGAAAGAATGTGCCTGCTTTTTCAGAAACTGTTTCAAAAAAGTGGACAAGTTCCCTGGACTCTGCAGTCTAGACATAGCCTTAGTTTCTAAAGACAGCTGGATCTTTAAGCACTATAGCTAGTTGTAAAGTATATACATAAAAATAAAAATGGAGTGAATTATCTAAACCTTGCTGCCTTCAGACTTGCCCACTTGGTGAGGATGTTCTGCAATCATTTCTATACTAATTCCAGATTGGGCATTGCACATATAACACTGCATTTAGGCTCAGGGTACATCTAGACTACAGAGCTTTTCTGGGATACCAAAGGAATGTGTCTTCTTTTTTTGGCATCCCTGTAAACCTCATTCTATGAGGAAGAAGGGATGTTCTGAAAGAGAGGGTTTTTTTCTGACATTTGGCCCCATGTAGATGGGCCAATTGTCGGAAAAGCCTCTTTCGGACGAAAATCAGTTAGCAATTTTTGTATCGTTTTCTGACTTTTCTTTGTAGTGTAGATACAGCCTCAGATTCCACCACAATGATCCCTCTGTTCTCCAACCCATAGTTAAACATATGCCATCATCAAACGAAGTCAATGTAGAGTGCGTACTGCACATGCGTTACTTTGCTAATTATGCTGCACAACACAAAAACACATAGGCTTTATTACAAGATGTCACTGGGACCATTGGAATAAATAATTTTGGCCATTAAATATCAAAAGTGAAGGAGATAAGATAAAAGGCAATTTTATTTTTTTTAAACCATATATATAGACACATACAGAAAGTGAGAGACAGAGAGAGACAGAGAGAGAGAGAGAGAGACAGAGAGAGAGACTTTTGACTTTTTTCCTGTTTTTTTTTAATGATTTAGATGATTTAGGGGGTTTGTGGGGATTTTTTTCCAGCACACTGGATGGTACATTTATTGTAAAGTTCAGCTACAACTTTCAGCTTTAACCCAAGTCTAAAAGTGGTTCTTACATTTAAAGTGGAAGCTGAAAGCTATAGGCATCTCTACTTTACTTTATTCCAGATATAATTTCTATGCATCTATGTTACTATATATGTTTAATTTATGAAGTCAGCACAGTACATGTCTGAATCACAGAACTCATGGTAATAAGACTTTTTTATTCACTCCTGGCAATGTTCCCTGAGAAAATTATGAAAATAGAGCAGCACAATGTTATATCTATATTTCTCTTATAATCAGAAGGGTTCAAATCCCATATTGTTTTTTCTTTAAAATATACCAGAATGTTCTAAATAAAATATTGCATGTAAATTATTTTTCCTATGAGGAGCATTAGAAAGGCATCAACCTGTGACCAATTATTGGAATAATATATTGATGTGCCTGCCTTTTTTTTCCCTCTTATAAATAGTCTTGTGTCACATTTTAAAGGATAATATAATATATTTGGACACTTTATACAAATGTTTCAGTACTCCAAACTAACAATTAGAGTCACAAATAACTATGGTCCTATAGAGCATTTAAATTCAGAACAATGTATGGATATAGTGTTACAAATTATTTAATATTTTCTAAGGGAGTGGGGGAAAATAACCTGAATTAACATATTTTAAACTAATATAAATTATTGTTATCAGTTGCAAAGGAATTTGCAGTCTCTAAAAAGAATTTGATCAATACATGTTACAAAACATATTATACTGTTAAGCTTAATTTGTGTCTTCTGTTGAGAATATATTTCATTCAAGTAAATTACAAAATGGATTCATTATTTTGTAAAGTGGTACCAAGCCTGGAAATATGCATCTTGATGTAATATATTGTAACCACGATGTTCTGGAGTAGTGTGTGTACTGAAGTAATAGGCACATTTAAATGTAACAACTTGGTGCTCTGCTTGTGCAGAGCAGTCAGGCTTTAGATCCAAATTGTAAATCAATTGCACGGGGTACATGACCAAATGTAGCTCTTCAGGACAACACTTTACAAAGTATCTTTTCCACATTTCAAAGCAAAGATTTTTAAAATACAAAACCTCACACATGGCTGGCTGTCTTTTCTGAAGACAAAATTAACTATCCTTCTGAATATAAACCAACGTTCTGAATTTCCAAATAAAAATATGTATCTAATCAATAGCAAAGAGCAAATGACACATGCTGTTGCCTGCCAACAAGGGATTGCAGTCAGAATCTTGTTGAGAATTTTCAGAACAGCTCTTGTCGGGAAATCATCATATTCAATGTGAATAAGTATGAGAGACCCTTTCCACCTGATTTTAGCAGATTTCGGATATAAAGAACAAATAATATAAAAAATTAAGAGATTAATGGATTTTGTCAGTCCATGTTTTATGCACCAGTCCATGGTATAAAAAGCCCCATTCCCCAGAGCTCCCAGTGCCAGGCCTAACCCTAGAGCACCTAACCCCTCCACTACTCCCTCAGTGCCAGCCACTGACCCCAGAGTCGTCTGCACCCAACCACCCCACTGGCAGCCTCTCACTCCTAGTGCCAGTTGCCCTGCCCCAAATGCCTCAGTGCCAGCCTCCTGTTTCCAGAGCCCCACTGCACCCAATCCCCCCGGCTCCCCTGTGTCAACTCCATGTCCCCAATATTACCCTGTCCCCAGTGCCAGCCCTGCCCCACTTCACTACTTACCCCACCCCCATAGCCAGCTCCCTGTCCTGGATGTTACAGTGCCCCTCAGTGTCAACCTCCTCCCCCACCCCCCGCCTCTTGGATCCCTCACCCGTAAAGTCCCCCAGCACTAGCCCCATCCCCAGAGCCACCGTGCCTGTCCCCCTCCCCTCACCTAGCTCTGCTACCGCCTCCCAGCACACATGCATATAAATTTTAAATATAATGGAAATTTTCACTAACTAATAACTTTAGTGTGCTTAAAATTAATGCAGCATGTTCCAAACAGAAGACTTTTTTCAGCAATAAACATTAAGAAAAGGTATAGAACTATTATCCATTATTCTTTATGAAGAATTATTTGTAAAGAAAAGCCTCAAAGTCAAAAACTTGTATCTAAAGCCATTTTCTGCTGTCAGCATGGCATTCAATGTTAATCTTTCATTCAGTGAAGAACTCAGTACTTCTACAATTAATGAGCCTCTTTTTGTTCAGCAATCATGGTAAGCCTTACCAGATGAGAAAAATATATATTAATACTTCTGAGCACTATATCCACCCTTTGAACCTCAGAGATTCAATGCATATATTAACAATGAAGAGGATAATACTACTGTGCTTGTGACATTGAAACCAAGGTGTTCAACATTTATATGAGTGGAGGCATTGACTTCATAGTGCTGGGTAAATTCCAGATGAAGTAATTAAATTCTGCATATGGAATTTCTACTGCATTTTGAAGTGCTTAGTGTGTATACCTTAGTCCCAATCCTAAACTGTGCAGATATGTTTTCTGCTGTTAAATTGTAAATATGTTCCATCCAACTTAGTGTTTTACTTCAGGACCTATATTGTGACTTTCAAGCCACATCCAAGAACATAAGAATCACCATCCTGGGTAAGACCAAAGGACCATTTAGCCTATCATCTGGCCTGATGACAGGTGCTCCAGAACAAATTAACAGAACAAGTAATTTTCAAGTGATCCATCCCATTGCCCATTCACAGCTTTAAAAATAATAATAATAAAAAATCAGTGCCTATTGCAGAGCTACTGACTGCGCCCTTATTCACCCATCCTCTGGCCTTAAATTTTGTACAATTAACAATTTGCAGTTGTGTTTATTTGTTTATTTCTATTTGTCTGCCTTGTCTATTTAGGCTGTCCGCTCCTCAGAGCAAGGATCATGTCTATCTCTGTGTTTGTACAGGACTAAAGAGAATGAGTCTGTAATCCTGGGTGGAGATTCTTAAGATAATGTGGTACAAATAACATATATTTATTACAATAAAGCAGTAGTAGTTCAAATCACCACTCTATGACAAATCTCAGCCTATTTCAGAGGTGTTTATGAAGCATAATTTGTTAAAAGTGCTTTGAAATCCTTAGCTTCAAGGGCCTAAAAGTTATTATTTTGCCAAATGTATATTTAAATTTGAGACAGAGTTGCAATGTATTTTGTGATTCATCTGGATGCCTAATATCAGCTATTGACAATTAGAAAGTAGTTGCAAAGTATCCCTAATCTTACCTTTTTCACAAACACATAATGGATTCCCATCAACTTGAGCCAAGCATGTTGAGTTGTTTATACATGGATTGTAGGGAAGGTCACAGGGATTGTAACGTTGTTGGCAAAAGTCACCAGTGTAAAATGGAGGACAAATACATAGAAACTGTCCCTGGAAAGCAGACTCCTTGCAGGTAGCGCCATTTAAACACGGATAAGAATCACATTCATTTATATCTTGACTGCATTGTGGCCCTGTCCAGCCTGCTGTACACGTGCATCTGAAAAAGAGAGATTTGGGTAGGGTACAAACAATGGTTAAGCTCAATCTATTCATAACACTTTTATTCAGAACAATTAGTAACCCCATTAATAATGGGAAAACAAACTCAAGATAATAAAAATATGTTTTATAGTTACAAAGAAGTATAACTAACATATAACTAAGTCTCTCTCTCTCATGTAAAGACAAGGTGAGTGAGGTAATATATTTTATCTGATGATCTTCTCTTGGTGAAAAAGACAATCTTTGAAGCTACACAGAGGTCTCCTTTTGGAAGAAGAGTTCTGTGTATCTTGAAAACTTCTCTCTTTACCAACAGAAACTGGTCCAATAAAAGATATTACCTCACCCTCTTTGTTGCTGAACTGCAGCACATGTGTTTCATTTATTTGAGAAGCTATTTAAGTCTCAGGCTCAAAACAGTCTCTATGTTTTGTTTTATACAGACTTCTGAACTTCATATACAGACATAGCCTTAACTATTTTAAAAATTATATACACTTATTTTAAATAATAATCACATACAAAATCAGTTCTGAGTGAGACTGTCTTTGACCACCAAAATAAATTCAATAAAATAAGTTTAATTTATATTCTTAACTTTTAAGAAAAACATATATATGGGTTTCATATTTTCCCCACATATTGTACCTGAAAGCACATTAACACTTGATAGCAAAACATTTCCAAATTTAAAAATGAATAAATACAATTATAAAGGAGCAAAAATAAAACCCTTTCATATCAAAGGGGCTGACACACTAGGTGATCATTTTTTTGTGCGTGCCCACACACACACACGAAGGAAAAGGAAGACTTCCTAGGAGAAAACGCACATGATGTATACTATAGTGAAGGTTTGTTAAATAAGCCATTAACCAAAAGACTATCTATTGTATAAAAGTACGCATGCAACTCCATGCATTCTGAATGTGATTAGGAGACTCAGTGTTAGCGAATGAATAAATGGTACAATAAAATGGAAAAAACTTCAAAATACAAAATATAAAGGAGAATACAACAGATGTATAAGTCATTTTTTCCCCTTATCATCTGAAATGGTTGAATGATTGAGATTGCACAATAATGTGTGTCGCAGCTCGAAGTCATCAATCATTGATCTGAATGATGCAGGAGGAGTTTTTTACAGAAGGATTGCCTCATTTACATTTTGCTTTTTGCTACGTAACAGTATCTGCTGTGAAATAGTCCATACTGGTCTTCTGCTGCTAGTTAGTTGATGGAAAGGTACCATATTTTCCAGCTATGTTTAAAAACTGGCACTTAAGTTATCTTCTGGATTTTGTCAAGGAGTTTCTCTGTTGTAATAAAAGGATCCCCAACTTGCATCCACCTTGTCTCTGGCAAATGTTAAAGAGGATTCAGGGTTGTCAAACTATGTCAGTGTAGTGGTCAATTGTGGAAGAACTTTGTACATGCTAGTTTAGGAGTGGTGAGGCCTGCATTCTTTCCCCCTTCTTTCCCTTTTCCCTACTACTGATGAGCCAGAAGCAAGTCTTTGGGAACATATACCACTTAAGCATTGTTGCCAGTATAGCAGCAACAAGTATGAGATAAGGGTATAGGGCAAGAACTCATAAACAATTCTGTTTACCCTAACGTACTGATCACATAAACAGGGCCAAATAACAAGTAGAACTAGATCAGAACCAGATTGATAACTAACAGCTAAGCCCTACATCAGCACGTAATGAGTAACCCCTGAAAATTTCCAAACTGCCAAACAAGGCAGGAAAAACTGCATTTAAGGCTGCCTCAGAGCCTAGCAAATTGAACCTCACTGATGGGCCTTGGGTACCAGCGCTTCGGAAGCTGAGACAACCTCCCACTTTGTCCGCAGCCTACCCAGAGTTCCAGGCTAGCAGGAAGGGACATAAGATATGCTGCTTCTTTGTTATGTTGTTCTTCTATTTATGGGGCACAGTTGTTAGCTGTCAGGAATTAAACTACTTGTGTTTGACAGATACCTGTGTAGCATATTTTGTACCTTGAGAGCCCAGTGTCGGACCTGAGACTTACTCTGGCCAGCTACAGTCAGTTGGCTGTGGGCTCAAGGGGATCTGTGAAGTACAGCAACAGTCAGGCCTAGTTGGCTCTATGCTGAACAGAACTTCTGTCATACCAGAAAAACAAGCTTGTTTTTTTTTTTTAATCTCCTTTGCACTGTACAAAGGGACCTCACTTCAGGAGAGATTCTTCTCAGCATAATCAAGACTGTACTTTATACAGTAAAACTCCATTTGTCCGGCATCTGATGGTCCGGCACTCCTGATG
>CM057847.1:140087674-140107931 GCA_030068395.1 Apalone spinifera | reverse complement strand
ATTATCGGAAGTTTACTGTAGAATAAATCTGTGGTCACCAACCAGTAGATCGGGATCTACCAGTAGATATTAGAACCTTTGACAGGTGATCCTGACTGGTTTGGCCGAGAGGCTATCAAGTGCTAGTACTTAAACTGCCTCTCTCAACACTGCAGTACTGCTCCTGCCCTCTGCCTTCGAGGTGCCCTTCACTCCTGAGAGCCTTCAGCTAGCTGTGCAGGGCATGGGAAGAAGAGGAAGGGAGGCACTGATGTCAGGGTGCCCCTCCCTCCATCCTGTACCTCATCTCCACACCGGAGAGGGGGGCAGGGATGGAGAGAGTTTGCTGGCTGTTTTTGGGAGTGGTGCAGGGCCAGGGTAGGGGTGAGCCTGCCTCAGCCCCCTGGACCACCACCCAGGAGCCACCTGTGGTAAGCAGTGCCCAGCTGGAGCCCGCATTCTGAACCCCGGCCCCAGTCCTGAATCACTCCTGCACCCCAAACCCCTACCCCCAGGCTGATAAAAGTGAGTGGAGATGGAGGAGGCTGGATGGAGTAAGCAGGGGTGGGGCCTTGAAGAAGAGGCAGGAAGGAAGTGGGGCAAGGGTGTTTGGTTTTGAGGTAGATCCTGGATTGCATTTAAATTCAAAAAATGATCTTATGCTTAAAAAGGTTGGGGACCTCTGGTATAAATAGCTGCAACATTCATATCCAACAATCATTCACTGTTCCTGTGATACAGAGCTTTTGTAACATCATCATCTTTTGTAACATCACCTTTCCATCTGTCCAGAAGGAACTACTCTCTGTTCATAATTCTAATATTTTTCAGTGACTTTCAACTGAAAAAGCCTTTAATAGTGAGTGTATCCCAAGTAAACTCAGCTAGTAGCAGTGAGAAAAGTTTTACTCAGGAAGGAGAAGGGCAACTCTTGACAAATATTGTAATGAAACCAATTAGGCCTGTCCGAACCAAGCATTTCTGAGTAAGCAGATTTGACAATAGATAAACAAAAGGAAAAGTACTGCTTAGTCTTGTGTATTTTGTGCCAAGTTTGCACACACCATCAATCACATACTTGTCTTTGCCATAGCTATAGGTGTTTCTACAGAACAAAATGTTAAATGCAAAAGCATAAGAAGTGAGTGTCAAGTGTGTTTCTTCCTCAATAATTCAATGGAAAGAACTGAATATCTGAGTTAAACTCTTAGCTATCTTATGCCCATCATTCACCTGCTTTTTTGTCTGGAATGCTATGACATTCAGTGAAGATTAAGTCAGCCGGTTAGATTCACTCTGCACATAACAATGGCCCATTTTACAAGGAGGGTTTGCATTCTCCAATGCACTCAACAAAGCCAAGCAGCAAGTGGCAGCTTTGCAGTACTGAATTACTAATTTCCACCTCTCCAAGTTTGAGTGGCTCAACTCAGACTAGAGAAGAGAAGTCTTCTTTCTAGCATAATGTGTAGTCTAAATGCAGTTTGAAATGTTAAAAGGTGGAATAGATTTCAGTTTGTATTTTTTGGTAAATGACATTTCTTTCACAGGCATTAATTACAGAATCATAGAGCTGGTCCAGCCCCCTGCCCAAGGTAGGACCAATCCCAACTAAATCAACCCAGCCAGGGCTTTGTCAATCTGAGACTTAAAAACCTCTAGGGATGGAGATTCCACCACTTCCCTAGGTAACCCATTCCAGTACTTCACCACCCTCCTAGTGAAATAGTTTTTCCTAATATCCAACCTGGACCTCTCCCACCACAACTTGAGACCATTGCTCCTTGTTCTGCCATCTGTCACTACTGTTATCTGGAGACCATTCCCATCACCGCATCACACACCAATAGAAACTACAAAACTCCAGAAAAATAAATTTCCATATATCTCTCAGTTACTCCTTCTCAGTCCTCACAAACTCTCTTCCTTCTCTCTTTTCCTCTCTCAAAGCCTGAATTCTCTCCTCCTCTATTCCCTAAAAATCTCAATGAGGTCTGGCCCATGAAAGCTCATCACCTAATAAACCATCTTGTTAGTCTTTAAAATGCTACATAGTCCTGTTTTTTGTTTCAGCTAGACTAGACTAACACGACTACATCTCTATTACTATCATCCATCTTTCTGCATGTATCCCTCTGCCCTTTCCCCAGATCCCCCTCATATTGTTCCTTCCCACTAAGACCTCCTACATAGATCTGACGACTTCCCTGAACCTCTAAAGTGCCTCATCTTCCTCTGCCTCTTCTAGCTCTCCCTTCAGGTGCCCATCTAGTGTCTGCATCCCCAGGTCTTTGCCTAGTGTCCATTCATAAGTCCCCTTATTCTGTGTCTTCCCTTCACTATTCCACCCAAGGCCCTCTTCTACTTCTTTTCTTTTCCCCAAGATGCCCTCCCCATGAACTTATCTTTCACATGTCACAGCGTCAACTCATCAAAATGGTGCCCTGTACCTGTCTCCCCCTAAGACAGGTTCTGTATGTGCCCTTCTTTCCTCACATAGTGGAGCTCTATACCTGTTCCCAAGCTTCTGAGGGGGAATAAAGTGAAGGAATAAATATAAGCTGTGTCTGGACAGGTGGCGGGAGCTCTCCCATTCCACTAACTCCCTCCCACCTCAGGATAGGATGAGGGGAGCAAGGATCCAGTCAGGATATGAAATAACTGATCCATTTCCTGGGAGCCTCTTTGCAGGTATCATGCCTTCCCAACACAAGGACTATACAGTTTCTGCTGGCTGCCAACTGCTAGTGAGACTTGTTTTTCCAAAGCTTGGGAGTTCAAAAAATGTTCAGAAGTTTGCAGAGTGGGTTGTCTGTGGAGAACGGAGGAAAGTTTCCCTCAGACCAAATAGTTCCCCTCCCCTCCTTGGCTGGACATTGTTGGGTGGGGAGGAAGAGGAGACATGATTTGATTTGTTTTCCTCACTCAGGGTCCTATGGCAATCTCCAAGGGGAGCATGAGGCAATGCAACATGGGATGTAATGCTGAGTTATATAGCATTTGAGTGAAATAATCCAATATATCTGCAACTGACAGTGATCAAATGCATTCCTAACAAACTAAATATACATTGCAGCAAAGATTTTAAATATATCTGCCTATTTCCTCTCCAAAAATTTGTAAGCGATTTTACATGCTACACACTCATTTTTAAGCCCAAGCTGCTATAGGTCTGCATAGCTGAGGTGGAGGAACAGGAAGGTTTCTTAACCGTGTTTTTATGCTGCACTCATCACTACCTTCTCTTGAACTCCACATAATGGTCAAGCACAAATGCAATCTCTTAACTCACCACATATTCTATTGAAGTTACTGTTCCCTCTTACATAGTGGAATACACACCTAAAATGTTCCAATGTGGAGCAGGCAAGGTATTGTCATCTGCTTCCCCTGCATTCCTCCAACCAGCAAGCTGAGCTGGCCTGATATGCAGGATTTTGCTGCACTCGATTAAAAATGTAGTCACAAGTATCTGTCCATTACATATTATGGAGCTCAAGGACTGCTCACAGAGCTGTTCCTGGGTGAGAGTGGCTTTGTGCTATTCCCAGTGCGCACAAATGAGTTTTTAGATAAAAAGTAATGTAATGAAAAATGCAAGAAGAGAATTTGAAACAAAAATGGATGATGTATTGGATAAAGAAATGACTGGAGAGAACAGTCCCAACAAGTTCTCAATAGTTCCTAAGAATTAAAAAATTTGGAACAGTCTGGCTGTTCCTATCTAATTGCAAATATGACATTAGTTGACGATCTCAGTGTATTTAGCAATAATATTGAGCCCTCATTTAGGAGTTCACATCATCATAGCACTGTATATACATTAATGAAGGAGTCTTCACAAGGCTTTGAACTGAAGTTCCAGTGAAAAAGAATAAAATTAAAGATGTTATTCACCATTATGAGCTATTAGGTGAAGGAGGAAATTAGAGAAATAGGTTAAATAAAACTCTTAGTATTGTTGTTAACAAATACAGAGCCACAATTGGCATGTGCATAAGAATGGCCATATTCGGTCAGACCAAAGGTCTATCTGTCCAATGTCCTATCTTCCAACAATGATCAATGCCAAGTGCTTCAGAAAGAATGAACAGAAAAGGAAATCTAGTGATCCATCCCACCACGCATTCCCAGCTCCTGGCAGAGAGAGGCTAGGGCAAGGGTGAGCAATAAGCGATAATTAAAACAATCCATGTCCATCCTGTGTAATAGCCATTGATAGACATATCCTCCAGGAATTTATCTAGTTCTTTTTTGAACCCTATTACCGTCTTGGCTTTCACAATATCTTCTGACAGATTTCCACATGCTGACTGTGTGTTGTTTGAAGAAATACTTCCTTTTGTTCTAAACTCACTGTCTATAACTTTCATTTGGTGACCCCTAATTCTATTGTTATGACTTACTTATTTACTTTCTCCACACCAGTCATGATTTTGTAGACTTCTATCATATCACCCCCTTAGTTGTCTCTTTTCCAAGCTGAAAAAATCCCAGTCTTCTTAATCTCTCCTTATACGGAGATGTTTTCAGAGAACTCCAAGATCTGTTTCTTGAGATAGTAGTAGCTAATTTAGACCCTTTATCTTACACATATCATTGGAAGTATGTTTTCCATACCCTGAGTCATTTTTGTTGACTTTTTCTCAACAAATCCCAAAATATATATATTTAAAAACTTTTACAGTATTTAAAATGCGGACATATCATGAATTTAGATAGAGGCAGTAAAGTGTTTTCTGTCTTATGATCTATCCCTTTTTCAGGCTATATCTACACTGCCTTTTTTGTGGCAGAAGATATGCAAATCGCACTCTTATTTGCATATCTTCTGCCAATAGTTTTTGTGGAAGAGGTTATGCCACTAAAAAGCCCTGTGTAGACGGGGGCATTTGTTAGAAAAAAAAAACCCTTTTGTGCAAGATCCCTTATTCCTCAAAAAATGAGGTTTACAGGATCTTGAGCAAAAGGGTTTTTTTGCGATATGGCATGACAGCACAATTTGCATATCTTCTGATGCAAAAAACGGCATTGTAGACATAGCCTTAGTGATTCCCTATATTCTGTTAGCTTGTACACAGCAAGCGGATGTTTTCAGAGAACTCCAAGATCTGTTTCTTGAGTGATAGTAGCTAATTTAGACCCCTTATTTTACACATATCATTGGAAGTAGTTTTCCAATATGCATTATTTAGCATTTATCAACAGGAGAGATTGCATCTTATATATGTCATAGTGCAATCAGGGGGGAGGAAAAGCAAAAAGGTGAAAAAGCCACTTTTCAGAATCTACCACCACCTCCTGATTAAGGGACCAATCAATCCTATTTGTCCCAGAGGGCAATTATGGTGGCACGGACCACCAGTGATTTGTTTAAATGCTACCTGTGTAAAGAGATCCAGGTCAAATTGTCATTGAGATGACAATGCTGGTTCTTCACTAGCTGAAAATTGCCCCAGCTACTTAGGAAACCTTGATTTACACTGTGTGCCATCTTAGACTTAGAGTGGGCCAATGTAAAATGTAAATATATTTACATATTATATATGTTAACTAGTGATATTACCAAAGTAGAGTGAAAGAGATTGGTTTGGGAATTTAAGGCATTTTAAGAGAAAAAGGACATTGATCCAGCATGCTTTCACTTATTTTGGTTTATCCTAAACCCATTCTCTTGTTTTCACAGCTTCCTTTAGAAAAATAGCTACCTGTCTTTTAAACATTCGCATCCTTTGCTTTATCCACTCTTCCCAGTGTTATAATTTATTACCATTTGGATAAAAACATTATATACAAAATCAAAATGGTGGCTGAGATGTTCAGAAGAAGTTCATGGACCTTTTAGGAGAACAGGAAAGACTAGTGTTGAAAGCCTTTGGTGGCATTGCCCAGTAGCTAAAATCTGCAACTGTATCATCTAGTGGTAAGAGAAGCTTTGGGATTGGCAGCAGAGGGCAGCAAGACATCCCAGCTCCACCAGGTTCCCACCCAGAGCCTTGTGATACGTAGGCCAGCTATGAGGCCTGGGGGCAGTTATTATTAAGGGTGTACTTTGGATCACTTACTACCATGGCTTCTGCCTCTCCAAAGATACAATAGGGCCTGCTTATGGAGGCTTTCCCCGGAAACAGGGCTCTTCTTAAGTTCTGCTGTTTCCAGTCTCCCCAAGGGCTTTTGGTGGATTGGCAATGAGGTCTGGAGCTCCTATACGCTCTGCAGGAGCTAACAGCACAGGAGTGTTCTCTTATTCTGTCTGCCTTGATTGAGCTGGACAACTCCCTTTTGGGGTCTGCCTCCAGCAGAACACATAGTAGGTGTGGTAGGTGGGGCTATCTAGGCCCAGAGTTGCTTGTCAACCCTTGGAGCTTATAAGCCCCATTACAAGGTCTCTTGACAGCATTAATCAGACTTTTGGAGGGGAAGTTTGCTGCTTGATGACAGGAAGAATGTATGTCCTGGAAATGGAAAGGAGGAGTAATCTGTCTTCATAGATGGTGCTCAAGTACCAAGTGTTCTCAATATGGATTCTATACCTCTGCAAGCAGATATTTTACTACCAAACACAGACCTGTTTAAGTCCAAGTCTCATCCCTCAAGACCAATGTCAGTACTGACACTGGAGCAGCACTGGTGCCAGTAAAGTCTGCTGCATCACAATCTACCTCTGCTGTCCAGCCATTCACAGTGGGTGGGGCATGGAGGACTTCTCTCTTGGAGCTTTGCTGTCTCTATCTTTATGGAAGGACACTGAACTTCTTCTTGAATTTCTGAGTGGCTCCTTTTTGTGTTTGGTTTCAACGATAGAGCTGCTGGTGTCAGCTGCAATCTTAAAGTCCCATGCTGAAACTTTTCTTCACACAGTCTACTTCATAGTGGTCTTAGTCATCATTTATTGGATTCATCCTGCTCTTGAAGATTATGGCTTGTCAACTAGTAGGACTTTGGAGTTTGTTTCCTGAGGTTCTGATGGTACCTTTACAGTTTGCTCCAAAGAAGAGAGTTTCAACCTCACTTTTGTGACACAAGGATCTCCATATAGAAGAATAAGCATAACGAGTATCTTCTTAAGCACAAAAGATTCATACTGTTCTCATCCTTCAGAGGAGGTAGTCCATCAGTAGATGGACTGAGCTTGAAGCCCAAGTTTCAAGTCTGTCATTCTGAGGAACCTTGTCAGATCTGACAAGTAAAGCTTGATCTAGATGGTTAAAATCAGATTGCAATGGTGGAAACATAGGATCAAAATTGGTACCAATTGGTAAATAGCAGTAAGTAGGAAACACCAGATTCTGTCTTTCTTCTTTGGATGGAAATGGAGAACTGTGAGAGGGGTGTTACTGCCGTATATTTTGTGCCTTTGCATGGAGGTTTGAGGTAGCACAGGGTTTATGAATGACCCAGAAAAACCCTGTCAGAAAAATCTCCAGTCTCGCATGAAGAAATGAATGTACACCTACGGTGAGATATACACAGTTCTCAAAGCTGGAGATAAAAAGGATATTGACCCCATGTAAGGAAAAAGATTTGATAAATACATATCTGGAGAGAAAAATGAAGACCCAGTGCTTCTGCTACTATAATGTGATATGCTAATATATGTGATTCTTTCTTGCTTGATTTTATATAGAAATATTTGGAGGACTCAGACAGTTTTCATTCTCTTCCATTTTAATTGGTCCAAACCATTTTGCATGGCTCCTCCTCCATATATGTCTGTTCCTATAACCTCCCACTCATTCATTCCCAATAACAATGACAAAAAGATACTATTCTGTGTACTCAATTATATGATACAGAGAAAAAAATGTTTTAGAAGCACAAATAGATAATAGGATATTTTCTTTTTCTACTGTATATGTTTCCTTCATCTTCCTTTTGAAACAGTGAAATCAGGTTAACACTGGTAAAATTTCATTCAGTGAGATGACAAGCTATATATCAGCTTAAATTTTTAGCTCCATTTCAGCTGCAATGCACACATTACTATTTTTTGTTTTTGTTTTTAGGGGGGAAAGTATTTTTATGATCTGAAAGACTGTTTTTGATTTTAAGCATATTGGCATAAATGTCAAATACAGAAATTGGTCAGACTCATAAGGTATATCAAAAGTTTGGGATCTAAACTGAAAACTTGAAAAGTGTAAGGACATAATGGTTCAGGGAAACAATGAGATACAGATCCTAGAACATTAATCTGAATGCAATATAATCCTGATCTAGAGACATGATCCTCAGAGACATGTTGACTTATCTGCTTGTGTAAAATATTCAGGATTTAGCTCCAAGCTTCTACAGAAGTGACTAAAAAGCATTCGTATGAGGGCTGGTGACTGATCTATTTTAAATGAACTAGTGGTCTGTTCCTAACTGGTTAGTGTCCATATCATTAAAAGAAAATTGCAGAAAAGGTCAAGCTTGAATAGGCACAGAGTGAACTATTTTAACCTAGCAACTGTCACTTGAGATAAAGTGATGAAGCACAATTATGATAGAGGAATTGAGCTTTGTCACCCTGAAACCAACCTATGACTGAGGCTAGAGCATACAAAGTGATTCCTCCATCCTTGCTTTAATAGTAATCTCATTTAAAATACTAGAAATTCTAAACAAAATAAACTGAAGATTTAAAAAAAATCCTTTTTTAATGCTTCTTGAACATTTTGTTTGCAATGTTACCCATTATATAGACCATTGGGAAGAACATCTTAATGTGTTCAATATTTTCTTTTCAATATCATCTTAACATAAAAATAGATAATAAAAACCCCAACCATTATTTTAGAGAAAGAATACAAGTACCAATAACATGAATAGGCCACAACAGTGCAATTTTATTTCAAAATGCTGCTTACTAGGGATTCAAAGTCTATTGAACAAGTTCCTCTAAGGCACTCTTGCAGATAAATAAGCTAAAAAGACATTTATACATATTATAATTTGCAGGGTTCTGACTTTCTGTAATGGGTTCATTGGGCAAATAAAAAAAATGAAAATTTCTAAGCCATGAACTTAATTTTGAAGTAGAAAGTTATTAGTATAATAAAGATGTTACTCTGAAGTGGTGGTAAGAGATAGGACTTAATTTCCTGTCCCCAAGGACTTAACCTGGGTCATGCTTTCAAAAGTCAATATTCCATTCATGTGAATGGATCAGTATCCAGCGACTACACGATTAATGTTACACAAGAGAGAAAGAGGTAAGGAAGCCATGACAGAACTGGAAATTATACATACTGACATATATTGAATATTTACAGAATAACAGTGAGATGTGCAGATGAAAAAACAAAGTTTCCAGGACAAATATGAAAATAACAAAAAAAATGTAGGGAGAAAAACATTCATTCAGTAACAAGTAGTCCTGTGACACTGTAGAGACTAACAAATCATGAGCTTCTGTGGGTAAAACCCACTTCATCAAATGAATTGGAATGGAAATAATAGAAACCAAGATACATATGTAATAGCAGAATAAGTACCTATTGCTCAAGCCCAGGGTAACAGTGTCAAATTTGAAGATGAATTCTGAAAACTCTCTCTACTTTAAAAAAACGGCTACTTTAAAATCCATAATTGAGTAATCAGGCAGGTTAAAATGTTCCCGTAAAGGTTTATGTATGTTACCATTTCTGATGTCTGATTTGTGTCTGTTATCCTTTGTCGCAGAGACTGTCTGGTTTGGCCAATTTACATGACAGAGGTGCATTGCTGGCACTTGATGGCATATATTACCTTAGAGTAAGGATGGGTAATAATTTTTGATGGGGGGCGGCACTCCAAGATTTTGGAAAGTGGTCGAGGGCCACTCTCTTCCATGATATTAATGGAGGAGGTGTGGGGTCTGGGATGGAGATTGGGTGCAGAAGGAAGCTTGGGATAAGAGAGGAAGTTTGAGTGAAAGAGGCAGTTGTGACCTATAGCACCTGACTGGGGTACAGGCATAGGGCAGGGAAATGGAGTACAGCAAGGGGTACAGGGATTTGGGTTGTGAGCTAGGGCAGGAAGGGACTGTGATCTTACTAGCCAGCATTCATTCCTGAATCACCTCTCTGCCTGCCCCACCCCTGCACAGGATGCAGCCATATGTTCTGGAGCCTCTTGTGCTTTGTGGCTGCCTTTTTAGTGAAACAGGTAGCTCCCATTGGCCAGTTTCTGACAAGAAACTGGCCAATGGGAATGTTCTGGGGGTGGGAGCAACTCCCAAAGCTTTCCCCTTCCCCTCCAGACTCTCAGTTTTTTAAGAAAAATGACCCCGCAGCCACATTTCTGAGCGGTACATGGGTGGAGCGAGTCAAGCAGGTAACCTGCCTGGGCTGGATCTGGTAGTTTGGTGGGCCGTATCTGGCCCGCAAGCCATATTTTGCCTAGGTCTGCCTTAGAGGATGTGCAATTGAATGAGCCACTGATTTTGTGGCTTATGTGATTAGGTCCTATGATGATTTCACTTGTGGAAAGAGTTTGTTGCAGGGGTAGGTCCCTGGGCTTGAATAAAGTCATTAATTAGTTGGTGTATTACAAAGCCAGTTTCTCCTGCCTTTAACATCTGCATTTTTACATCAAAGGCTATTACTGGGACACATTCTCCCCACTTAATTAGCCTCATTAATATGGGTCCTACAATTGACAGGTAGTACTTCCGCTGTGTAGTACCTGCATATTATATTGGTTTTTGTTATTTCTATTCAAATTCATCTGATGATTCTATATATTTTTATTAGACTCTAAGGTGCCACAGGACTACTTGTTTTTAAAGTTACAGACTAACATGGATACACCTCTGAGATCCATTTAGTAGTAATTGCTCATGCCTACTTAGCTGATTTTCCAGATACAGGATTTAGTGGAGAAGAATCAAGTCATCATAAAAGTAAATGATGCCAATAATTATATGATGACAATAATTATATGATTAGATAATTATTTAAGCCTTCAATAGTGGTCAATAAATGCTTGATGTACATAACAAACCTTAACTGGTAGTTTAGTCAAGATATAGAAAAGTATCACAGCTAGAGTTTCATATAATTAATTCTTGGATTTTCAAAGGAGCCCAATGGACTTACATACCCAAATCTCTTTAAAAGATAATGGGAGTTGGTCATCTAATTCCTGTAGGTACCTATGAAAATTCCAGGCTGAGGAAATATCTTATAAAGCTGTTCACATGCAAACCAATGATTCAGACCTATCTTTCATGAGGTTTACAAACTTCAGAGTTAACTGAGCTTTTTAAGCCTTGAAAAAATATTTCAAGTCTTAAATGTGCAGGAATGGGGAGTTGAAACAGAAAAAAAAATAGATATTTGATAGATAAGTGCCACAATTGTAATTATATAAAAAAAAATAAAAAGAGCAGGAGTAAGTACTTAACATTAATTCACATGAGCATTTTAAAATGTGCACCAAGATGTATAACTGATTTTACAAAATGTTACAACCACAAGATAAAAGCAAATTTCCTTGTTATAGCTCTGTTATGAGCTACAAAATTAATCAAGCCATTCACTGACAACCAACATTATCAAAATAGCCTTTTCCTCAATACTTGATGCTTCTCAATTGAAAACATAATAAATAGTCATAACAAATCAGTTGGTATCCAAGAGTTAGTTATCTCTTCATCTGTCTTTGTTTCCTACTAGAGAGACGCGGTGGATGAGGTAATATCTTTTAATGGGCCAGCTTCTGTTAGTGATAGAGACAAGTTTCTGAGCTTAACTAGAGCTCCTATTCAGGAGGCATAAGATTGGAAGCTTGTTTCTTTCAGCATCAGATGTTGGTTAAATAAAAGATATTACCTCATCCACCATATCTCTTTAATATGCTGAGACCAGCATAGCTTTATCTATGTTTTGAGACTGCAATACAAACCATCAACTTTCTATTCAGGCTTTGTTACTGAATTATTTCAACAGTGCACACCTATGAAAATTTATGATGGCCCTTCCCAGACATGGGATGAGCAAACCTAATGAACATACATAAAAACACAAAAGAAGCGTCTCCACAGGACTCTTGTTGAGATGTGAATTTTATGTGTCTCCTCCCCCCACACACGCACAGAGGTGCCTTTCAGAGTCAAAGGAGTCTTATTTTTAATTTGATGGTGTTCTTCATACATATAAAGTATGTATAGTGGAAGAAAATATGATAATTTCAGATTTTTGACTTGCCAGTTTTCATACACTTGAGGGGAAAACACTATTTTACAGAGATAAAATTTCTTGTTCATTATTTGGATTAGCAGTCTATATCAATTTTTCTATAATAGTTGTATTGATCTAACAAAATAGAACAATTTAAACCCCAGCCAAAAACAAGACGACTATAAACTAAAATTCAATTATCTGTAAGAACTAGAAGTGGAGATCATGTTGATTTTCTAATCATGTAGATTGATTTCACATTTATATAACCCAAAGAAACAATTTCTGAAGCACAGTAATATATGTAACTCCCATGTGTGTATTTTTCCAAATTGAACACTTATGCTCTTCTTTACAACCACAACCACCTCCCGCCCCCCCCAAAAAATTAACACTACAGTTGTAGATTTTAACTGAGAAAAGAAAGGTACAATACAGGTATAATATATACCACAAAATGTTATTTTTTTCTTTATCTCTTGTTATTAATAAAAAAGCCTCCTCATCAACATAAGGACCATCTTTATTTATATTAAAGATGGCCTAATGGAATTCTATTCTATATGGTTTTTCTTTAACTGACTTCCTCACTTTTGTATCTAAATGTTTTCTGCTAGTGCATTAATTGACGAGAGCAAAATCTAGTTACAAGGGTTAGTTCTCCCTCTTATTCTCTCCTCATGTAGGAAATTGAGTCATTAGTAGAATGTTTACATTGCTGGTATTTTCTTTAAATGTGCAAACTCCTAAGTTTTTATGTTAAAGAAGGCATGGTCAAAAATGTACCTTGCACTGGGAAAAGACAGTGAAAAGGCTCATGTGACACTGGGCCCAAAAGATTTAAGATCCATGCAGGCTAATTCACCTAGTATCAAACGGTGGGGGGAAGCTCTGAGACTCGGTATCCTCCCACCCTTGGGGGCTGGATAATGGCATATGCTGAGTGTGTGAGAGGTGGTTGATTGTTTTTGTTTTTCACTTGGGAGCAGATGAGTAGTGAGGTTCCCCCCCCCCCGTTTTGTGTGGCCCGTGACTGATTTTTCTGTTAGTGTCAACCAGGATTTCAGGAGCACTCCTAAACTATGGACTAAAATGACATAACATAGGTATATACATTAAATGAACGATTATACTGTGGCTTCACACCCAATTCATTTTCCTCTTCCCATGACTATCATCCTTTTGCTTAGATACTCAGTCAGGAATTCTTCAACTGTGAGATGATTTTATCCAAGCACAGAGAGACATCTTGCAAATAATAGTGTAGTCAAACACCACAAAGGATAAGCATGAGTGGATGTCATCTGCACACTACTGGAATGTGACTCCATCATGTTATAGTTCTCAGAGGTTATATGTAGATTGGAATAGGATGAGAAATAGAACTGATCTTGGTGGAACTCTAGAGGTGAGAAGTTTGTTGATGGAGGGGAATGTCCAAAGAGTAGTAATGGAACATTTCTTCTTCATCACTAGAACTGCAGTATCTCACACGTCAACAGCATTAAATGTTGCAGAACAGTCCAGAAGGATCAGAATAGATGTCCACCGATCAACAACAAGAAACCATCCATCATTGCCACTAAATCTGTTTTGCTTTTTTTTCCCCACTATCCTGGCTTGAAAATAGATTGTATCCATTCTACCACAGGACTTCTTGACAAGTAAGACAGTAGTGTGAGGTACGGGTAACAGAATCTAGCTGTAAGACAGTGATGGGCAACCAAGGCTAGTGAGTGGGCCAAATGAGAGGCCCATCTCAGATTGCAAGATTGAAATCAGGCATGTGCACTAACCATGTCCCTAAGAATAAGATTAAGTACATTTCACCAGATTTTCCTTCTTTATCATGCCATTCAGGAGCAGCTCGAGGAGAGCTGCTGGCAACTGGCACCCTAGGCGGAATGTGTGATCGGCACCCCCACCTCCATAGCCCTCAATGGCATGACGTCATCATTGGGCGCCGCGTTAAACGCGGTGCCCTAGGCAACTGCAGAGGTTGCCTACATCCACGGGCCAGCCCTCATGCCATTCCAACACAAAGTGATCCATTATTAATTAAACTGCTGGCAAAGTAATAAAGAAGTGGAAGAAGTGCACGACTCCCACAATATTGAGTGCACTCAACATGCACCTCACATGTTCCTTGGCTTTAAATACGTGTCACTTCTCATTTTGCCAGGGGCTGCTCAACTCTCTCCTCCAGACCCCACCCCCACTCCACTCATTCCTTCAAACCCCATCCTGGCCTCTTCCCTACCCCCTTCCCACCCTGTGCCCTGTCCTGCTCCTCCTCCTCCTCCCTCTCAGAGCCTGAACATTGTGAATCAGCTGATTCATAGTGCTCCAGAACTTTTGGAAAGGAAGGGGAGAAGCGCAGGGCCCTAGTGCAAGAGAGGTATGGGGAAGGAGGCAGAAGGGTGGTGTATGGGCAGCACATAGAATCTCAGTAAGCTGCATGCAGCTCACAGGCCACAGGTTGCCACTAATGCTTTAAGAGGAAGTGATATATGATAGAATGGTCTCTATCTGTCTGCCACAGTTAAAGTTTAGTAGTGCTGGGAACTGTCAGAAACATGTATAATAATGTGAAGATTTTGTCTATTACGGTTGAAAATGTTTCTCTCTTTTTTCTTTCTTTCTTTGGAAGGAACAATAACTGCTTTGTCAGTAATTTAAGAAAACAGGCTAGAATTTGTAAGTTCAAAAAGGTATTTTGCTATAAATTAATTAAGAAAATAAAAAAATCACTGTGTTGTTCAAATGAACACAATTCATTTGATATTTTGTAAAAAAAAGCTAAAAGTAGCTTGGTTAAAATGCATGTAAGTTCTGAAATTGATTAATTCCATACTGTTTTAAAAATGTAATATCAAGATTTGTATTAATAACTTTTTTTGAAAGAAATGTATTTTACAGTGAAGGCAATAGTGATCTACAGCCTGTCCCTTTATGTGGAATTGCTTATTACCTATTTTCCATGGTTCAATAAGATATGATGTTTATGGAGCGAGCAATTGCCATAATCCTATTCTAAATTTTTCTTCTTGTGAATATCATAGGCATTGAACAAGCATGAAAAATATAAGCTGTGGCAAACAATGATGAATGGTTTCCCATTCATTTCTAATAAGACAGTTTAAAGTGCCTGCTCTGGATTTTTTTGTTTTGTTTTTATTTTTATTAATATTTTTAGGAAGAAATTGTGTCTTTAAACTTCATATTTTAGTAGGGATTTCTGAAAAAAGTCATTTTTTCTTTCTGAAAAAAATGTTAAATGAAGGGCAAAAGAACAAACAAAATTGATTCTATGACTCATCTGCAACAGGCATGTATTATAAAAGGATTTGGATTAGATCACAAAGTCTCTCACATTCTTCTTCTGTCATTCTTCCTTTCTAGACTCACTTTATTTCTATGTCTATTCTAGTTTTAATTTTTAACCCATAGGATGTCTGAGAACAATAGACCTATATACCGCCCCAAATTGCAACTATGAAGGAGAAGAAAAAGGGACAGTACTTGAATTTTATTTTAGTACAATTCAGATTTAATATAATCAGTAAATGGCCACTGAAATTCTGGCAGGCAGGAGATATAGTTGATTCAAATTGTTGTGATTATTTCTAGATGTCCATTTCAAAACAGGGATATGGTAACAATGAAAAAATCATGTCTCTACCATGGACTCCTGTCCATGTATTGTCACTGACAGAAAAGAGGAGCTCTTTCCCGTCTCCTTTCCTCATCCACTCCCGTAACTGGCTACCTCATCATCATCTGCCGGCTAGATTAGTGTTTCTCAAAGTGGTCAGTGAAACCACTTTGAGAAACCTGCTAACTGGCTGCTCCAGAGTGTTTATTTACTGGTTCCACCACCAAGGAGCATCGCGGTTCCATTGACTGTGGTTCACCATTTGCAGCCAAAGAGATCCATGGGAAGCGACATGGGCCTGGCTTTCAGGAGCTTCCTTTGGCCGCAAATGGCAAACTGGAGCCAATAGGAGCCATGAGGCTCTGTGGCCTCAGAGCCGGAAAATAAACACAACAGAGCAGCCAGTTAGCAAGTTTCTCCAAGTGGTTTCATGGACCACTTTGAGAAACACTGCCATAGAATGAACTTTTTTTTTTTTAAACACGTCAGATCTCTCAGTGCTACTTTTTGAGGATTAGCTTTTCTATCTTTGTCCCAAAGTCTTCTCCTTTTCTCAGCCTAAGATCTCTCTAATTTGAGTCACTAGTTTCAACTATTTCTTCAATGCTGATGACTGACAGGTCTATCCTTTCACCTCAGCCTCTCAATCTCTTTCCATTTCCATTTCATTTCCATCATTCCCTCCTATATATTATGACATGACTTAGAAATCAGTGAGTCAGATACTTGGCCCAGAGAAAGCAAGATACCCAAAGGTTATATAAAACAAGTTTAAAAGAAAAGCTGGAGAGTCACCTTTGGTAGCAAAGTTTGTGGGTCTATCATAGAACCTTATATTAGGGCTATGTCAAGCCTGGTCTAAAGGAGGAGATTCTGCCACCTCCCTACACAATCCACCCTCCTAGTGAAGTAGTTTTTACTAATATGCAACATAGACCTCCTCCACTGCAACTTGATACCATTGTTTCTTGTTCTGCTATCTGCCATCCTGGCGAATAGCCTTTCTCTTTCCTCTTTGAAACACCCCTTAAAGTAACTGAAGTCTGCTATCACATCCAACGCTCTCCCCAACACAGATGCTGAACCATTTCAGCTGAAGGAGAGCTGAACATCCAGGAAACTAGCCCTCAAAAGGGTTCAAAACCCCAGATAAATTTGGTTTACCCAGTGTAAAAATTTTACATAGAGAAAGCTCATAATGTCCATCAAATTTATCAATAAGAAAGATATGCACAGTGGTTGCTCCCCTCTGCCCTGAGGTAACTATTGTTTACACTGGGATTGAAATAAACAAAAGTACTTTTAGTAATTACAAGTAGGACTTAAGTGCTTGCAGGTGGAAACAATCAGATCAAAATAAATTACCATGGGAAAATAAACACAGAAAATTATACATAGACCCATATTCCATATTTGTAACTTCATATACAAGAATAATACATGCACAAAACAGGATATACTATTATTTTATTTAATTTGGAAAAGTTTTTAAAAAATGACCATCATACATGGCAGATGGGGATAACTCCTGATATTATATATTTGCACAGATATAACTTAAATCTATTTTTGTAACTAGAAACTATTGCTCATCCACTTAACAGATGTTCACTATAATGATAAGATACATGTTGCTTTTTGCAGAAAGCTGAAATAAATCATTCTATTTAATGATGCAACATGAAGATCAGTTCCTCTAGGCAGACAGAAAGGGTTACTTATAGTTTAAGAACCTAAGAACCAAAGAACAGCCATACAGGGTTAGATCAAAGGTCCATCTAGCCTAGTATCCTGTCTTCCAACAGTGGCCAGTGCTAGATGCCCTAGAGGGAGTGAACAGAACAGGTGATCATCAAATGATCCCTCTCTTGTCATCCATTTTCAGCTCCTGACAAACAAAGTGGAACTACTTGCCAGAGGAGGCTGTGAAGGCTAGGACTATAATAGAGTTTAAAGAGAAGCTAGATAATTTCATGGCGGTTAGGTCCATAAAAGGCTATTAGCCAGGGGATGAAATGGTGTCCTTGGCCTCTGTTTGTCAGAGGCTGGAGAGGGATGGCAGGAGACAAATTGCTTGATCATTGTCTTCGGTCCACCCCCTCCGGGGCACCTGGTGCTGGCCACTGTCGGCAGACAGGATACTGGGCTAGATGGACCTTTGGTCTGACCCGGTACGGCCATTCTTATGTTCTAAGTCTAAGGACACCATTCCTACCTATTCTGGCTAATAAGTATAGATGGACCTAACTTTCATGAATTTACATAGCTCTTCTTTTTTTTAAACCTGTTAAAGTCCTGGCCTTCACAACATCCTCTGGCTAGGAGTTCCACATGTAGAGTGTGCTCTGCATGACAAAAAACTTCCTTTTGTTTTAAACCTGCTACTATTAATTTCATTTGGTGACCCCTAGTTCTTATGATATGGGAACAAGTACATAACTTTTCCTTATTCACTTTCTCCATGCCGGTCATGAATTTATAGATCTCTATCATATCCTTCGTTAGTCTCCTCTTTTCTAAGTTGAAAAGTCTTTTAAATCTCTTCATATGGCACCCATTCCAAACACCTAATCATTTAGTAGTCCTTTTCTGAACTTTTTCCAATGCCAATAAGTCTTTTCTGAGATGAGGTGACCACATCTGTATGCAGTATTCAAGAGATGGGCATACCATGGATTTATATAGAGGCAATAAAATATTCTCTGTCTTATTCTCTGTCCCTTTTTTTATGATTCCTAACAATCTGTTTGCTTTGTTGACTATTGCTGCACATTGAGCAGATGTTTTCAGAGAACTATCCACAATGACTCCAAGATCTCTCTCTTGAATGGTTATAGCTAAATTAGTTGTTCAGTATACTAGTTTAGTTGAAATTTAGCTATACAAGCATATAAGCTGCTCTAAGAAGTTATGCCTTTGACCCCCATGTATGTTGGTATTTTTAAAAAAAAAACTTTCCAATAAGGTATCTTGACTTGAAAAAATGCCCATATAAAATTTTGTTTATTTAAGTTTAGTGTTTTACTAAACAACTGTGTGTGAAGATTTCACCAGGCTTTCAGACAATTATTGAGTAAATGACAAAAATCTGCCCTCAAACTTGCAAAATGTCTACATCACTGAGATGGGAAGGGGATATTCTGAATTTCATCTAGAGCAGCTAAAATCCTGGAGCTGTGATAAATACTGTGGTTCGACAGATTTCAGAGAGATAGCCATGTGGGTTTGTATCTGCACAAACAATGAGGAGTCCTGTGGCACCTTAGAGACTACCAGATTTATTAGGAAACAGCTTATGCCCTAATAAATCTTTTAGTCTCTAAGGTGCTACAGGTCTCCTTATTGTTTTTGTAGTGTGACAATTAGCACACCATATTTCCAGTGGTTTGTAACAGGACATGAAGTACTTCAAAATAAAAACAAAACTTCTTGTGCCTGAAATATGTGTTGTGTCACTTTTTTGCTTTTTCACAAATTTGTTGAGTTTAACTTGGAAATCTCTGAACCAACCACAAAGGTTTTGAAGACAGATCAAAAACAAAATTTACACAAGACTCTTTACTAATATAAAATAGGCAAGCTTACCAAATAATCAAAAGTAAAGGCCAGTCAGAGGCACAAAAGCCAAAATATAGCACTGCCTCAGTGATAGCTCTGCAGCAGCCAAAGGAAGAGTTGGTCAAGGAGCCCAGAAGAACTGCTAACAAAAGGGTTTGCTGGCAAAGTGTTTCAGAGTTTGGTATCTGGAAACAGTAAGTATTCTGTAGATCCCTTTCTATGGCTAATGATGTGGAATACATATGGGGAAGACAAAATGGGTCAAAGAAAGGCACTAGTATACTGGACTGCCAGGAACAAAAGAAAATCTAAACTCAACATTTAACTTTCATCCATACTCCAGTTTCCTTTTTAGTTCTATATTGCTGTGAGAAATCTAGTGTTGGAAGATAAGCATATCTTATGCATGCAACTGATGATTATAAATATGTACTCTTGGCCTAAGAGAAATGCATGGAGGATCTTTTGTAAAAAAGAGGCAGTTGAGCAAATATTTAGCAAAGGAAATTATCTGAATTATTCTTCCAGAAGAGAAGGAGGAGTAAACTTTTTTTTTGCCAACTTATTTTGGAAATACTGCAATTAAAGCTGTAACAACAAAAGACAGACAGGACAAGGAGGTCTTACAGATTTTGTGAACTCTTTTTTTACTAGCTCATCAGAAGAGAAGCTTCTGTGGATTTAAAATCATTTTCCATAACTCTTAAGTTGTTTGCAAAAAACAAAACAAAACAAAAAACAAACATCACCAAACTACAGGAATTCAATATGGGAAGGGCAGAAAGCTTTGTTTGACAGAGCTGTGATTGAAATTATGATATGTTCACACTTTCAGATGGAATGTGGGTTCCAGACACATTTAGATTAAGAACATAAGAACGGCTGTACTGGGTCAGACCAAAGGTCCATCTAGCTCAGT
>CM057847.1:140071386-140087574 GCA_030068395.1 Apalone spinifera | reverse complement strand
GATTTTATTGATCTCAGTTGTGTTTGATGACTTAAGCTTTGTTGGAGTAGGCTGATATCTTTCAGTAATGTTGTAAGAATGCCATTATTTAATAAGCTCTTAAGTTATTCCTGGTGCAACCTAACAGTTTTTGTAATAGTTATAATAATTAAGTGTAGGGCTGAAGAAAAATTCAACTGTAGATATAATTGTATGTCTAAATGCCTCACACTTTTATTATATTAATAGTTTCTCAACCCTGATCTGAATTGGCAATGAAAAGTAGTAGTAACTATGCTATAATAGTTAGATGATTATGTCAGGAATCCTAAGAATGAATGTCATGATTCAACAAGGTACCAAAGCAGATGCATATCTTCAACCATACGCTATTCCACCAGTCTCTCCAAGGGAGTTTACAAATTTTGAGCCTAATTAGAAAGAAAAAAAAATCCCAGCAATTCTAATATTTGGCAAGGAGAACAATTATGGATCCTTAAATAAAAGTTGGTCAGGCTGCTGGCTATGTTTAAGAAAATTGTATTAATAAATAACATTATCATGTAGCTATTCAAACAGATTCATTTGAGGCAATATGCCTTAAGCAGATCGAGGGTAAAATTTTCAGAGCACATATGGCCCTGAAGACCCATTTTGAAAGGTGACTTAAACAGTTAGGTACCTAAATCTCACAAAGTCTATGAGGCTCCTAATTATCTGAGGTAATTTGAAATTTTTATCTGTAATGTATTAATGTGGATACATGTATGCCTCTACATATATTGTGCGGCATGTGAGACCTGGCTAAGTATGTATCATAAGCTCTAAAACTGCTGCATACAAAAGATTGTATTCTTTAGCACAAAAGATAGGAACCAATGATTTTAGCTACAGTTCTATTCCCATTTACAGCAATCAAGTTTGGGATGGACTTCAGTATACCCATGAAGTGTGTATTGGTCACATATTGGTTTCTGACTGATGGATCCAAATTCTGACGAAGGATTAGTATTGTCCAACTCTATGATTTCTATGTAATGTGTACAAGTAGTACTTCCCTCTATTAGGCTGAATAACAAAAATTCTTAAAATGTATAGGTCAGTGACCTGTGGGGGACATAACATTCCATGCAGCAGAGAGCAAATGAACACCTAAAGAGTGATCCAACGTGTTACATGTGCTTGTGGAAAGCAAACTAATTGAGTATTTGGATGACAATTTACCAGTATTCGCAGAAAATATTAAATGTCCTAACTATTTTCAAACTTCCCTCTAGTAGCCAGCATTGAGGGGAGCACATAAGGATTTTTCATAAAAGAGACAGAGGGTGTCTGGAGAGAATAAAAGAATATATAGTACCATAACTAACAATTCCCCTACCAGGAGAGCCAAGCACTCCCATATCATGATGTTATTTGAATGGAAGAGGAGAATTGGGAGCTGTGAAGAACCAATGTGGATATTTTTTATTTGACAATCTCAAGGTTTCATATATTATTTTGAAGCCCAGGCCATTCTTTCCACATAGCTAGGAGTACTGCCTCACCTAGGAGATAAAGTACATTATTTTGAAAGAATGGATGAAGACAAATGTCACATAAAACAGCCCTATATTTAAACTCTAGAGTCTTTGTACAAAATATGGCTTGCGAGGTACCATTTGAAAACTAATAACTCACTGATCTTTAGTATATGTATCTGATTGATATAAACCATTATGAATGTATACTTGAATTACAATTAAAATGTGTTCAAGTCAGGAATATCAGAAAGGGTCGTTTAACAAATTTATTCTAAACAAGGAAAGTGTGTTTTCCTCAGTTTATATATAAGTAGTAAACAAGCCAATCAAGCTAATAGGGTGGAAGCAAATCACATATGTATAAATTGAGGAGAAGACAGTAAAGCATCTACTCTCAGCGGGACAGAGAAGTTTAGTCTTTGTTCCACTTTTCAGAAGAAACCATTTGAAAGGCTTACTGGTTTATACATACAAAGAGTGCAGTCTTAACCTCAAGAGTTATGCAATTGATTCAACTGATTGTATAGAGTATTACTATATAATAAGAGTTTACAGAGTCAGGATATTTCTGAAGGCTAATGATATATTGGTAATCAATATCATGCATGTATTAACACTATGTAATGAATTGTGGATACTCATTGATATTAGGCTGTACCGTCTGCTCACACACGAGAGAATGTCATAGCTATCTGCCTGTCTATTATCTAAATTAAGCATGAATCAGAAACGAATCAGAAACAATGGAGGCTTCATTACTGCAGAAACTATAGAGAAAGATGGGAAATCCATAGGAAAGGAAGAAAAACATGAGGTCATCCTGCCTCTGGAAATAAATTCATTGAACTTTAGAAGATATAAGCAGGACAGAAGTCATTTTGGTAGCCGTCACTAGAAAGACACAAGAGACCAGAACACTTGCAAGCTGAGAAAGATGGATCCTTCAACCAAGGAGGATTGACATCTCTAGAATTGAAGATGGGTGTGACGCCTGCTTAAGTAAAGATCTTTAACCTAAGAAGACAAGGGAAGCTATCATCTTCTACTTTTGTGGAAATTCCTGACATGGAAAGTCAGCCATGATTGTGAAGAATGAGTGGTGAGAGCTGTTACACCATCTGTTTTTGGTAGTTTTAGCAATTGATTTCTATAAATATATTTTGTTTTGTTTCACTCTTAACACTATCTTCATTCCTTATACTTAAACACTTGCATTTTTTTAATAAAATTTATTTTTAACATAAAGTTACAGGGCAGACAGTAACATAAGTTGTGAGTGGTCTGAACTGTAACTCAGAATGTGATATTTTCACTTTATTTTTTTCTTATTAGCAGCTTTTTGTGGTTAAGAATACCTAAAGGCCTTTATTAGGATATGGTTTTATTTGGGTGGAATATATGCAATATTTCAAAAAAGATGGCACAGCTAGAATCAATGACAGAGTATTTGCAATTGCTCATGAATGCATCTGGTTGTAAAATCTTTGAAACATAATTTAAAGCTTATTATCCACTGAGGATTAGAATGGGGGACACAGTAATGGAAACAACAAAAAATATAAACTCAACAGCTTCTTTTGTATTGGTAATTACAAATATTCAAAAGATTCATTTTTATTAATTTAGAAAACTTCCTTATTTTAAAATGGTCAAATATGAACATTTTATAAAAGAGCATATACTTAGTGTATGTAATTAAGTAGCTGATGAAATTTCACACTGTCAGCAGCAACAACATATCAATAGCAATGGAATTAAAAACATGAGAGGATTCAATCCAGGAATATTTGTGCATTATTTCTTTTTCACTATGAAAGGCTTTGATACAAACTTCAATTATCTGAAATATATATAGACATTACTAGAGAGGATTTTCTTCGTAATGATTTCAACTGCTGTATCTCAGGTGAATGTCATATCCATTGAACTAAAGGATATTCTGACACAGGGAGTACTGCAATGTCTCCTGCTGAAACTGTTGCACTGAGACAGTTGAAGAGTCATTTGGGCCAGACAGAGAGCAAGAGAGCCCAAGCATGAAAATGATGCTATAGCTTAGTTTTTAGAACACTCATCAAAGTTCTAGTCACCCAGCTTCTTTGAGTCTTTATCATCCTTCCTGTCTTGTCAAAATGGTTTGGTGTGACCTCATCTGAATGGCCAGATTCAGTAGGCTTGTTCAGAGAGTGCCTACCAGATAAGATGCTGCATGCCACTTAGGCAGCCAAATACCCATCTTCCCCTGATTTATGAATGTTTCTGGGGTTTAGATGGAAGATAAATGTCCAGATATGTGAAGGGAAGTAGCAATAGGTAGCTAGGAAACTTTTACTGCAAGAGTTTGTGCATTGTAATGGTTCCAAAACTGGGATTTATTTGCCCAAAGCAGGGACGTGGGTGCCTAACTCCTTTAGTTCACCCACTGCTATATGAGTGAATTTTAACGTTTAATAGTTTTAAACTTCTCCTGTCCATCTTTGTGTTATGTGATATGCCATTCACACTGTCAGTATACAGCAAACAATAAAAGTTTACATTGCAATTATCTTATATTGTATACTTTCTAACATCCAACTCTATATCTGTTTGAATTGGCATCCAGCTTTAGAAAGACCATATTGATGTAATGAAAAATGAAACCAGCACTGTCTATAGCAGTGAGTAACAAATACTGATTGCAAGTGACAATTGTTCTAATTGACAAGCAAAGGATTTTATAAATGAAATATATATCAAATTAGGTTGAAATAACAGGTTGATTCATATTTTTCTATTCGAAAACAGTGCTGATATCTTCATCAGATCCCAACTATTTCTGTTATTTTGGCTGTAACTAATGGTCAGGCTAAAGTATTACTTTGTCATCTTCATCCACAAGATGGTAGCAGTGATATAATCTCACAGATCTGTCCATTTTACCTAGGATAAACTTGCCCCAACCCCCACTCTGACTATACCCAAACCTTTTCTTACAGCTAAGGGGCTCATACGGTAGAAGGAGATTCCGTATTTTCTTTGATGAGATGCAGTTCCGGATTGGATTACCTGCTAAAGATTTTGGATTGATTCATTTGTTTCACTTGCCATCTGCAATTCATTACTGCTGCTGATTTCAAATGAACATGTCAGTACTTGTAGCACTGCACTCATGCCAGAAGTTGTTGTTCATCTCTGCAGTAATTTTAAATTCACCAAGTGCAGGTGTAAATGAATAACTGGGTGCATTAGCGTGTTATTGCAGAAAGTTAATCATTTAGGGCAGAAGACGATGCTTACCTATAGTCATTGAACAGATCTGTACAGGTGCCTTTGTTTTTGCATGGCTCTGAGTTACATTCATTGGATTCGTATTCACAAAATGTTCCTTCCCAACCAGGCAAGCAAACACACCGGTAGCTCTGTAATGAATTATGAAAAATAAATTATCTCAATGTCAATTTTCATTTAGTTGAGTACATTTGTAATAGGAGTCATTGCTGGCTGTTGCGCCTTCCTAGTCTTTGAACAAATGCATTAGTTTTCTAGATTTGAAGCTTCAGAATCTCAAAAACACAGTGATACTTTTCGCCCAATAGCAAACTGAAAAAAAAGGAATACATAAATATGTAAGTTATATTATTTAATAATTACATTTTGTTTTATGATAATATAATAAAATGGAAACCATGCCTTTCTAATCAGAGGGGTTATATTAGCCAGTATAGCATTGTAGAACAAACGTATGTAAAGAAGCTGTGAGGAATGTAGATCCGTCAGACAAGCTTAACACCTTTGATGGTACATTAGTAATGAAACTGTGCAGCATCTAGCTGCATAGCAGGAGAAAATCTGTTTAACTATATAGCCTGGATACTGGGTAAAGACTAAAGAATGTGAAAATATAAATCTTCCCAGAAATCAGGTGACAATATTAAAATTAATAATTAACATTAGGCATGAATATAGAATCTGTCACTGGTTAAACTGCATAAAGTATTTAATCATTGTGCATATTAATCTCTAAATGACAGATGTCACAGTGCATTTCCATTCACCTGCTAGGCAATTATATTGAAGAATAAACCACCCCTATTTTTGTCATCATTTCATTTATTTCTTAGTTGATATCTGTACACAGGTGGAAATGGCTCATAAAAGTAAAAATCAAGCATTTCTTTGCCTATTTTGTATATAAAGAGAAAAAGCTTGAGAACATCTGTTGAACTGAATATTAAGTTGAGATGGGCCGCAGTACAAGCATTTATATTCATCAGAGGCTCAACTTACTTGCTTTGCCAAGGTAGTTGCTTCTGGCAAAATTTCCCTTCCGTCTACCAAAAGTTAGGAAAACATTTCCAGGACAAAGATGGCTAGTGTGAATTATTTCAGTGCTTGTTAAACAGGTAAACTGGGTCTTAGTCTAAAGAACTTTTAAATATATTTAATCTCTATAACCTGATAGTCATTAAAAAACAGAACAAATGCTTCAGGATTCGAATACATTAAAAAAAAAACCTAGGTCTAAATTAAGTTGCTAAAATCTAACTATCAAAAGTTTGAAACATCTTCCAAGTTTGTTGAAGTTAACTGGAACTGCAGGTATTCAGAACCTCTGAAATCACATCATATGTCTCAATCTGAATTTAAGAGTTTAGCTATTTGAAAATGTTAGCTATGACTCTGTCCTGCAACAGAGAGAGACTCTCCTTGAGATGTACATGATTAAATTTTATATTTACAATAATCATGTAATCTGCTCCTCCTTCAGATATGAAAAAAAATCTAACCTGAGCAAACAAAGTGAAAACATTGTGTCACAACTCTCAAAATATGGGCTGGGCAATATTGCCAGCCCTTTTTTTCTTTCTATGTATCCTTATTATCCCATCTTAACAGGATTATATATTTTATTGAAGCCATAGAGACAAATCATAGATTCACAAGAAAGAAAAATCTTACAAATAATATAATTTCTAACAACAAATTCATTGAAAAATAATGGTGGTTCTTGGGTTAAATTCACACCTGTTGTAACTGCACTTAAGCCATTGTTAGGCATGAGCAAATGTATGTCTATCGACTAACATTTCTAAAATCATCTGTGTATACATTCTACTGCAATTAATAAAGACCAACTTTTCATTTTTGGAGACACTTAGAAGTCTACATGTCCCATCCAAATCTCTTATTTACAAACTTCAGACAGGATGGTTCAGCAAACACACAACTGCATGACAGCAGATTGGGAATTATGAACATTGGGGAACTGGTGAATCTAATGTGTTTGGTGAAGAGCCTTAAAAAGTGGACCATAAGCCAAAGAAGTTGATTGGGACTATTGCAACCATTGCTATTGTTGTGTCATAGCCCACTGAGGGCTATGAGAGTTTTTCCAGGATAATGGAGTTGACAGAGTTTTTCCGGGATAATGGAGATATCCCAGAAAAACTCTGCCGAGTCCAGGAAACGTGTCTGCTTTTGGAACCATTTCCGAAAAAGCAGGCGCATTCTTTCGACATCCCTTTATTCCTCATTTTATGAGGAATAAGGGATCATCTGAAAGAGGAGGCCCATCTAGATGGGCCAAATGTCGGAAAAGCCTCTTCCAGAAAAAAAGAAGCAGAAAAAGGTATGCAAATTGCAGTTCACAATTTGTGTATCTTTTTCCAGTAAAAGAACACAGTGTAGACTTAGCCTGAGTTTACCACAGATTTTAAAAAGAGGAAAGAAACCACAAAAGGTATTTACCCTATATATTTTGTACTGTATCCATAACCTACTCTCCTGAATGTGTTGGGTAAGTTCTATTGCTTGTGGATACTCTTTACTTATGAAAAAATCATTTCCAGATTTTAAGAAAAAGTATCCAATATGTGGTTTACTATTATTGTGCTTCTGGATTATGCATCAATAATTAGGTCTGAACCTGATACCCTAAGAAGCAGTAGCATATTTGGCAAGTGATATTAGAAAAGTAGGAAATAGTGGATGTGAAAGGGGAAACAGCAAAGAGATAAATATAAAGAAACAAAGAAGTTTTAGACAAGTGTTTTGTTTTTTGTTTGGTTTTGGTTTTTACAGGAGGGAAAATTTGATGGGTCAAGGGAACTCTGAAAAGACAGATAATGTTCAGGGGATTTTGCAACAGCAAAGGAAGAATAAAATTTTATGGACAGGCTGCATATCTATTTATCATATATTAATGTTTTCCATTAGGTATGTTTCTATATTCAACTGGCTAATTAACTGTTTTAATGTTTTGGAGGGTGTTTTAGGTTCTCTCTTATTTTCATATGTTTCTTAGTGTCATAATTATGACAGAGAAAAATACTTTGTTTCGAACACACAGTTTCAAAGGATGAAAAATTATTTGTCACAAACAAGACCAAGAGACCTTTGCCAAGCTTCTGGATAGTTATTCTCTGCTCAGGTTTTCACATGCTCCAGGAATTAGAGGTCATAATATATATCCTACATGACAGAGTCTTCTGGGATAGGATTAAATAAATTGTCAGAAATATTATTAGAGAGCCAGAAACTGAGTTTAAGCAGATCTATGTATCATTAATATCTATCAGCTGTTAGAAATTTTTTGTTTGGCATTTCCTTTTTGACTATGATAGGGTATTAAAAAAAATCTACTAGAGAAAACAATTTTTATCATAATACAGCAACTCCTACAGAAGTGAGTGTGTGTGTGGGGGGGGGGGGAAGAGGGAAAGGAAAACTAGTTGACACTTTCTGCTAATATTTTTTGCCTCAGTTCCATATCCGAGCCACAGAGAACTTAGTCAATATTGCCCAATGTATCAGCTAATTGTTTTGGCTTGATTTTTAAGAGTACTTCTCATTTTAATAGCAGTTTTTATGTTCAAAGAACACCTCCAATCTGACTTCAGTCTCAGCTGTGTGTGTACAGCGTGTCTACAATTAGGCTGCAGGTGTCTCACATTAGGCATCTGTGATAATGTAATTCACCAGCCATGGGTGTAGAAGCAACACTAGGTTTACTGCTCAGGTCTGCTAGGGTGCCTTTTTTCTTGGTGATTTCGCACTCAGATGGATCATCTTTAGTCTCACCTCTTTTGAGGTACACTAGTTTTTTCACTGAATAGTACGAGGCCTTCTTCTTTGCTTGATGGTTCTGGTCCAGGCCCAATAGTTTTCTGAAGAGTCTCTGAAGAGTTACTGCCAATTCACATAGCCCAAGTATCATCATTCAGTACTAATACAGCCAAAAGGGCCATCTTTTCACAAGACTCTGGTGATAACGGAATTTGTTAGTGTTCTTTAGTGAAGTCAAGGGTGGAGATATACCAAGTGTCTTCTAGTCACTCAATCCATTCATTTGCCCTCAGTACAATACAGAGATCAAATTTGGATAAGGTGAAAACCTTGCAGAAGTCAACATAAAAAATGTATTGGACTATCGGGCTTAGGAATGAGCACATGAGGCTCCTCCACACACAAGGTGATTGATCCATTATTCCCAAGTCAAATATGTCCTGGAGTTCCTCCTGGATGACCTCTAATATTTCCCTTGGAAGCAACTGGAATGTCCTCAAATACATTGCCCTTGTGTTTTCTCAATGCACTGGTAGACTACCTGGGATTTGATCAGAAGGACTAATAACATAGTGGAAAAGGGGAAGTGTGTTAAATGAACAATTTGGGGAAATGGACATGAAGTTGCAAAATGTCTTTGTGTTCACCACATGTATTTTTCTATAACTATTTTGTTCCCAAAATTACACATATCTCTAACTACAATTCTGTTTATAAGGGAATCTTATCAGGTGGTGCTACAGCACACATGAAAAAAATATCAATGCAACAAAGTATTAAGCTAAACTAAACAGAATGCTTCTACTTGCTTTTAAAGACAGAAAAAGGTAGTGTGTGCCCTAATAGTAGTGCTCTGTACTACGAGTGAGATTTGGGTTTGATCTCTGACATAGATAGAGGCTGGTAGTTCTGCTCAGGGAACAAGAAATAAAATACTGATAGTTTGATCAACATGAAACAACTCATTAAGGAATTTTATTGATAGACTTCAAAGGAAAACCTCACATAGAAGTATCATGGCTGCAATACAGTAATTTGACAGTGGAATGGGAAAATGAAGTGTGAAAGAGAAAGACTTCAGGAAGAAGGAGAAGATGGAGACTAAACCAGACACCCCATTGCCTTGCACTTTGTGTGGCCATTTTACTTATGCAAAGTGAGTAAACTGCTACTGTTCTTATTTCATAGTGATTTTTTCCAGCTTTACACACTAGTTGCAGAGCAGTTGAAAATCAGGATCATAATATGGAAATACTGCCTCAGTTTAGTCATAGCTTTCTTAGACCTAGAGCTTCTCTACCTTTAATAGAAACATTGCTGCAAATTTCCGAGCCTAATGATATGTGCCCAAATCCATATTTAGGTACTTAAGGAAGAAGCATGTCTCTAAGAGATGCTATATTACTGTAGTTCCCATTGATTTTAATGGACTTTGAGGGTGCTTAACATTTCTGAAAATGAAGCTACATATGTAAGTTCTTGTTATCATACAGGTACACAGAGGCAGTACTCAAGATGTTCAAACTTGAGTTCCTAAAAAATAAGCCTCTAAATCCATAGCCATGAATATAGATTTAGAAGCTTATTTTTAGAATCTCAAGTTTGAACATCTTGACTATTGTCTTTGTGTACCTGTATAATAACAAGAAAGACATAAAGCAAAATGTAAGAGAGTTTGTGCCAAATAGCACTATAGGGATAAAATTCTCTCTGAAGGGCCAGGATTTTACCTCTAGGAACAGTGTACCCAGTATTGCATAAAACAACAAAAATGGGTACTTACTAAGGATTAAAACTTCATAGATTCCTGTACCTGAAGTGACCATTGTGACTGTCCAGTCTGACTTCATATATAGCACATGTATAAAACTTCCCCAAAATAATTTCTAGAGCATATCTTGTCAAAAAAAATCCAGTCCTGATTTTAAAATAGTGACGGATTGAGAATCCACAATAAACTTTGGTAAATTGTTCCAATTTTTAATAGCCCTTAGTCAGGGGAGCCAACTCCTGGGCTCCTGGGAAAGGTAGGGGGACAATTTAATGCCCTCACAGGGGTAGCACTTCAGGCAGAAGGGGTGGAGTCAGGGTCATGTTATATTACATCTTTCTCTGCTAGACTGAAGAGCTTGTTACTAAATATTTGTTCCCTGTATAGATATTTGTAGGCTGCAATTGGGACACTTCATAACTTTCTCTTGGTTCAGCTAAATAAACTGAGCTACTTGCATCTCTCACTATAAGGCATATTTTCTAATCCTTCAGTCATTCTCATAGTTGTTCTCTGAATCTTCCCAAATTTAATCAACATTTTTCTTTTATTTGTAGGCACCAGAACTTGATATTCTAATATCAAGAGTTTATTTTATCTCTGCATTTGATACCAGTGTCAAATGCAGAGATAAAATAAACTCCTTATTCCTGCTCAAGATTCCTCTGTTAATACATCGAAAAATTGCATTACCCCTTTTAGACAGTGTCACAGTGGGAATTCATGTTCAAATGATTATCTACTTCAACCTACAAGTCTTTTTCAGAGTAATTGCTTTCCAGTATACCCGATAGGGGGCTCTATGTATCAACTAAGCTATTTGTTCTAGATGTATATATTCACATGCAGCTGCATTAAAACAAATAATGTTTGCATTCGTACTAGCCCAGTTCTAGAGCTCCTAATAGTCTAACACAGATGCCTAAGCATTACAAGGCAATTATCCATTGCATGATATAAATATCTAACAACAACATAGTTATGAACCATGTAACCCCAAAATTACGAGTGCAGTAACTATATTGAGCATGACCAGGTGAAATGAAAACAAATAAACTGGTTTGCTAGTCACCTGTTTTACAAACATCATTTTTTAATTTTATGCACACTTATTCAGGGATATTGTGTCAAACATGCAAAATTCACAATTAGTGCAAAGAAAGAATACATTTACATGTTTTAATTTTGAGAATAACCAACAAAAACTCAGTAATTCATCATTAAACTTGATGCACTGATACACCTGGCTTTTGTGGGGTTGCAATACAAATTTAACTTAGCTTAAATGTGAATGTAATTCACAAGAGATGAATAATCATGACATGGAAAAAGTAGGACAAATAGCCACATGATGAACCACAACTAAAAGCTCCTTCTCTTATTGAAAAATCTTCTCACTTAAATTGTATTAATAGCACTGAAGACACAGCAAAAAAAAAACAGATTATTTTTCAAGCTTCCCTACACATGCCTTGTATTGAAGCAATTCTCCATCAGAGGCTAGGCCCCCCCCCCACAAGCCTTTATTTCAAAATAGTGTCGAGCCAGAGGACTTCTTACTCTGACTCATGGTAATCCTCATTTCACAAAGAGTAAGGGAAGTTGAAGGAAAAGTGTTCTTCCTTCAACTTCCTGCTGTGTAGACAGCAACAAAGCTGAATTAAGCTATTTTCACTTCAGCTACGCAATTGACGTAGCTGAAGTTGCGTAGCTTAATTTGACTTTAACCCTGCTGTGTAGAAATAGAAGCCAAAGTTTGAACATTTTAACTTCATGTGGGCCCCGTTGTGTGAGGTGCCAGGAAATTTCCCTGCTTGCTACTTCCTAATTCTGGTGCTATGTTTCTGCTGGCAGAAACATAGCAGTGGCATAGGTGGACTGATGAGATTTTTTATAGTAAGTTGCCACGGGTCTCAGAAAGAAAATTTGAGATTGCTCTATTGCATATAAATCATGATGTTTCTTAGATCTCTTTAAAAAAGGAGACTATAAGATATGTACAATTGCTGAAAATTTTATGTGGTCTAGGAGGACAAATGTTCATTAAAATGTGAGTGTGTCACATTTATTTTCTTATTTACAGCATCACAATTTAGAGTGAGGCCTCTAAAATTCAAAGGGAGATATAACTTATTGTGTGAACGAGCCTTCTTCATGTTTAAATTTGGATGAGTCCCTTCCCATACACAGGCCTATGTAAAATCTTCAATATTCAATGTAATTCATCAGATGCTAGCTCTGTGATTTAGAATAAATGGTCTATTAGTCATGTCTTTGAATAGCCATGGCTTTGAAACGCCTTTGTTCCTCATTGACTGTCAGAGGCTTTCATAGAAGACTGTGAATGGAAGAAAGGGTTCCACGACATTATACTGAGGTGAGGCTATCAACTCTGTCCATAATATTTAGGGCTGTTGATTAATTACAGTTAATTCATGTGATTAACTAAAATATTAATCCCAATTAATCACAGTTTTAATAGCACTGTTAAACAATGGTATACCAATTGAAATGTATTAATATTTTTGAATTTTTTCATATTTTCAAATATATTGATTTTGATTACAACATAGAATATGTATAGTGCTCATTTTATATGCATACTTGATTACAAATATTTGTACTGTAAAAAAGAAACTGCATTTCAATTTACCTCATGCAAATACTGTATTGCACTATCTATCATGAAAGCACTATTTTCTAATGCAGATTTTTTTTGGTACAAAACAATGTAAAACTTTAGAACCTACAAATCTACTCTGTCCTACTTCTTGTTCAGACAATCACTAAGACAAATAATGGGAGATAATGTTTCTCACTTTTTATTTACCTAATAATGAGAACAGGATAATTTCATGACACTTCTGTAGCTGGCATTTCAAGGAATTTGTGTGCCAGATATTCTAAAAATGTATGTGCCCCTGTATGCTTTGGTTACCATTCCAGAGGACATGCTTCCAGGCTGAGGAGGCTTATTAAAAAAAAAATGTTAATTAAATTTGTGACTGGCCTCCTTGGGGAAGAATTTTATATATCCTGCTCTGTTTTACATAAATTCTGCCATATATTTCATGTTATAGCAGTTTTGGATGATGATTCAGCACGTTAATTTTAAGAACTCTTTCACTTTCAGATTTGACAACACACAAAGCAGGTACCAATGTGATATTTCTAAGCATAGGGATAGCACTTGACCCAAGGTTTAAGAATCTGAAGTGCCTTCCAAAACTGAGAGGCTGAGGTGTGAGGCATGCTTTCAAAAGTCTTAAGAACAACAACATTCCATTAAGGATCTACCGAATCCCAGCAGCAAAAATCAACCTTCTACTGGTGGCATCTGACTCAGATAATGAAAATGAACCTGGACTGGTCTGCAATGTTTTGGATCTTTACCAAGCAAAACCCATCATCAGCATGGGGCATGTGTCTACTAGAATGATGGTTGAATCATGCAGGAACATGTGACTCTTTATTGCGTCTGGTACTTAAATATCTTGCAACAGCAGCTACAAGAGTGACATGCAAATGCCTGTTCTGACTTTCAGGTGACACTGTAGGCCAAAAGCAGGCAGTATTATCTCCTGCAAATGTAAAAGTTGTTTGTCTGAGTGATTAGCTGAATGAGAAGTAGTACTTATTAGACTTCAAGGCTTTAAAGTTTTATATTGTTTTATTTTTCAATGCAGTTATATTTATACATAATTCTACAACTGTTAAATTCAACTTTCATGATAAAGACAAGTATCAGAGGGGTAGCCGTGTTAGTCTGGAACTGCAAAAGTGACAAGGAGTCCTGTGGCACCTTATAGACTAACAGATATAATGGATTATAAGCTTTCATGGGCAAAGACCCACTTCTTCAGATGCATGATAAAGACAGTGTATTACAGTGCAAATATTTGTTATAAAATAAATATAATTTGAGCAGCACTCTACACTTTAGATTCTGTGTTATAATTGAAAGCAAATACTTGAAAATGTAGTAGACATCAAAATATTTAAATAAATGGTATTCTATTATTGTTTAACAGTATGATTAATTGCACATATCATTTTTTAATCGCTTAACATTCCTAATAATAATTCTTTCAAAACTTGTGTAGTTATTGAATCTGTGGCTAGTCTCATGCTATACAGATTTTAAATACTGTCTATTCAGATACAATCTGTGTGTGTATGTGCACATGCACACACATTTATATACTCATTATACATAATTATTAGAAGATTTACCTGGTATTGCCTGGGTGCTTCAGAACAAGGGGCAAGCCGTGTGGGAGTTCCAGGAGTCAGGGCAAGTCCTGGGGACATTAGAGGCTGGAGGTATGCGGGGTGAGAGAGTGAGGATTGGGGTTCCCACATGGCTGGACTTTCTAATCCCCCCAACACACTACCAGGGGCCTTCTATCTGTCCCCCAAATTCCCTCCTGGCTTCCAGGGCCTTTCTCTTTCACCCTAGCACTCCAGGGTACCAGGGGCCTTCTCTCTCTCCTCCCAGTGCCACTGGCTGCCAGAAAGCTTCTCCTGACTCTGGTGTTATGGTCAAGGTCTGGGGGAGGGGAGGTGGGAGGGAGGAGGCGGGGGCGTGGAGTTTGGAGCAGGGGGAGATATTTAGCTGGTCTGGTGGCAAGCAAGATGGTGGAGCCCCAGCCCTGATGACCATTCTCTTGGTGGTACCACTGTCCCCAGTTGTCTCTCTGCCGTATAGCTCTCTTGTGCGTGCTTACTGCCCCCCTCCCTTTCCATGTTATGAAAAATTGGCACTTCCAATTTTCTTGGCACAACCAAATCCTGGCCTTGTTTTAAGTTAGGTTAAGAGAAAGCATCATACTAAATTTGGTGGTCCTTGCTCTTACCATTTAGGAGGAGTTCTTGCACAAACATTGCATACAGATGCTTCACAGATAGAAGGACTCACAGACATCTACACAGATCTCAAATATATACATAGAGATAAACACATTGCAGACATTGGGTTTTTAGTTCTCTTTTTGTATGCTCTCTCTGTAAAAGGCATTGTGTCATTTCAAACAATTTGAATAAAAATACATTAGTTCATAATATATTTCAAATAAGGATGATAGTGTATTTGTAAGTTTAGTAAATCTGCTCATATATGGACAGACTTTGAAATCTTCTCAGTCTTTATTCAAGCAAAAATTCCATTGAAGTTCCATTATTACATTTTGTTACAAGAGTAAGGGTTCATGGGACCAGCCCAAGGCTTCTGTACTACATAAGTCAGGCCTGAGCAAGATAAGGCCCGTGAGCTGTATCCAGCTCACCAAGCCACTGGATATGGCCTGAGGAGGCAGTGGAGAACCCCAGACAGCCTCCCTTGCTTGCCTTGCATGCCCCTAAGAAATGCAGCTGCCGAGCCCTGTTTCAGTTCCAAAACTGAAAGTCAGAGGGAAAGCTTCAGAAGCTGCCCCTGCCCCCAGCACAATCCCATTGGCCAGTTTCTGGATAACAGGCAGCCAAGAAGAACCACACTTCCTCTCCTCAGATCAGTTATTCACTGAAGCACATGTTCGGGCAGGCAGGCTGGCTGACAAACAGTTTAAGCTCTGCAAGCCTTTAGCTCTGCAGGCAGGCGCTGGTTTGGCTGCTGGCTGGTAAGTCTTCTGGCCAGAGCCTGCCTCTGGCACTCCAGCCCCTCCCTTTCCCAGCCCTCTGCACCCCAATCAACATACCAAAAGCTCTTTGCCCCCCTCTAGCACTCATACCCCTTTCCAGATCTGGCAACCCAATCTCCTGCCCCCAATCACAATCCCCTCCTCCACTAGGTCACATCCCAAACCCATACACTCCAGTCCCCTGCCCTAGGTCACAACCACCTCCTACACCCAAACTCCCTCCCAAATTCCATTC
>CM057847.1:140045009-140055925 GCA_030068395.1 Apalone spinifera | reverse complement strand
CCATCTAAGTTGTATTACCTAGTTTATTGATAAGATACACTCATTGAAAAGGGCTGATGCTCTCAAGGGCAATTCTAATGCACAAGTCCTCTTTCTTGCCCTCTTCCTTGTTTTTCCTGGTACTTGCCTCTCATTATTGTAACAAAATTCTACTTTAGAACCTAAAGGTACTTGCTTAACAGTACTCCAGAAGATTCACACATTTTAACCTCACTTCATGTACATGAGACACTTATGCATTTATTTCACAAAGTTGTGGAATCTCTCTTTATCTTTAGGATTTGTCACTATTTTTAGAATGCTCTGAATCAATGTCCATGATCTACATGATCATTCAAAAACTTCAAAAGTATCAGCAGGAAACTGGTCAGGATGGTCATTTATCAATAAAATACACACACAAAGGTGGTGTCTTATGCTTGAAATTTTCTCTATGACAAGTCAAATGTATTTCTCTCACTTTTGTTCCAGTCAGCTGTCCCAATATGGGAAAATTATAATACACACAAATTTTGACCATGCACAAAAAACACCTAATCTACTTCTTTGTCATCAGTGTCACCTCTATTTCGTATGCACACCATTGATATTGCTTCTGTAAATACTTCATTGTATATTCTCAACAGAATTTATCTGAGAGACTAGACTTCCAATTCTACTATTAAATATCCACCTCACATACAAATACAATTTCAACAAGGAACAGACTTCATGGTGCAATGTCCTGGATTTCATAGAATCAAGTTTTCCCACCCTCCAATCGTAAAAGCACTTAATATGTATTGGAAAACTTCAAACTCTGCAAATATTCACGCACATTCTTAATTTTACATGCTCCGAAACCTCTGCTTGATTCACAACTTATATATGTACTCCAGAAGTGCCCAAGCACAGAGACCAGTCTTTGCAGGACCCGTGCCTGAGAAAGTAATTCCCAAACTTATGGATCAGACCAGCTTTAAAAAAAAAAAAAAAATGTACTGAAACATTTACTATATGATTTTTCCCAAAGAATGTGTTTAAATTTAAATATGGAAGGGAAACACATTTCTCATCTGTTGTCTTTAAAAAATAAATTTAGCAGTCTGCTATCATATATTTTGTTATTACTTTCAAACTTAAGATTAGTCAGAAAGATTAGCTTGTTTTTAAGACATATACAATACACGTGCCAATGCCACAATAGATTCAGAATTCAGATTTTTAATTAAATTGAAATTCAACTTCAGGTCATAAAAATGGTTGTGTCCCACTCTGCCTACTTCTAAGCACTTTTTATTTCTCTCTTTAGTGTACAAATGTGTCTTTAAAGTGGCTTGGAATTTATTTATTTATGTATTTAGTTAAAACTCTCTTCCCAGGCTTCTTATGCACTGTATATCAGTCACAGAAAACTAAAATTGTCTTTATATGTTATTAAAATTGTCTGTTATGAAAATGACATGTTGAATATGTGGGCAACCCTGATAAACCTATTCTTCTCTTATCAAGGGGTGCATCTACACAGCACTCTAAACTCAAAATAAGATACACAGTTTGCGCTATGCAAATTGCAGATCATATTTCAAATCTATTTTCAAATAGCTTACTTTGAAATTTGGTACATCTATCCAGTACCAAATTTTGAAATAATGTGCTATTTCAAGCCACACCTTAACTCTCATGCAACGAGGTATACTGGGATGGCAAAATAGTGTGACCGTTATTTTGAAAAATATTTCAAAATAATGGGAAGCTTGTGTAGACGTGGGGTAGCTATTTGGGAATACCACTGGTATCCCAAAATAGCCATGCAGTGTAGAAGTATCCAAAGTGTGCTCATGATATTGATATACTAGGGCTCTATAACTTTTTATTAACTTTTTAGACATTAATGGCATTTAGCCTTTCTACTGCATAATCAGAGGGGTATAGCATTATTGCTTTGAGAAGACAGAATGACAATTCCTTCTCTGTTCCCACCTTGTACTATAGGAAAACAATTTACCACAACCCTGGGTATATCTTGACTGCAGAGTTTTTCCGAGATACCGAGGTATCCTGCTGAAAAAAAAAATTCAGAAAAGCAGACACGTTTTTTCAGCATCCCTATAAACCTCATTCTACAAAGAAGAAGGGATGTTCCGAAGGAGGCTTTTTTTCCCCGACATTTGGCCCGGTGTAGACAGTCCAAATGTCAGAAAAGCCTCTTTTAGAAGAAAAGCAGAAAAAATACACAAATTGCCATTCTCAATTTACATATCTTTTTTGACTTTTCTTTGTAGTCTAGACGAAGCATCTGAAAAGCGTATAGTTTACTTTCGCACTCATCCAGCTCATATAGTGGATTTTGGGGGAAGATGGATGTACTGGTAGAATTGTAACAAAGATGATATGAGGTACTATTACAAACATTTATTTTTAAGAATTACTGGGTGAGGAACAGAAGGAGGGAGAATGGTGCATCAAGGTTGTAACTGGTCACATTTTGCCCGTTTCTAAGAAGTAAAGCTATTAACATTAACCAAAAAAAAAAAAAAAAAGAATTGAAGGCAGTGAGAGAGTAATTTAGAATATAGCTATAAATAGATCTTTCTTATCAAAAGATTGTTGCTAATTTTGCATGTGTAGCTAGAAAATGTCTGTGCTTATGTATGCTGAAAGTCGTAAAAACATTTTAAAATGTAAAAATGGTTTCAAGTACTGTACCTGCTCTTGCCTTCATTTGAATAATGTGTGTGTAATCTTATAAATGCTAATATGACCAAAAGAAACAAAGTCAGCTCTTCAGCATTCTGCACACTGAGAAATCGGGAGATAATAGAGTGCACCAGAGCATCTTGCTGTTTTGATATTTTATTAAGCATGCACATCATGAACAGGAATAAAGACTATTTGTTTACAGATAAATCTGAAAAAGCCAACATAAGCTTTGTTCTGGATTATCTGCAGTCATTGTATTTGATGACAAACAAGAAGGCCTCAATTTTTTTTAGCGTGAATAGGATATTGGTTATATTTTTTTGAACATGAAAGCCTAATTCAAGCTCAATAATCTGCTCATTTAAGCGAAAAAAAGTAAAGACAAGGTGCAAATGGTAATATTTATCTAAACTGACTCAATGATTATCTCTCAGAATGAAAAAAGAAACATTATTGATAAACTATGAAAACCATTAGTATGTTAATGAAAGTAATTTATTTTGTCCTCTTCATATATGCATTAGATTATCCACATGCTTCAATGTCAAAGCAAAAGAGTCTCTTTAATGTTATGTTGTCAGGAAGTGTAAATCTAAAGAGAGGAGTAAATTCTACAGTAGGAGGAGGAAAGGGTTTCTTCATGCCTGTGATGGAGGGTTTAGAAACTCATGTTTTTATTTGTAATGTGTGGTGGTTGTCAGCTGGCCACATGTTCTCACTTTTCCCAAATGGTATATCTAGGCTATCCCACATAAAACTGCAACTGGTATGGCTATTTAGAAAAGCCTGTTAAACTATATATTCAGATTATATATATGTATATCGGAGAACATGGAAAAATTAGGTTTTTGTGATTAAATATCAGTTAACATCAATTTCACTCTATACACATCAACTGATGAAAAAAAATCCATCAATAATAGCTAAATTTACAGGTAGTTGAAGAAAGAATAATTGCTGCTTGAGAATTTAGAGACTGTCTGACACCTTAGAAATGTCCTAGAATTCTGAAAATTTAAATTGAAAAAAAGGATTAACACAATATTGTGTAACCATGAAAAAACTAAATCAATAAAAACTGAAAATATACTTGCAAATAAACACTGATATTATCAGTTGAAATTATAACAAAGATAAATTTTGTGAAGCCCATATAAATGCACACACAAGTCTTGCTTTAACTTATTTCAATGTGTTTGTTTATGCTCCAGTTTCAGGTGCAAATTTGCTGCTGAATTCACTCCTTTCCACAGATTTGTGCTCCTGAATTCAGTTTATGTTACATATATTTTTTAAAACCCAACATATATTTATGAAAAACCCTGGAAACATGGTCAATTGTAACCAATTCTGTGTTGTCTTCCGAAGTCTAACTTACAGTGTGAAACAGTAAACTCAGAACCTCATTCATTTCAAAATGTTACTTCTAAAAGATAAATGTAACTCGTGCCCTATAGAGAACTCTTACTATAAAAGATCTATTGTAGGGTGTGTCTGGGTAATCTTTGCTAGATAGATGCACAATTAACACTCCACATTCAGAAGTTTCTGCAATTGGATGTGGCTGTTTCGGGCATACTCATTATGGTTCCCTGTTGCTGCACTCAGACTCAAGGAGGGCAAGCACTCAGGTCAGCTGCTTTATAAAAGGCTATATGCATTGTCTGGGTTGGGAGAAACTGAGCTCAGATGCAGAAAAGAAGCTGATTTCCCTAACTTTGAACTATTTTGCAGCAGATTAGTGATATTACTAACACTTCACCAGGGCTGTCCTCCAGGTGTTAGTTACAGAAAGGTGAAATTAGGAAGGAAAAATAATTGATTTAAAAATTGTATGGTTTGAATGCTTTATTTTAGTCACACTGTTTTCACTGTTGTCTCAGTGTAAGAATCAAAAACTTATTTAAATTTGACAATGAGGAAAGTCATTTATATTTTTCTATTTTCTCTTATAACTTTTAAAAATCTATATACTTAATTGAGTAGTTGGTTAATCACTCAGCTGGCTAGCTGAGTGATTTCAGCTGAGGAGGAGGAAGAGTCTGCATGAATTCCAACTGAAGATTTCTATAAGCAAGTGGAAGGAAGGGAGTGCTTTTTACTCAGTAAAATGGATAGATTTGGTGGTCGAAGACTAAGTCTTAGGTGAATTCAACCTTAACTTTTTGAGAGCTCTGAATTTCTTTTCACTGTGTTTCTGTGGAGACTGATCTGTTTAGATTTGATTTATTTATTTATGTTTATATATTACTGAAGATAATTTATGTGGCTTATAGAGTAGCCGTGATAGCTTAATTTTACAGCAGAATGTGTGCTTATCATAACATTTTATATAGCTGGCATTTAATTAAGTTCATTCCTTTTGTTCTTTTAGAACTTGAATGTTGGGAAGATGACCCTATGCATCATTCCTGAACATTGTTAAAGAATGAATTCTGGGTCTCCACGTATTTTTGTGCAAGACTTGGGTTTTAGGCACTGGAGAAGGGCAATGCAGCATGTCATCAGTGACATGTGAGCCAATTTTCATTGTCACACAGGCGGGAGCTCAGTCCCACTTTTCATGGGAGTTAGACATTTGAAGTTTTCTGGAGTGCAAAGCAGATTAGGCATGCATCTGCCTCTTCGGGCACCCAAATACCTCTGTACATCTGGGTCTAGATATAAAAAAGAAAGCTAAAGGCTCCGATGGGAATTGTCAAGAAAAGCATAACTCATGATTTTTCCCTGTGTTACCAGAACTGGCTGAAATGTTCTGACATATTTTCACAGAGGGGAAAAACAAAGTATCAACTTATGAATGTATTTTCATTTCAAAGTGTGCCAATGGACCAATTTTTTATTCTCCCCTCTTTTTCAAATTATTCTACTTCTTTTCTATTTCCCCTCACTCCCCAACGAAGTTAGTGAAATTTTATCTTTATGAAAAGCCCCTCCAGAAACTGGGGCTAACCAGTTATAAAAGACTTTGAAGTTTGAGTAAGTAAAAAGGCATGACATTTTTAGACAAGAGGAACCATTCTGACAATGTCGACACTTTGGGATGACAGAGTTTTGTTTTAGAAAAGAGTCATTTCCTGCTCCCTAAAAGAAAAAAAAAAAACACTTTAAAAATTTCAACCTGTTCAGCATTGCACTCAGACACTTAGGTGCATCTTCAGCTCCCCTTAGTGCTACCAGGAGGTATGTGTGCTCCACAATTTACAGCAGTGAGTTTTTAATGGCAATGAAGACCTACCCTCAGTGCAATATCTCAGCTAAAGGTAATGGGTGTATGACTTCTTGAGCTGTAACTTACGCCTCCAGCTATAGTGTAGATGTATCCTTGGTTGCTTACTTGAGCTCACTTAAGCCTAAGCATCCCAAAGTAAGAAAGAAAAATAATCTTTTAACAGAATTTTTTGGAGTGTTGTAAATATCTAAAACTCTGATTTTAATTTTTTTAAATCCTGTGTTACTAACACAGTAAGATTTGCATTTTAATTTATTTATTAATGAAACTGCTATAAGGAGGACTGTTATTGACTTTAAAATATATCGGCGGCATGCAGACCCGTAAATGGAAATGAATAAGTTAAATCTCAGCACACCACTTTTGAAAGATTGCTGACCCCTGCTCTAGCCCCTCCAAAGGTTACCTAAAACATAGTAATTCGGCCTTTACTCAGCCAATCACAAATAAGAAGCCAATGAGGCTATACCCAGGCTTGTAGTTATGCACAAGCTGAAGTGTTTGATGAATCAAGGACTTTAATTGCTGATAAAATGATAAGCACTAACAGAAACATCCCATATTTCTATTTATACAATTCCAAGCTTTCTCCCATAATAATATGAAAAATGGGAATTTATATTATTTATACAACTTTTCCCTAAAATTTCACTTTTTCCTTGTCATCTCTGAGAATTGAGTAATATTTTCACACTCTGCCAAGCAGCAGCAGATGTCAAAGTTTTGCAGGTTTCTTTCAACATGGAGAAATCAGTGATGCAGATCTTGGGTATTTTCTCAAAAAAATGTATTTACAAATGTTCTCCAAGCTTTGAATGGCAGTGATCATAAACAGCGTACAAACAATACCCTTTTTCAAGGATTTTAGTCCAAACAAATGCCTGATTCTCAGGAAACGATCCTGCCTCATACTCTCTCTCTAGATAGAGAGATGAATGCAGGAAGCATTTCTTTAAAGATTTGTTTCTGTTCATATACTAAGAAAAATAAACTTATAAGCAGAGCTGGGCATTTTTTTTTCTTTTTGACAAATAGGGACAGATTCACCAAAGTGGGAGTGGTAAGAAGATGGTAGTGCCTGCACTTTTAAAGGTCACACCCCATTTTGGAGCATGGACTTGAATGCAGGCCTTTTTCCTCTCAAAGGATTGCCCTAACTACCAGACTATGGTTTATTCAGGAAAGGGTGCTCTCAGTGTCTGCCATTCAACCATACACACACACACACACACACACACACACACACACACAGAGAGACTGACTCTAAAGCCTGTTGCTTAGGGCATTCATATGAAAAGTGGGAGACCCAACTGTCAGTGTACTAATAAAATCTATAGATGATCCAAAATTGGGTTGTACTGACAATACAGAGGACAACTAGAATATCATACAAGAGTTGGATGACCTCAGAAATGGGACTAACAGAAATGGAATGAAATTTAATAATGCAAAGCCATGCACTTAGGGACTAACAACAAGAATTTTTGCTTGAGCTGAGGATGTATCAAATGAAAGCAACAGAGGAGGAGAAACACTGGGTGTTTTGGTCAATCTATGGATGTCTAAGAGCAGCCAATGTGATGTGCCTGTAAAAAAGGCTAATATAATCCAGTAGAAAGGAGGAAGTGTTGGTTCTATTAAAGAAGTTGCTGATGAGGCTTCTGTGCATTTCTGGTTCCCCATATATAAGAAAGATAAATTCTAATTAGAACAGGTACAGAGAAGATCTACTAATATGGTGAGAGAAATGGCACATCTATCTTACAAAAGGAGATTTAAACAGCTTGGCTTGTCCAGCTTAAACCAAATGAAATCTGAGGGGAGATAGGATTGTTCTTTAGGAATTCATTGAGAGGGAAAGGAATTATTTTAATTAAGAGCTAATGCAAGTTCAAGAACAAATGAATATAAATGTGTTCTCAGTAAGTTCAATCTAGAAATTAAACAACGGTTTCTAACTATCAAAGGAGTGAGGTCCTGCTATAGCCTTCAAAGGGGAGCAATGGGAACAAAAACACTGTTTCAAAACTCAACTGGCAAGTTTATGAAGGGGGTGGTATGATGAGGCTGCCTACAATGGCACAAGGCCCATCTCTGACTGTTTATCTCCAATAAATACTTAAATATTTATATGAAGGAGAAGTACTTTACCAGGAGACACTGAGAAAGCTCTCCCTCCCCCCCAGCTTCACCTTCTGGACGCTGAGGAGGGCTGGGCTGAGGCCACGGAAACCCCTGTCTCTCCCCCCCTTTCTATCTATCTATCTATCGATAGAGAGAGAGAGAGAGGATTCACACATTTCTAACCCACCATATTTCTGTAAGTCTGTACCAACTTTTTTCCTTTTTGTCCTTTGTTGTCACTTGTCATGAATGAATGTGCACTGTAAACATTTCACTGCAGAGACTGTGGGTCAAATTCTTCCCTGCACTGAAGTCCCTTTGTGCTGTACAAAGAAGCAAAAAAGTACACAGAAAGTCAACTGAGAATTACCCTTTTATGGAGGAGCTATCACATGATACAGAGCTGGCATAGCTGACTTGTCCAATCTCTCTCTCACCCAGTGCTAGGGGAGTGAACAGGGAAGGTTGTCTTGACGGAAGACAGAGAAGAAGACAGGATGTGTTCACAATTAGAGGGGCTCTGGAAATAGTTATAAGTTCCTTATAAGACTATTGACAGCTGGCATAGGCTAGAAAAAGCCCAGCATGGTCTCACCTATGCTGTAGCCAATACAAATTGGAAAATGTATCTAGCTTCCTGCCCCAAAGATCTCAGTGTGGGAGAAACCTGAGTCTTCAACATGTTCTGATGAAGCATTCAGCACATTACAAATATTACCTTACACTATTCATACAACTTTCTTATATAGAACTAACTTGACCCTTCAGCTATTTCAGTAATTGTTATGGTTGACTATTAAGAACAAAATTCCTAATGTAAAAATATTCATTGCTGTTTATTGTGAAAATGATGTAGCATTCATTTTCTTCTCACAAAAGACAAAATGACATTATTGAAGGAAGAGAAGCCCTCACAACCTATAAAAGTTAAAGGTATTCATTTACTTTTAAAAAGTAAATCTTATATTTTAACTGTTAGTATGCTGGGAATTAGCTTCTCTTCACATGATTTACTAATGCAAAGTAGATTAGTACTTACATGGAAAAACTTATGGTCTACTGATGGCAATATATTGATTCAGAAACCTAGCTAAGAGCTACTGTTTGATTCCTTCAGTCTGCAAATATCTGTCTAGTTGCCTATTCAGCTGATTTATTGAGTTTGCTTCTCTTTTTGTTTTTAGCAGATTGTTCCATAATTTACATTCTTTTGGTTTAAAGAAAATCTGCTGGACGCTTTATAATCACTCTCTCCTAACTCATTTATGATTTCTTATTTTGTGAGTTAATGTCTTAAACAGCTTAGTGACATTCTTCTATTTACCTTTCAAGATCTTAGCAACAGTAGTACAATGAAAAGAATCCTTAAATTTTTTGGCTACCTTTTGGAACAAAATGAAGGACTAACTCCAAATAAATCTGGATATTTCTGGTCTCTCTCAATTTTCTCACTGCAATATGTTGAATGACTATACAAGGCAGAAGTTCAGATGAGGTCTCACTAATGTAGAAACAAATTCCACAGGACTAGGAATCCATACATTTTACATCCATTCACAGCTCTGTCACTGATTACTTGTTTTTAGTATATGTGCAACATACCTCAGGTGACGTCACCAGAATTCATCCCTGAATTTGGTACGGTGGTTGGATCTTTGGCTTCCCTGGCCAAGTGTCACTGACTTATGATGTAACCTTGGAAAAGTTACTTAAACTCTGTCTCAACTTATAATGGGATAATTGAAAAACCTTCCTCAGAAGAGTACTGTGGGCTTCATTATCTGTCTGCAAACCATATTAGGGCATTGCAATAGTACCTAGTATTACAAATTTTATAGCAACAGATGTTTAATAGCAATCAATGGGAAATTTTGTAAAAGCATTTGAGTGATTTAGAAGTATAACTCCCATTTTCAAAGGTGACTTTTAGCCATTTATGGGCTTCTCTGTGCAAGGATGTGAATTCAGTGAATTGAATTCTGCCTAAAACTTTTAATATTTTTGCTGATTTTACAGGACCACATCCAGAATACTATATTTAGTTTTCACTGAGTTTTTACTTAGGCAAACCAATGGGAATGTAGAAGAAGGATATGATTACTTGAGACAAGAGAGAGATCATAGAAGTATTTATCATTGTCTTATTTGTCTTTTCCTTTACTTACTGAAGTGGATCTAGTGGATCTGACACTAGCTCTCTGAGCCCATTATTGGCGCTGTGCTTCTAGCAAGGAATCTATACCCTGTCAGATATTGCTCAGACTCTCTGAAAATGGTAGGAATGTGTCTATGACAGGGAAGAGTTTGGCCCCAAATAGCAGATGCATGCTATATTTTGGCACATGGTGGGAAAATGACCTTATTGTACACTCATAGCAAATAAATATATTTAATTACATTAATTCATGTAAAGATACTTTTAAATTATTCAAAAATCTAGGAAAATAAAAGCTTAGTAATATAATTCTAATTTCCTTTCCACAAATTTTACACAAGAGGATTGAAGCTGTGTACTCACACATACCTGTTCAATGGCTATAAAATGAAATCAAATAGAATCAAAAGAGTACCCAAATTTAAGAAAAAAAAATCAGGTCTTTCTGGTCTAATCCTGCAATTAAGAGGTTGTTGTGAGTTTTAACATTAACTTGTATAGATACATGATCAGTGCTCAACTTACAAATGATGCATGCACATAGTTTTAGACTTTATTCCCATACACTGCTTAGTTACTAAAAAAGAAAATTGTTCAGGGTATGTTTACACTTGCAGCCTAATTCAAACTAGGGCTGCAAATGAAGGCATTCGGAATTGCAAATCAAACCCGGGATTTAAATATCCCGTGCTTGATTTGCATCTTCCCAACCGGGCACTATTT
>CM057847.1:139981013-140020078 GCA_030068395.1 Apalone spinifera | reverse complement strand
TTTTTTTATCTAAGCCAGTAAGTTTGTACTGAATTGATTGAGCAAGTTCATTTGGCATACCAAGGTTTGCACATATAATTTTTCTACTAATGAAATGTGAGATTTTCCATGAACTCATATTGTCCAAGAGGCTAATTGGCAATACAAGATACATGTTTCTGGGGCCAAGTCTGTGACTGGAAATTTGCTGGTGTCAGTCTGCAATGTAATTCATGGGTCCCAGGATGAAACATTATAACTGACTGTGTGCATAAAGTTCATGCTGACGGTTGTGTAAGCAGCCACCATTTTCTGAAACGTATTTCCAAACAAGCAAGCAAAAATCTAGACACATTGATAGCTTTCCCTTAAATAACACTGAAAAGACTTGAAGGAAGCTGATAGTTAGTTCACTATCCAATTCTTTCCTGCTCCCATTTTTTTCTCTCTTGACAAAGCATTCTTGTACTCCTGAGAAATAACCCGTTAATATGATCCACAAATTGAGATAACGGATGGATCTGGTTAAATTAATTACACACACACACACTGTTCCTCCAATACCACCAGCCAAATATGGAAAAGCTTGTAATAAAGTGGCAGTTAAAGCCTCATTAAGAACAATGGTCTCAGTCTAAATGAATAACATGAAAATGAGTGTTTTTAAAAGTATCTTTAAATTAAAAAGCAATAAAATGAGTTGAAAAGCCTTCTATCACTTTCAACTGAACAACAAGTGAGCATGTTTTCTCAATTATGTTTAAAAGTGGAAAACACTTTTCTTCCCTGTCAATATTGTCAGCTGAAAAACTGGAGAATAGAAAGCCTAATTAATTATAAAACTATTTTCTGGATGCATGGATTAAATGAAGATTCATATGTTCCATAGCACAACTTCGCCTCTTGGTCTAAGACACATTAGCAAACAAATTAATTATAAGATCAACCATCATATTACCATATACTCACCAGATGCAGATCCATGCATGTAGAATTGTGGTCACAAGCATTGATAATACAGTCATCAATGTCCTGGTCACATGTCAGTCCTGCATATCCAGGGTTGCACAAGCAATAGAAGCCATCAACAACTACAAGGACAACAAGAAGCATTTCAGCATTTTCATGATAATTTGGAATTTAAGTGAATTATTCAAAGTAAAATTATTAAGCAACTTCAAAACAGGACAGAATAACTTCAGGAAGATACTTTAGACTGACATTACTCTCAAATATACAGCACTGCATACTTCAAATCTTAAAACATCACTTTGAAATACCTTGACAGTTTTTTTAATTAGCACAGAAATCAACCTACTGGTGCCGAATAGTACTTTTCTTTAAAAAGTTCAATAATTTGAAATAAGAAATAAATATGTATGAACCATTGTTAAGTCTGTGCAAAGGCTGTGCTCACATTCAATGTACTGCTGAGAAATTTTCCATGGCAAACTTGTGTGTGAAGTACATAGGGTATTTTTGTTTCAATAATGGTTTTAAATAAATATGTGAACAGTAAACATCACTTTTGAAGTGGTATCTTCTTCATATTATACCACTATATGCAAGGGATACTTGCTCCAGAGTTGAAATTTGGCAGCTTAAGCTGGTTTCAATCATGATGTATTTCCGTGTTACATTGTAATCTTCATAAGCTAATGATCAGAATCCTTCCTTGTTTCATTATTAATGATATAAAAGAGAGAAGTATCTTTGGGGCATTACAGCTATGCAAGAGACAAGTGACAGCCATAATTGCAGTTCTTACAGGGCTAGATTTATTACAACTTCACATAGGTCCCTGGATTCTTCATTATCCCTAAGATTTACCATGTAATCTATGTTGTCACTCTGTCTCTGTACATGTAACTTCCATTACTCTCATTAAATGCTTTGGGTCTTTCATGGCAACAGCATTTTTCATCTGTCAGGAGATGCTTAGCTTCCTCTGACTCCGGATTTCTGCAGTCATGATTCTGTACACAGTGCAGGGGAACTGAGACCTCAAAGGACTACAAGTCAAACCCACAGACATCACAGACAGACAAGATATCCACAAAAGAATATGCAGTTTGGAAGCCAAGGACACTTTACTTCCATACCATTTCTTACCCTATTTTACATTTAGGAATATGACATTTATAAATATACAGTAAAACACGATTGTAAACACACTAGGAGATAATATTTTAATCTGGCACACCAACTGAGTCAATTAGCTCATTCCTGCATGTAAAAGTGAGATGCATAAACTTGTTAAAATTGATCATTGTTTTGTAAACTAAAAAAACGTTTCATGCAATTATGTGCTTAGACAGTTGAGGCCAGATTCTCAGCAGGTATACATCATTCAGTTAAAGTTAATAGGATTAAGTCAGTGATTCTCAAACTTTTTGGTCCATGGCTCAAACTGCTCAAGGCAGACTTTTCTGCAGATCAACAGCCATATATCCATGATGACAAAATGGATGCAGGAGGGTGGAGGTGCAGCATCTGGCCAGGAGGTAGGGTACAGGAGCATGCTGGGGGTAGGGGTCTGGGTGATAGGTAGGGTGGAGGAGTGGTGTGTGAGTGTGGGAAGGCTTTGGGGGGGGGGGGCAGGTTCTCAGCAGGAGGGAGTTATGTGAGGGCAATGGGGGGAATGGGGGCACTTACCTGTCTGGATGCCTCCCACTGCTGCCCTCCATTGCTCCCTTTGGCCATGATTCCAGCCAATAGGAGCAGCGGAGAAAGCCTCCAGACAAGAGGTTTCCTGTGCTGCTGTTTCTCCAGCTCGAAAGAGGGGGAGTGGCAATGCATGGAGCCATTTCCTTCCCCTGCATGTTGGATCTGGCCTGCAAAGCTCCCCCGGTCACCCACAGTGGGAAGCTGGTGCTGGCAATCCAACCTCGTTGGGCAGGAGAAGGGGTCTGGAGCACCAGTGCATGCTCCCCGCTGCTGGAGGGGATGAGTCCCAAGCCCTCTGCCCACCTGAAACACAGTCACAGACCAGTAATGGTCCCTGGACCACACTTTGAGAACCACTGGAATAAGTGGCTTTATACCACTTGTGAATTTGTTTTAAAATGTCCACATTACTAAGTTTTATTAAAATGCAGCAGAAATGTGAGCATTGTTCAGGTTCATTATTACTTACATGGGACCCAAGTTTTATATACACTACATAATCAAGAAAACCTAGATTTTACATATCTGTTTGGATATTAGAAATGTTGTCCAGTAAGAAATTGTTAAAGTAGGTGGATACACTCAGGATATTATACTGTAGTATAATATCACATTAGCATTGTATATTATGTTAATTTGTATTACAGCAGTAATCAAAATGAGCTAGGTGCTGCACACAAGCAGAAGAACAGACAGCAAATTTATTGCATGTGCTAATTAAATACATATACAGCAATTCCACCCAAGAGCACTTAAACTAGCAAATTGCTTATAGGCATCAAATGGCATGGTCAGTTCAACACCAGTGCAGGAAATCTCAATTGAGTGTTGAGGATCTGAGGCTCCGGTGAACAGCTACTCTGACTAAGCACTACTTCTGGATACTGGAAGATGCAGAGATTCTTCTGCAATCAAGTGATTTTTCAACCCAAAGGACCAACCCTGTAAAATCAATGGAAAACCTCCCATTGACTTGAGTGGGAAAAGGACTGAGCCCTTAGCAATTTAGGCTGGCCCAGGGCAGTGGTGTAGAACACAGTCACACATTTTCTTTTACTTGATGGATTCCAAGTTACTCAACTATAGATTGCAGACTCCTTGACAGAACACTCTCCATTAACCCATTTGGTAGAGGCCTGTGATTTGGATAGAAGTTGTGATTTGAAGGTCTAAATGCCCTTCAAATGTGGCACACTCTCCAGTGGAAATGGGTTTGTTACAGTACTGTTTCTCATGAGAAAATTATATTACTTTTTGCATCCTTCCTGCCGGTTGCTTATTTTGAAACGGCTACCAGAATTATTTTCCCCAGTCACCACATCAAAATAGGGCATTTGTCCCTACTTAACGGAAGAGTGCCCCTTACCCTGTGCTTGTCTGTTTGAGTGTAATGGAATGGACATACCATTTAAAGAACACTCATTCATAACATCTTCATCTCTTTCCGGACTGAACTGTGATGCTTGACAGTGTCTCCCAAACCCACATAACTTTTCTAATTCTGTATTGCATGAATTTCCCAGGCTTTACATTTTCCTTCCTGTATCTCTAAGCAGTTTCTACACCACATTCCATTTAAATACATAGTAACTTCCCCACAGCCTCTGACTTAACCCGCTTATTCTTGCAAAAATTAATACAATATTAAAAACCCTTTTAGCAGTTTGGATTTAGTTGTCCAAAGCATTACATAATCTTAAAACATGGGTTGATGAGGCAACTTCAAAGATAGTTTGTCACTAAAAAACAAAGACTGATGTAACAAATTTCTGGATAGAATTGGTTTCATTCATTGCTAAAAAGCAGCAGCTTCTAACTCATTGAGGGCGAGGGATTGATTTTAATTTTCACAGACACTGCAAAGATAGCTACAGCAAACTCAAGCTATATAGTGATGGGAGAATATTTTAAAGAATGGGCCAGTGTTGAAATCCAGCCCGCTTATTCCTGTCCACCACCTTCTCCAGCTAAGTCTGGCAGCAGACCTCTCCCCTACATAATGGAGCCTGAAGCTAGGACCCTGACCTCTAGGTCAGGAACCTGCAGATGCTGCAGCAACCCCTGCATCACCTGTTCCTGGACTTATGAAGTTATAGGTAAAAAGCAAAAAAAGGATCAGAATTTGAATCTACATTTAGTGATTTCATGACTATATGTGGTTTAGTGAAACCTTAAGGAGATAGTTTTTGTAATTCAAAATAGACCTATTGTTAGCAATTTCTGTACTATTATATGCTTAGATTAAGAATTGCAAAGCTGCCTAGAGGATTCAGATGGAGAATTCCTATGGAAATTGATGGTATCTGTGCATATAAATCTCTAAGACAGCTTTGAAAATGTCAGTCTTAGCATAGTTCAGAAGTGTACAAAACAAATTCACTCTTTTTTCTTTCCTGTCAGTCCTGAAGGCAAATGTGAAGTAATGCTCACCTAGAACCTTATCAAAAGTGATGCCAAAGAATCAGATGTTGGAGCACGTAATCTTACAATGTACACAGGACAGTAATTCATTAACTTGCCTCTAATGATTAAAAAAGAAATACAACATGCAGGTATCAAGAAGAGTGAGAGAGAAACATTTTAAAAAGCTGTTGCAGGTGAACAGGCACCACATTTTATATCAGTGTGATCATATTAAAATGCAGCATTCACAGATTTGTGAGTCATTACATATACAGTCTCATTGCTTTGTGTTCTTTTCAGCAATTTGAAAATTATCTCCGTCAAATGCAATATACAAGCTCCATTTGGCTAATTAAAACATTAGAAAAGACAACTTAAATCTCATTAAAATTTCTCATTAGCTGCAACTGTGACCCATGGATACATAAACCTTTGTGCCAGGAGTTGAGGCATTTTGGCAACAATAATCCTCTTGGCATAGGTTTTAGAGTTCCAGACAAACAAAATTTTAATAAATTATCTACTGTTCTCTCCAGAGTCACTCAGTTGCTGCCTCAGATTCAACAGTAGGAGCACTCCACGTTAAAGTGAGTAACTAGGCTGAACTTACTGTCATAGCAATATCCATGGAGACAAGGACTAGAACTGCACTCATTGACATTGATCTCACAGCGTGGACCAGCAAAGCCCTTTCTACACTGGCACCGGAATCCAAGGGGAAAAATGTCCAAATCCATCTCTTGTATGCACACAGCTCCATTCTCGCAGGGATTGCTAACCTCACAAGGCCTAAACTCACAGTTGGAACCTGTGAAAAGAAAGAAACGAAGCTGTCAGTGTTCAACTAATGAACCAATGCCAGCAACTGCTAGCTATTATGTGCTATATTTTCTTTAGTGTCCTGGTTCACCTCCTTCATTTGGGGAGAGACTCAGCTATACTTTCTAACTTTTTAAAATGAACGTAAGTTTAAATACTTGCTTTGCAATCTTACAAACAACCAAAAATAGATCTCATTTTGATGTGTGTTTTATCTATACACTGATTATAGGACTTTAAAAGCTAAGTAGTTTTTTAAAATATTTTTATGATTCTTTTGTCTTTACCCATGTCTCCTAAAATGCATTTAATAAAATGTATTGATTTAATAGGCATTTTATTAATGAATTTGTTGCTGCCCATCCTGTATTCCTGTTACTTTGTTGCAATCACCATACGATGTTTTTGGGGATTCAGTCCAAATTTAGAACATGGAAGAAATGCAAATAATTGTTTTTTTATTATTTGGAAAAATAGAGGGTATATTTTAATAATGTTACACAAAATACTTAATTATTTCATAGATTCAATTATTTAAAAATCAGGGCTTTATTAAGAATTAATGTTGACAAAAGGAAGAGAAAAATTAACATAGAAGTAGTTGAATCAGATACATACTTTCTAAATCTGAAAAAAATCCGACTTTTTTTTGTATGTAGATCCATTTTGCATACTTCTTTGCCAGTATGTAAAAATGTGGTCTTTAAATGAATATTGCAATTGGTCAAGTGCTGCTAATTTCTCAGCTGCTTGTCATTTCCTTGGTTTTCCATGGGATCTTCCATGAATTCCTGAAAGGCTAGCTGGCAATATGGGAAAACTCATAAAGGAGTAAGTGCCCATTGTGTGATCATAGAGGAGTCAATCATGGAGGTAGGATGATGGAATGGCTAGGGCACTAGCCTGGAATTCAGAAGACTGTTCTGATTTCTCCGCTCTGGAATGCTTTCCTTTACTTCTTGCATGACCTCTAATGACTCACTTAAGGCTAAATTAAGAGAGGGATTTAGGGTGCTAGTTTAGACTCACAGATTTTAGCGTCGTAAGGAACCATCATGATCATGTAGACTGATTTCCTGCACACTGTACTCCAGAAAACCCACCCGTACACTCTTGTATTAAGCCTAAAACCTCTAGCTTAGTTACTAAAGTCGTTGAATAATATTTAAACAGTTGATGTTACAGAAAATTCACCATTTATGCTACTTTAGACCTGCAAATGATCTATGCCTTGTGATTCAGATGAAGGAGAAAATCTTCCAGACGCAATGGCAATTTGACTTGGGGGAAAAGTGCCTTTCCAACCCCAAATATGGCCTCAGTTAGGTGCCTACATTTCAGATTTAGGAGTCATTGATAGTCACAAAACTCCTGAGCAGATGCAGTGTAAAGTTGTTGGTGCCTAACTCACTTGGAATCTAAGGATTTTCCTTTGCCTAGATCTTATGTTTCTACCACAGGGCATGCACACTGCTTTCTCAATCCAGATGCCTAAGCCCCAGTGCAATTCACAAATTGGTGGAAAGCATGCATTCCTCTGTCTAACGTACCTGCCGATAGGGCAGGCAGAATCAGAGGCTACCTAATTCTGTGTGAAGCAGTTGAAGCACCTGTGTACTGCCCAGGAGGCTTTGAAGTCATTCTCATTCTTTCTCTGGCCCCAAAGCTATTTATTCACTTATCCAAAGTGGAGCAGCATTAAAAGAACACACATTCAAATATCCCATAAACCAGGGGCTAGGGAATTCACCGGAGATGTGGCAGATCCCTGTTCAAAAATTCTCTCATCAGGCAGATGGGGGGAATTGAACCAGCACATTTCACATCCTGGGAGAGTATCCTAACCACTGAGATTGGGATTCACAGCTGTGGAGAATCTCTATCAAAGATAGGCACCTGACTCTTACAGAGGGGAAGCATTTAGCACTCTTCCTCTGACATCTCTCATTAGCTAGACTAGGCAAATCCCTGCTCATCATGCTGACTTTTATGGATATCATTTTTAAGCACCAATCTCCCCCCATTCATTGTATGGAGAGATTTTAAGTGTTAAACCCAGGGTTTGTGAATCCCACTGATTTTCTAGGCACAACAAATTTAGGCATTGTGATGCTGAGTATTATGAAGCCTAAGTTCCTTTGCACATCCACTCCTTAGCCTGTGCTTTGCTTCAGTACCCCATTGTAAAATGTGGATCTTGATGGGACTTCCTACCATATACAGGTACTGTGAGGATTAATACATTAAAATGTTGAGGCATTTAAACAGTATGAAAATGTAGACCATAGGAATACCTAAAACAGATAAGGTGGGAGTGCTGGGATGGGATTCTTGCTTTGCTCCTTGCTGCTGTCTCTTATGTGGTTACTATAACATCAATGAGCAGCATATATACAAAGAGTGATAAAATTGTATCTTCTCAAGCAATCATGCGGGTAGTTCTGTAGTTTGTTTTGCATTGATGTTTATGTAAATTATAGTGCTGGACAAGCAAAATTTGAGGGGTGGATAAATATAGGTTTTTCTACTTGATTCAGACTGACAATCTACTATATTTTTGAGAGAGTCTGTTTGTCTGTTTGTTCAAGAACTCCTCCTAAACAGTAAGAACCACAAAATTTGATATGCAGCTTTCTCTTATCATTGCCCCCAAGATTACTACTTTACTACAATAGCTTAAAACCTTAAGAAGTGCTGGAAACTATTCAGTGTAACCTCAGTAGCAACTTGGGTGCTGTTATTCATTTTGACTCAAAATGTAATCCTGGCTTTCTGAAGTGCTTCAAACTTTTTGTGAGTAGAATTAGTCTGGCTTTTGGGAGAATACAATGCACATGTATGACTCATCCTGCATAGCAGTCCCAATCAACTGAAGCTCCACATTTGATTCTATTGTCTCAATGTGGTAACATCCAACCAAATTTGCATACTTAGTTTCAATACTGAATATTTCTTAAACTGCTTCCAAATTGAAGACTCTCTGTCTTACGTGGGAATTGGAAATCACAATACTGAGATTTATTTAAACAAACAATAAAAAGTGCTGACCACACAAAATCTTTTATATAGTATTTTGGCACGTCATATCTGCACTTGTCTGACTATATGTAGGGATCGTAGAATCATAGAACTAGAAGGGACTACAAGGGGTCACCGAGTGCAGTCCCCTGCCCTCATGGCAAGATCAAGCAATGCCTAGATCATCCCTGAAAGGTATCTGTCTAACCTGTTCTTAACTATCTCTAGTGATGAAGATTCCTCAACCCCACTAGCCAATTTATTCCAGTGTTTAACCACCCTGAGAGGCAGGAAATTTTTCCTGATGTCCAACCTAAACCTTCCTTGCTACAATGTAAGCCCATTGTTCTCCTAAACCCTCAGAGGCTAAGGAGAACATTTTTTCTCCCTCCTCCTTGTGACACACTTTTAGATACTTGAAAACCACTGTCATGTCCCCTCTCACTCTTCTCTTTTCTAAACTAAATAAGGCCTGTTCTTTCAGTCTTCCGTAATAGCTCATGTTTTCTAGACCTTTAATCATTCTTGTTGCTCTTCTCTGGACTGTCTCCAATTTCTTGAACTGAACACAACACTCAAATTGAGGCCTAATCAGTGCAGAGTAGAGTGAAAAAAAATCAAACCATATAGATTCATCATTTATGTTTTTCTTATCTTTAATAGATTTATTTGGAGAGAGTTAGAGAAAGAGCACTGAAGGTATACTTCATCCTATTTACTTCAGACCATTTCTCTAGTTTGTCCAAATCATTTTGAATTTTGACCCTATCCTCCAAAGCACTTGCCACCCCCTCTAAGCTTGGGCACACTAGTATACATTAGCACAGCCTGGGTACGTTATGCTAGCTGCCAACAGCCCTTAGCCAAAATAACAACCTAGAATCACTGAACTATAGAGTAGCACTGACCTTCATAGTTGTACTGGCAGAAGGGAAAGATGATGTTACAGGAGACACCACGCTATCTCTTTCACGCTACAAGACCTCCTACATTGGATGATCTTTTCATTGCTGATTATACTAATCTCCAATGCTGTATTCCAATGAGTTCCTACAGCATAAAGGGACCACGAGATAAATAAGAGTCTTTTCCAAAGAGCTCATTGTTTCGCAACAGTTTGCCACTTTTGGAAATTGGGTTGTAACGCTAACTCCATGCACAACAGCTAATATTCCTAATAGTATGTGGACTTTGTGATAAGCAAGGCTGTAGCCAAGTTCTGGTTGTTCTCCTCTATAGGTGGAACACCTGCCATATCTACATAAACAGACTTGTCAGTTTTCCTACTATCATCCATCTCTGTATGTGGACACATGTAGGAACATAGTAAAGGTCATACCAGAGTAGAGCTGTAGCCCTTATGTTCCTTTATCCTTTTTCCAGGGATTTTCCTCATAGCAAACAATTACGGAATAGTAAGTCTGTAAGCAAAATTTCTTCATAACCCTGAGAGATAAATAGCTGATTTATGCCCTGAAGTATACTGGTTTATAACCCTAATACATATTTATCATATATGACTGTCTCTCTACATTTTAGCTGTAAGAAATGCTAATACATTTTAATATTCTTGTTCTCAGTACCTTGTTATAGTAAGTTCCACAGGCTAATTGTATGTTGTTTAAGAAAAGTTGTCTCTTTCCTCTTTAAATTAGTTTCAATTTGAGTCCATTTTTTCTTATGTCATAAGAAAAAGATAAATTGGATACTCTTATTGTCCTTTTATATACCATTCATTATTTGCTACTTCTAACATGTCCCAACTTCTTTGAATCCTCTCTAACTGAAATAATCTTAGTCTTTTCATTCTCTCCTGAAACTGAAATTCACTCCATACCTCATCATTTTCATTGCCTGTCTCCTGACCATTTCCATGTGTTTCCTCTTTTCTGAAATAGTCATGACTAAAAGGAGTGCAGAATTTATAGCAATTATGTACCATCAATTTATAAACTGGCATGATATTTCAGTGGTATTTTCTATCCTATTTCTTTATTAAGTCTAATATCTCGCTTGAAATTTTATCCACTGCTGCACAGGGAACAGATATTTTGATTTATCTGCCAAGTTGTGCCTCATATTAAGAAATTATTAGAATAAACTAAGCTCAATTAACTTCTTAAATTCTTTCTAAAGAAATAACTTTGGAGGATCACAATGTTTGAAGGGTTGTTTTTTTTTTCAAATCCCCTGCATTTTTCCTTTTCTTTTCTTTTTTAAAACTGTAAATTAAAAGAATCACTGTCTCTGTGATATATAAATTATGGATAACAAGATATTTCTTGTATTTGGAAAACACGGTGCAATTAAAAAGTATAATAATTGAAGCATTGCTAGTGGCTGAAATCCTGATTAAAAGGAAACTGATATAATCCCTCATGAATAGTCTTTGTTAATTATTAAGATAATTTTAATAGAAAAATCCCCAAACATCTGGGAACTATAGACTATAAAATTAGGATATAAAATAATGATATTTTTATTAATTGTTATCTTCAGTGCAGACCAGTGAGGGGCTGTGAAACCGTCTGCACTGCAACATATAAGGCTTTGCATATATGGCTCCCAAATTGGGCTCCTTTCTAGCAGCACACTGGGCACATCCTGAGTGTCAGAGCATAGCTACAGTCTGAGGCAGCAGGTTTGTAGAAATTTTGCTGGTGACAGAATGCCCAGAGCCTGCACCCATTCCCACCTAAGCTGCCTTCCCCCACTTGACTAAGGTTCAGGGAGAGAGTTTGGGTGGGGAAAGAGGAAGCTTGGGTGGGGAGAGGATTTGGGGTGCAGACTCTATGAGGGAATTTGGGTGAGAGAGAGGTTTTGAGCTGCAGGCTTTAGGACAAAGTCTGGGTACTGTGTACAGGCTCTGGGGGCAGGTGAAGGGTATGGCACTTACCTGGGGCAGGAGGAGGGGATGCAGGACAGGGTGAGAGGTGCAGGCTCCACGAGGGAGCTTGAGGATAGCAATGGCTGAAGGGGGATGGGGAAGGTAAAAGAGTGAGTTTGGGACAGAAGAGGCAGTGGGAGGAGGGGGTGGAGTGCAGGCTCTGGGATGGGGTGAAGGGTATGGCACTTACCTGGGGGACCCCCTCTGGCAGCATCTCCTAGGAAGAGGCACAGGGGAGCTCTGTGTGTTGCTGCCCATTGTACTGTCCCTGTGTGGATACCCTCCACCCACCCCAGATTGCAGGGATGTGCCAGCAGCTCTCAGAGTGTGTGTGCAGGAAGCCTCTCTAGCCCGCATCACCATGATATTATTTACCAGTCAATTATTAGTTTTCAAATGATATCTTCAAGACAAATTTTGTAGTTAAGATTACGAAAATGGTGTTTAGGGAGTGACAGCAGGGATGTATTCAGTCACAAACACATTTTGCCTTTTCTTTCTATATTCTAGGTGTACCTCAATGTTCTGGTGTGGTTTCAACTGTAGTTTTCAAACATCCATGGATCAGAAAATACTTTGTCTACTCAAAATATTAGTTTATTGTACCCCAACCTCTGAAGCCTTCCATTCTCTGAAACTGTTTGGGAATATATCTTTAGGCATATTTTTAAAAGGGATAAACAAACATCAACAAGTTCATGAGATAAAGTGTTGGAAGATATACTGACTACTGCATTTTCAATTCTTTATCTTCTCTTCACATATGTAAATATTTGTAATACATGCAGACAGATCTGTAATCTTTGTTTCACCAATGTGCATGAAACATGGCTCATTCACAATTAGAGTGAAATCGCCCTTGTTCTCGGCATTGCATATTCACTGAAATCAGTATCTCATGCAACTAATGAACCAGTTTTACAATGTAGCATAATGCAAAAAGCTCTAGGGAGCAAAGTTTGTTGTGAGCGAAAAAGGCATGGAACCCCCCCCCCCCCCAGATAACTTGATAATTTGGTTATCAAATGAATAAATCTACACACACTTTTCCATGTCTTCCCTATCCCAGCTAATTTCTGGAATTTCAATCATAATCACAGTGTTGATTACGGACACAGTTAGGAAACATGTGGTATAAAAACTTGAACTGAAACAACATTAAACAGGAAATAGTTTGATGGTCTCTTTGAAGTAGGCAGATAGACTGTGCTATACATAGCTACAGAAAGACCAGAAGCTCAGGGCAAGGACCTTCTCTTTCCCTCCTCTTACTTCTCTCTAGCAGTGGTAAATGTTAAGTCAAACAGTTAAAGGAGAGTTCATTTGAAGGGACAAGAAGCACATTGTCAAGAAAGACGGGAGCGGGGAAGCAATCTGGTAGCCTACTTTACTCCGCTTAATCCTGTATCTTAATTATTTTCACCATTTGCTTCCCCTCATAATTTTAGAGCTTCTTCTAAGTTGATGGAGGCAAAAGGAGGTGGGGGAGTATAGTCAACAGGTTGCTAGACATATTTTTCTACTTGCAGCAATCATTCCTCAGAATAACAGTGTGGTAAGGCAATAGTTACAGCAGGATCACTATAGTCTGCATGCCTTCTGGATTTTGAAAACAGGTTGATGCTCAGAATTTAAATGTCTTACTCAGTTCTGCTCCCGTGAAGAATAAAGCAAGACACCTAAAGAGGACCAGAATGACTACAGATTAAATAGATATACCTGTGTAGTAACTGGATACTGTCCAACTAAATTCCCATCTTTTTTCTTTCATTGTATTAAACAAAGAAATAAGGGCCCTGATTTTCCCACTGTTACACTAGATTTGTGCCCATTTGATTTTTCTTGAGCCAGTGCATTCACATCATGCTAAAACTGGAGAATTAAGGGCAACATTTAGAGCTGTTGCAGCCTCTAAAATTCTCTCACTTACCTTTTGTAGTATCTGAAATATTCAGTTACTAATAAATTACTTACTAAATGCATTTTCAGCAAGTACCTATCATTTCCCACTTTGAAAAGTGTAACCTTTTCCAGTTAGTTTTCTGACTCATGATTTAAAAAAATGTCTTGGCTAATCCTCAGTGGCAAGCAATAGGAGGCCCAGTTAATACTGCAAAATGGCTATTATTTTCCTGAAGTGGAAATAAACTTGCATATAACTAATATTTTCAAACAATATAACCCAATGTTCTTCTGATCCTAAAATGGTAATGATTTTATTTCTGTTCAAACATGTGCCCTTTCCTCATTCTCTGGAAAATAAGAAATCTATATTACCTTTAATGAAAGTCTAGAAACTAGTGATTAATAAACAAATGAGACCTGATTTTTTAATTTTTTTCAATAAATATTCATATGAAAAGAACACTGTAGTTACATAAGTTTCATAACATTCTAGCTAGGTTATAAATACAAGTCTAGGCATATAGTCGAATAATGTATTTTAAGAGACAACAATGAAGAGATGAAGTATTGTATAAGTCACGAATTGAAGTGTAAAAATCATGAGACTTAAAAAGAAAAAATATATAACATTCAATCTGTTAGTGTCTCAACAGGCAGTTAAAGTTACCCATCACAATATAGTAAAATTAATTCAGTGACACTACTGGTCTCTTCTAGTTGCATTTTTAATTAAATTTAAACAGATGTAGATTAATAAAACAACACTAATTGGATGTTGGCCACCAGCTTCTTTATTAAAATATGTATTAAATGAAGAACATAGAATTAATATAGTGGCTACCCGCCTATATATTTTTATTTTTTTTAAATCTAGTCACTTATGATGGTCTATTTCTATCTGAAGCTAAACAAAATACTTATGTTTATGTATTTGATTCACATATGTAGTAGATTCATTTGAATTAATCTATTTATCCAAAAGCAAGAAAGTTGTTTTTGTTGTTTTTAATGTTTGGAATAGTTCATGAGTTTCTAATTTATAAGATCAATGGTTAATGAAAGAACAGGGTGACATATAGGCCCAGCCAAACAGTGTGCAGGGCCCAAAGCAGCACACTGAGCCACATGGCCACACAGCTCCTGGCTGAGTGGGCAGGGCTCTAAATTAGTGGGGCACAAGGCGACCTCCTCATTCACCTTGCCTAAAGGCTGGGCCAGGTGACATGACATTCCGTGAAAAGAAATTCCGTGTCCTTGGCATCAATAAAATACTTCCTGTCTGTGCGTGTGTTGGTAGGGGCACAGATGCTGGGGTCTGCCAGATATCATTAGCTACTTCAAGGATCGCGGCATCGAAAGGGAGGGCCAGTTTCGACTTGTTGGACTGTTGGAGGTTTCTGAGGAGGGCATGCTGTTTCTGTGGCGGTTCAGAGGTGCGTAGATTTTGCGAATACACCACCCATTTAAAAAGTTCGTGGAATTGTTTGTAATCATACACGAGAGAGGGTTCGTCATTAAATACCGCGTCGTCCAGGAAGGAGGAAGAGACATCTGTTGGAGAAGCCATGGGTTGTTGCTCTGCGACAGGTGACTGTGTGACAACTCCGTGTGGGGCAGAAATTGACGACGCATCACCAGTAGGCATTGGTGGGCGTTGAGGCGGCGGAATAGAGCCCTGGGTTATTGGTCGTGGTGAGTATAATTGCTGCCATTCCGGAGATGAGGGCAGTGAAGTCCTTGTGACGGAACATGAACGGTCACAATAGGGCGAGGTGTACTGATGGTGATGAGGGTCATGGTGCGAATACTGCGGGGAGTAAGAAGCAGCGCTCCTGTGATGATAGCAGCGGGAACGAGGAGGAGATCCCGGAGACCGTGAGCGATGGGAATGGTGACATGGAGATCTTGAGTAGTATGTGCAGTGGTAATGTGGTGGTGTAATAGATCATCTTGGAGATCTGCAGTGTGTGGGAGAGTGGCCATAATGGTAGTACCGCCGTCTTTGGTAAGGTGATAGCGATGGCTCAGGGGAAAAAGCCGCCCTGTCGGGACTGGGGGAAGGCATACGGGGATGGTGAGTTTTCCTTTGCACTTTGGTCGGTATTCCCGTGGATGGGGGAGCCATGGGGATTGGGCTTCCAGGAATCGAGACGACTGAAGCCGAGTCAGAAAGTGCCGCCATGCGGTGTGGTGATCCAATTGCAGAAGACGGGGATGCTGTAGCTGTATCCTCCCCTGAACCATGTGGCTGTGGACCGTCGGTGCAGACAGTTGCAGGCATGCCCTGTATGTGAGGCAGAGCTTCGTCCCCAGGTGTTGTGGGTGCCGATTGCTTTCTTGGTGCTGTCTGCGCTGATTGCACTCTCGGCGCCGGCTTCATCTTCGGTGCCGGATCGGCTCTCGGTGCCGGCTTAGTCTTCGGTGCTGGATTGGCTCTCGGTGCCGGCTCCCCCCCGGGGCGTCTGCTGAGGCCTCGTGTGAGGCAGTGGTGCCAGGTGCATCGGTGCCGAGGACCTCACCGTATCTGGCTGCGGTGCCGCGGGGAGACTCAGTGCCGCAGATGACGGTGCCGATTCTGGACGGTCCGACGGCACCGAGAGTACTGAAAGCGCGGGGCTAGGCGCCAATGTACTATGGCCTTTGGTCGGCTTGTCCGTTCCCTTTCTGGGAGGAAAGCTGGATGAGCTCCATGCCTCTCCTGCACTTAGACTCCTGCGGAACGGAGCTTTTTCCGTCCCCGGGCTTCCGTGGGACTGAGGCGTCCCGTTCTTCTATTGACGGAGGCTGAAGCACCTTGTTGAAGAGTAACATCTTCAGACGCATCTCTCGGTCCCATCTCGCCCGCACGGTTAACTTTGAACAGTGACTGCATTTCTGGGGGACGTGGCCCTCTCCCACGCAGTGAATACAGTGGGAGTGGCCATCGGACACCGGCATGGCGTCGCCGCACGAAGCGCATTTCTTAAAGCTGGGAGAGCCAGGCATGTTTATTGCGGCAGTCTCCCAGGAATGAATAAAGAACTTGAGGGTTGCCGGAGCAGCCCTCAGTAACTATAACGGTAAAGAGAAAAACTTTTTTTTTTTTTAAACAACTAGCTACTAACTAATTACTGAGTAACTATGTAGGAAGGGGCTAACTGGGATAGGAACAGAAAAAAATAACGATACGATTTCTCCTCAGGATCCAGGGTACGCCCATATCTTGAATACTGCGTATAGATGTGGTCTCCTCATCTCAAAAAAGATATACAGGCATTAGAAAAGGTTCAGAGAAGGGCAACTAAAATGATTAGGCGTTTGGAACGGGTCCAATATGAGGAAAGACTAGGACTTTTCAGCTTGGAAAAGAGGAGAGTCCGTCTGTGGCTGTGGATGGTTAGGAGGAACTGGCGCGTCAGACCGCGCGACTCAGAAAAGGTGCGAATGCCGCGGGATGCCTCAGCACATGCATGGTCCTCCGGAGGGGGCTACTGCTGGCGAAAGCTTTCCGGATTGCGGCGCCAGGACGAGCCCGACACCTGTAGTGGAGCACCCACGGGGATATCACTCGAAGAAGAATATCTTATTGTCCTTATATAAATCCAGGGTACGCCCATATCTTGAATACTACGTATAGATGTGGTCTCCTCATCTCAAAAAAGATATACAGGCATTAGAAAAGGTTCAGAGAAGGGCAACTAAAATGATTAGGGGTTTGGAACGGGTCCCATATGAGGAAAGACTAGGACTTTTCAGCTTGGAAAAGAGGAGACTAAGGGGGGATATGATAGACACACACGAGTGGTGTGGAGAAAGTGAATAAGGAAAAGTTATTTATTTGTTCCCATAATATAAGAACTAGGGGCCACCAAATGAAATATTGGGCAGCAGGTTTAAAACAAATAAAAGGAAGTTCTTCTTCACACAGTGAATAGTCAATCTGTGGAACTCCTTGCCTGAGGAAGTTGTGAAGGCTAGGACTATAATAGGGTTTAAAAGAGAACTAGATAAATTCATGGAGGTTAAGTCCACTAATGGCTATTAGCCAGTATGGGTAAGGAATGGTGTCCCTAGCTTCTATTTGTCAGAGGGTGGAGAAGGATGGCAGGAGAGAGATCGCTTGATCATTACCTGTTTGATTCACTCTCTCTGGGACACCTGGCATTGGCCACGGTCAGCAGACAGGGTAATGGGCTGGATGGACCTTTGGTCTCACCCACTATTGCCATTCTTACGTTCTTATGTACAAGAACTGAAGAAAATCCTCAGGAGAGCAACAAAAATTATGAAAGATTTATAAAACATTATCAATGAGGAAAGATTGAAAAATGTGGGGTTTATTCTGGAGAAGAGAAAACTGAGGGGTGACATAAAAGCTTTCAAACACATGCAAGGTTTTTACAAGGAGAAGAGCAACAAATTGTTCTTGTTAACCTTCGACGATAGGACATTAGGAAAAACTTTCTGTCAAGATAATTAATCACTGGAATAAATGGCCTAGAGAGATTGTGGAATCTCAATGACTGGCAGTGAACACTTCTGTCAGGAATTGTTTAGTTATAATTTAGACCTACCTTGCATTCAGGGGTCTGGACTAGATGTCCAACAGAGGTTCCTTTGACTACATCAATACCACGGAGCTATTCCGCATCTTAAGAACAACCCCATTATATTGTTATTCCCATGTCCCTGTAAACCTCATTGCACGATGGATAAGGGACATTTTGAAATAGTGCATTATTTCAAACTTTGGGCTGACTTTCTTTGTCCTCTGGATAGTCATATTTGGTGGACAAGTTTTCCCATGAAGTATCATGAGCAAAAGGCATCATGAACATTTTTGTAGGGCGCTAGGAAACCTAGAATAAGCCCCCCCCCCCACTGCAGAGCTACATAAATGTCTACTAATGGAAAGACAAATCACATATTGCTAATGCTCAGTTAAAATGAAAGTTTTCCAAACAAGTATTCTTCTTTAAAAAATAATGACAAAAAGCTATAGAGACGGTTGCTACTTTTTTCTGTGAACACATACACACCCCACACATGCATGCAGTATAGATTAATCACAAAGTACTGTTTTTCTGTGGGCCATTTAAATTTCCTTTTGGATTGTTAATGTGTCTTGAAAATAAACTATTTTCACAAGTGGTGAACACCAATCAGTAGCTACTGATTGCAGATGCACACTGATTTCCATTATATTTTTTTAAGTGAAACTAGACATTGTTTTGCCTAATAAATATATGTAAAATCACTATTCTGCTCTTCCAAAACAGCCCTCGTTGGCCTGATACACATTTTAAAATTTCACAGTAAGTCAAAACCACGTTGACTTCAGATGTCAGGTCTTCATCTGGCTGCAAAATCATAACATTAATTTAGGTGTCTAAATATGAACTTTTAGGCGGGGAGCACAAACGGCTTTGAGCATCACAGCATTGGAAGACCTAATATTTAGGTGCTTTGCCATCCAGTATCATCTTCAAACAAGACTGAAGCACCCAGGTTCCTTATACAATACATAGGAATAATTAGGTACTTAAGAAAGGGATTCACAGCAATCAGTAAGGTAAATAGGGAGTCGACAAAGTTAGCTAATAGGAATTGCTGAGGAAAAGGGGGTATTCTAAAAAAACATCCCTTAAAGGTAGATACTGCTATATTCTGGGCAATTAATTCTCTTCAGGAATTAAATCCCAAAGCCAGGCCAGCAATTTTCACTGGAAAAAAAAGCCACAACTATAGTCAATAACATAATAATTAGGACTACTTACATGGGATATGAAAGATCTGTTTTCAAATTACTGTTCTGCCTAATTTGGAGGAGGGCCTGGAATTTAGTTCTGCTTTATCCCTACTTAGGGCCTAAGCCACTGGGCTACAAAATCATTCTCTTGCTTTCCCTCTCCAGCACAAATAAGATTTAATTTTTACATAATGTGGAACTACTTTAATGGGAGAAATTGGGAGGACTTAAGCATGAGCTAAGATGAACATCTGGCAGCATCAGGACTTGGTCATTAGAGGACTTCACTGGCACCTAGGAAATTTGGGTATCAACAAAGCCGAGAGGTTCTCAGTGGCCTCTTAATATAGGATAGAGGCACCTAATGGCAGGTAGATGCCCAAGTTCCTTAGGTTAATCTAGCTTTAAGTGACTGACATTAGCCTCTTATGCTCAGACCCACAAAAGAACATATATAATGCCTAAATCTGATGCTGTGTAACCTAAATCCTAAACTTGGGCATTACTGCAGTCCACAAACCCCACACTCAGATTCCATCTAACCAGATGCATTTTTAAATTTACATGTTATCTGAATTTTCACCTAAAATTTCCATACGTACCTCAGGTTATGCATATTACTGCCTAAGGCAGGAGGCAAGATACCTATCTCACAAACCAGTGGGCCCCGCTCTTCATGCAAAATGGCCAGGGCGAGGGGAATTAAGAGATTTCTAAGGCCTCCCTTATATCATTTACCCCAGTGCTAAGGAACTAAACTGCAAAGTAAGGAACCCTGGATCATTATTTCCCTCTTCTGCCTGATGAAGAGAAGGAATTTGAAGAGGAATTTGTACATCCTGGAGAGTTCCCTAATCACTGGTCTAAAGGTTATGAACCTACCTTTTCCCTTGGCTATTTTCTGTGGAGGTAGTTGGGTGCCTAAATTATTCTTGCTAAATATGGCATAGGCACCTAAGCTGATTCTGCTCCAGGAGAAATGGGCACCAGATTCAGTGAAGAGGAAGAGTTTAGGATACACCCTTCTGATAGCCATCTGCTATTGTCTATCTTAGGCAGGTTCCTATCCAGCATACTAGTTAGTGTTGATCTCACTCTCAGGTATCCCTCTCATTCCCTGTGGACTATATAGATTGCCTAACCTGGGGTTGATGGATTCCAGTGATTTTTAAGGTGCCTGCAAGTGAGATATTACAACAGGGCTACTCAACACACAGCCTGTGGGCCACATGCGGCCCGTGGCCTGTTTGTTTGTGGCCCGCAGTGTGGTTTGGGTTTATCTAGGACTCAACTTGTGGTCTGCATGTGGGATCCTTTGAATATGGCCTCCACTGGGAACACTCTCCACAACAGCGAGGCATCTCCCAGGCGGGGTGAGCATTGAAAGATGCAAGTGGATGGGATGGCTGGAACAGACAGGTACAGGATGTTGGCATTCTAGCTCCCAGGGAGGAGGTGCCAGGAGCACTGGAGCATTGTGGAAAGTGCTTTGTATTCATGCTCGTCAGTGTGAAAGAAGGTCTTTGCATATATATTTGCACATATATGTGACCACACTTAAGTTGCGGCCCTTGGCACGTGCTGTGAGTATCAGTGTGGCCTGTGGGGCTTCCAAAGTTGAGTAGCCCTGCATTACAATATTGAGCACACTGAGAATCAAAAACCTTTTGTGTCTCCAAACATCATCCTTCCTTCACTTATCAACACTGTAGTAGTTCCCTAAGTTCATGTTGTAAACCCGTGCACTGCAACTATGTTTTGGTGAGGATTTGATAGCAGCCTTCAATTTCCTGAAGGGAGGTTCCAAAGAGGATGGAGAGAGGCTGTTCACATTAGTGATGGATGGCAGAACAAGGAGCCATCGTCTCAAGTTACAGTAGGAGAGATCTAGGTTGGATATTAGGAAAAACTATTTCACTAGAAGGGTGGTGAAGCACTGGAATTGGTTACCTCGGGAGATGGTGAAATCTCCATCCTTAGAGGTTTTTAAGTCTTGGCTTGACAAAGCCCTAGCTGGGTTGATTTAGTTGGGATTGGTCCTGCCTTGAGCAGGAGGCTGGGCTTTATGGCCTCCTAAGGTCTCTTCCAGCTCTATGATTCTATGATTAGAAAGGTTACTGAAAAAGAAATATTAATCTCCATAATCAAGATAGGGGAGAATGGTTCAGACACTATTTCGTAACAAAAGTAGTGAACTTCAAATGATCATTTTTTAAAAATCTGCCTCTTCCTTCTACATTTCATCTTTCATAGATAGATAGATCCAAATTCAGTTAAAATAAAAATAATAAAATACAGTATGCCTGTTAGTATGGCTTTTTAATTTCTTATGAAATTAACACTGTACTTTGGAGAGAATAGGGGATTTTTTTTCAGAAGAAATGCAAATTATGCAGATTTTTGTTGCACAAATGTATGATTTTTTTCACAACTTTATAAATGGTCATACCATGCCTTGGTATCATCATCAGAGAAATGTTATTTCAGGTTTTCCTCTGAAGAATCACACTCCAATATTGTTTTGGTTTATATCCTTTTTGGTGAGTTTCAGGATACAGACAGACTTCCTTTATTATGTAAAAATGGCACCATACTGAGATTAGCTATAGAGACTAATTATTAAATTCTGCTTATTATCTTTGACTATTTTCTTCTTAAATATTATTTATTAGCAGTTTATAATAATCTATTGCATTTTTGTTGTACAATATTAGACCTCTCTCTTTCTCTGTTCCTGCCACTTTACCATTACAGTGCTAAAAGGCTTCAACATGGTTACAGTGAATCACTACACTATTTTCCAGAAAAATACAATCAAACTGAATTTGTCGTGAATGTTTCATTTCACCACAATGCCACTTGATTGAAAAAATGTTAAACCTCAGGAGAGGGAACTTCATATGCAGCTAAAACTTTATAGCCATCTGAAGCAAAAAATGTTTGATCTCTATATAAGCGTCTAGTTTCACCAAGCACAGTTACTTTTAGATTTTTGATGCTAAATGATTGTAATCATTTTAATATGACCATCTAAAAGGAATTTATACTGTTTTCTAATCAACACTGATGCAGTCCAGTAACCCTCAATAATAGTTTTTCATGAACACACCTTGAGTGTCAAATCTGAGAACAGCAGGTAAGCAGGATTCAATATTTAAGGTATTTTTTTCAAGTCTAAATACTGAAGCCCTGGAAATTAACTTTAATCACCTTGGTTAAATTTTGCAAAATGTCATTTCTCATGACCTTGAAAAAGGTTAGATGAACCTCAAAGCTTTTCATCGCTTTTATCAGCTAGATGATTAGTTCCATCTATTTCATGGCATAAATCCACAACTGGGTTGATTAAAGGCTAGCACATGTAAGCTAAAGCTTGAAGTATTGTAAAAGTGGATGGAAAAAATAAATATCTCCAGATGCATGCATAAATTGTTTTCACAGAAAAACCGGAAAAGTATTGCTCTCCCAATTTAAAAATATATCAAGCTTTTTCTCTCTGCTCACATTTACAGCAGGCTAACAAGTAAGTGAAAGGTTTTTTTTTACAGAATGTGAGTTCTTATTTTGATTCCCATGCAAGGCCCAGTTTTGTAATTTTTTTGTGGACAATGTTGTCCATATGAAAAGCCTTTTTAGGGTGAAAATCTGTAATCTATAAAGAGTAAAAACAAAATAATAATAAATATAAAAAAATTCCTAACAGTTTGAGAAGCAGTACTTAGCATTTTTTAAAGCAGGAAATGTATTATAAATCAATAAATAAGACAAGACCATGCAACAATGCCAAATCTAAATATGAAACAGTCAAACACCAAACAATTGAAATGAGAAACAAAACAAATTTAAGTCAAAATATTATTGTTCCATACCTGCATACATTTCTGCAAAAAAAGGGATAAATCACAAGTTGAACATATTACTTCACTGAAACAGTTTATAAAAATAAACTAAAATAACCAAACCTTACTAATTAGTTAACAACTATTTAGTAACAGAGATATGTACCTACCTCCATCTTCTCAAGTTTCATATTGTCTACCTTTACAGCCCAATTTACAATATTTTTAGAGAGCTTGTCTGTTAGTCTCTTTGCTTAACAACACCTATACTGTAAGAGCTAGGACCACCAAATTAGGTATAAGCTTCCTCTTATCATTACTTGCTTGTGCTCAGAAAATGGATATGCCTAGGATGGGACTGCTTCTCAGAAAAACAAATTGAAAAGAGACACAACCACTCAATTAAGTACAGTCCTCAAAACTGACATAACTGAGTGAATGCTGAACGAGACTGAACCAACATGAAACAGAGGAATAGGATGAACCTGGAATGGGATTGCTTTTCAATAAACCTTACAGAAAAGAGATAAAAAAGAGAAATTTGGAGTAGTGCTCTGTTTTGGCACAGCTAAAACAATGCTTAATGTTTGAAAAGTAGAAGACAGTGTTATTAGAAATGAAATTGACTCTTAAAATATAGCAAATGATAAGAGTTTATAGGGATGAAGAAAAACACACTTGATGGAATTTTAAAAATGGACCATTTTTAGCAAGCCTTTTTCAAGAAATGTGAAATACAAATTAACTTCATAAAAATAACACTATTATTGAGATAATACAATTATTTAAATACAGCATGTACATTTTCCTTTTATTTTCAAAAAAACCCAAACAAACCCTTAATTAAGTTAAGGGCCCAAGCAAGGCCAGGTAAATCTGCTAGTCTATTATATATGTGAGAATGAGTGAGAGAATAAGTCTGTCTGTTCAATAATTCCTCCTAAATAGCAAAAGCTATGACCATCAAATTTAGTAATCAGCTTCTTTTTACCATAACTTAAAGCAAGGTAAGGGTTTGGTTGTGCTAGGACAATGGGATTTGCCTGTAATGTGATTGTTTCTTACAACACAGAAAGGGCGGGTTCTGCTAGCAGATGTAGTTACAATGTATAATGACCACAGGGCAGCAGCAAGGAGCCAGGGAAGGGGACTGGGACAGCTATAACACCATTGTGGAAGTAATGTCCCAGTCCAGCTATAACAACATTGTGGAAGCAGGGGGCAGGGCTGCAGGTAAGGTTCTCATGCAGGTATTGGGTATGGTTGGCCCAACCCTCCCATTCTTGACCCCCCATTCTCCCATAGCTGGAGCCCACCCCCGCCCCCCCCCCACACTTGTTCTTGGCCCCAGCACAGGACATCTGGGAGGAGAAGGTAAAGCCCAAGCACCTGTGAGCCCGAGCCAGCATCCACAACCCCAGGCAGCCAGGCATCATAGCCCCTGTCACCCCAGCCAGCCCCAGGATCCCCCAGCGTGGCCCTCCTCCCATACCAAACTCTCTCATCCTCTGCCCTGAACCACCCCCCATACCCAATCTCCTGCCTGGTCTCCTGCACACCCCACATTTCTGCCCAGAGCTCCTCACCCCTTTCCCTGACTCCTGCAGCACCCACCTACTGCCTTGAGCTCTCTCACACATTCCCAGCCCCCCGATCTGTACCCCTACAATTCTCCACTCCTGACCTATAGTGCCCCACACTTCCCAACCCCCTGCCCTAACTCTTGAATCCCCCACAAACTGCCTGACTCCTGCACTCCCCACATCCTGCACTGGCTGCAGTGGTGAGAGGGGGCTGGGATAGTCTTCTCTCCTTGGGGCAGCCTACCTACTGAATGCCTCACCCGCAGGCCCCATGGTCCCTGAGCTGCCACAGCACACCCAGACTGCAGCCGCAAAGCTCAGACAGCTAGGCAGTATAGCCCCTGCCACCTAGCTAGCCTTGGGAATTCACTACCTGCATAGTTTTATTCTCTTCTGCTCTGAGCCCAGAGCAATGATTTTAATGCAGAAAAAACAAAAAATAATTGAGTTAAAGCACAAACAAAGCAAAGTACATTTTCTAGACTACCATACATTTGAAGAGTTTTGTTACTCTCTCCTAAAGTTGGGGAAGAAAATTTCTAAGAAAAACTAACTGTTCGGAAAGTTAGCTGATGGTTACTTTCTGTTGACATTCAAGAACAATTATGCTTTTCTTATCATTTTAAGACTAAACTTTTGCTTATTATAAAATCTTTATTAGCCCTGGATTTAGCAAAAATGACATATGAGTGTGTTAGAAAGTCAAGGTGGGTTAGGTAATAACATTTAATGGACCAACTTCAATTGATGAGAGATGAAAGAACTGTGTGTGGATCGAGAATTTGTCTGTCGGACCAACAAACATTGGTCCAATAAAAGATATTACCTCTCCCATGCTATCTCATTAATATCCTGGGACTGACATAGCTACAACTCCACTGCATTCAAGAATATGAAAAATGTGGGTAGGCGGGGTGGAGGGAGGGAAAGTTAGATTGATATGCCCAAATACTCATATTATAGACAAGTCCGGCAGAACAGCCTATGATTAAGGTTGCCTGACATGTTCCATTATTAGACCCTGTTTTCAGTTGTTTATAACTTTGCCAGACTTTAATTATTTCAGTTGATATTTCACGTACTTGCTGTCTAATTGATAGCGACTTATTTAGCTAAAGTTTCAGCCAAAATAGTTGAGCTATTTCCAAGAACAAGGTATGGGGAAATTCTGTTGTTTTACCATTAAAAAGATGGCTATTCCTTCCTTTAAACAGAACAAATGTTATTTGAAGGAGGGACTAAAAATGTGGAAAGGGAGTAGCTAGTGTATCAAGGATGGTTCTGTTACCATCCACATGAAAATCTATACAAATTTAGCCAGGGAATAAGCTTTAGAGAAAAATCACAGTCTGCACATGCTCAGTACACATCTTTGAGTTTAGTAGTTAGTTCCCCCAAAAGTCCATCCTTATTTGACACACTTTATCCCTTAACAGTCGCACGTAAGAACAAAAAGTGCATGTGACATTTGCACTTACTGGGCTCCAAACCCTCAGAGTTCCTTAGTGTGACACCTGGGCTGTGTATTCACATAGCGATGAGTGACTGAGTATTGTCATTCCAGCCTAAGACTGTGAGGGTTCGAAAGGATTTCCCTTTCCCCAAAGTGACTGTTACTGGGCTGGGGTGAGGTCAGGCACAGGAATAGAGATAGAGGGCCCATCTGATTCTATCAACCAGGAAGCATGGAGTATGAAGTCATATGATCTGAATGCATAGGGGACAGCAACTGGACAAAAGGGAGGAAACGATTGGATTGGACAAGGAGTCTGTTATGAGTGGGAATGGAGGTGGGGAGAGAAACTGTGACTGCTTGGGCAAGGAGACTGGGAGCTTGTGAAGGAACAGAGAGTATGTGAGATGGGGAAGTGGAAATCAATTGTTTTGGGTGTAAGGAGAATACTGGAAATGGCTGCCCAAAAAAGAAATGAGGACACAGACCCGATAATTGAGGAGACTGAGTCATAGAACGAGAAAATGGTCAGAGGGTGGTTTATATTGGAAAAGGAGCCAAGGAAAGGACTGAGAGTCAGTAAGAGAGATGAATAGATAAATCAGACAAGGCTTTGGGAGGGGGTAACTGGAACTCACAGGACAAGTACATAGACTGGTTATGGGAGCACCCTGCCCTCAGCCCCCAGCACTCCAAACCACACTTCCATTTGTTACAAATACTGTTATATCACAATCACACACCTCCTACCCCCATCAAGCTCTTGCCCTGAGAGCTATTGCAGGGAGGAGGGGCTATGATATGACTGCACCTGTAAGAAATTTAAGTTACTTTCACCCTCATATTCGAAGCATGAGGCATGGAGTCTGGGACTGGTAAACAAGCACAATGAGCCTGGGATAAGGGCTTTGGAGTGGGGAAGAGATAAGACTTAGGGTACAGGGCAGAAGAGGGCAAAGTTTGAGAGAAGAAGAATGAGCAGCAGAGCACACTCCCCTCCATGCTGTCTGGAATGCAATCTAAGATTCATGAGGAAACCAATTAAAGTCATTTCATATAAATTTGGGGAATGGGGTCCCAAACTAAGTGTCTGTCTTAGAACCACTCTGCTGTCAGCCCTCCTCCCCTACATTTTGTAATATGTTCACCAGCCAGGAAAGAATGGTTCAACATTAACATGCTCAAAGTACCTTTTACAGTGCATCATCAGGATCTACAGGAGGCAGTTAGAATATAATATGTCATAGCATGTTATACCTGCAATGTACTTCGCTATGCCACGTAGATAAAAAGCCTCTGAATGCTGAAAAACCAATTGTTCTATTATCTGTATTGTGGTTTTTAACCTTCATGAGCACTTATACATTTTACTTCTCTCTTTTCTAATTAGTATTTTTCATACTAGAGCGTTCTATACAGAAACTCCATTATTATTCTGGCTTTTTGACCAATATAGGCTTTTATTCTGAGTCCTCTTTCTCATTTGTTTACTTTTTTGTGTAACGTGTTTAATGGCCAATTGCCTTTTTTGTTGTTGTTGTTGCTTTAATCTTAATTGCAACACTTTGGGAGATGTGTCATCAGGACAGCATCAAATAAGCAGAAATTTCCTCAGAATTGTATTTCAATTTTCCTCCACATTATATATTTGATTAAAAAGGCATTCTTATTAGCAGTATGTAGACCAAATAATAAACAGTGCATCTTTTTAATGAGTCACACAGTAAATTGGAATGAAGGTCAGATTTTGCTTTAATTCTTGAAAGTGGGAAAAAAAACACTTTGGAAAAAAAATGTTCTCTCTCTAATTACCATATAGATATTGAATAATGAAATAGACAAATCTTGGCCAAATGGGAAAATAACTTTACTTCTTTCCTTCATATCATCTGAACTATATGTGATAAGAATAAGGGGAAAAATAAGCAGTCAGCGAAGAGCTTTTCAATAGTTTGTTTGGGTTTCCATCCTCAGTCATGCCCACCACATTTTGGGTACAGCTAAGAATTCAGTCAATATATTCTTATTGAATCCTCAAGCTTAAGAGGACAACCCCCCCAGTACGAAACTCAGATGAAAATACAGTCCTTTTATTCATTTCCTATTAGCTAGCTTGGATGAAGAAAAATGAAGTCACAGTTCCTCCATTATCCTCCACACAGGGCAACTAAACTGACAGTTTTACAGAGAAGAGTGAGGGATGTGTTAATGCTATAGCAGAGGGCATGCTCTTTATATGCTGAGATACTCTGGAGACATCAAGAATCACATGTGGAAGGGGGAGGGGGTAGCATTGGAACAGTTTGCAATAGTTACAACTATTTCCCTTATTTCCTTGATATTCATTTTCAAAACTGTAGAAGTAAGTGTTCTGGTGACATCAAAAACCTCTCAGGGCTTCCTCAGAATGTATAGAAAGCAGTTATGATGGAGAAGGGTAATGGTTGAGGAGAAGTGTCCTGGAGGTGATATGCTTTTTGGAGAATATGCCTAAGGAGCGCACCCCGTACATAGGTGGCCAGACTTATTGGTCTGTGCACGTGTGTGTATTTGCCAGTAGGATACCTGGCATCCACTTATTTTGGGATAAATAATACCTCATGGGATGGTAGTAGGCTGTAATACTGAAGTTTTGATTGAAAGGACTTCAAATGCGGCTGATCTGTATCTTCACTTTGAACTCCTATGCACATACCAGCCACAATCAGACTGTTACAGATGGGGCTGCTCCTATAGGACTAAGATTGATGCTTCAGGCACTAAGTTCCCACTTTAAAAAAGGGGGGAGTTGATTTCACTTGCAGTTGTGATGCTAATAGCCCTTCAGTGCCCCTAGGCAGAAGGCTCACTATGCTATTTCATACCAGACCTGACACACTCTCCACCCTAAATGTACAGTATCGAAAATGTCTCTTGTATCATGTAAATTGATGACACGCTAATTTGCAACTATCATTCTGCAATGTAGGATATGTGTGTGTGTGTGAGAGAGAGAGAGAGAGAGAGAAAACATGTTTTGGAGGCAGTGTATAAATCAAGCCTGCCCTAAACACAAGGAATGTATATTTATCTGTCTGATTGGTTTGATTATAGCAAAGGACAACAAAAATACTTTCGCATAAACAAAGCAATCAAGCTAGTGAGCAAGCTGTAGTAAAGCAAACAACTTAGGTTGCACACCAGGTGAAAGAATCAGAACAGGGTGTCTTCCTGTCTCTGCTTTTGAGACAGACAATGGCACTCTGGTAATTACAAGGAGAGCAAAGGGATATTATTTAGGGGACCTAGAGAAAAGCACCTTCTGAGCCTGAAACTTTTGGCCTGAAGGGCTGGAACTGTTCATAAATTGCTGCAAGCTAGAATCTTTTTTTAGGTAAAGATATAGCTTGCTAGAATTAGATTGTAGTCACTTTTGTTTTACTTGCAATGATTCTCTGTTTCTGTTACCGTTGTTTAGTATCACTTGCATTTCTATCCTTTAATAATAAGCTTATTTTTAGTTTTACTATAAAACCACCTCAATGCTGTTGGAGGCAGTCAAATTAATTTCTGTGAGTGTTGAGTGCAAGGTATTGCACACTACATAAAGATATCTCTGGGGAACTTCAGCTCACTGATTGTTACCTGCAAGACAAGGTAAATATTGGTTGAATCTCAAGATGTATTTTGGTGAGCTAGAGAGACTAGTGTTGCAGTTAATGGACACGTTCTAATTGGTAGCAAAACTTACTCTTGCAAAGGCAAGGTGTAAAACAGTAACTTACAGTTTTGGCCTGTGTTGAGGAGATCATCACATTAGTAAGAAGTTATCACACATGGTACTCCTCCATAATATCTCCTCCTGTGGCACAAAGAATAGTGCTACAAGCACTCCTTCCTATTCTTCATCAGTTGTGGCTGCCTACTCACATGGTCTGTTCTGTAATCTTGGTGTCAGTCTCTACACAGTATAAGGATAACAAAACTCAGAACTAAGATTCTGAGGGATGTGGAGCAAAGTAAGAGTGTGTATGTGTGTGTTTGTTTGTTTGGTTCTTTTATTTGTTTTTTGTTTACATTGTCAGCAAGTTGAAAAAAATCTGTCAAACTTCTGAAACCAATCAATGTGTCCTAACTTTTAGGTCCTTAGTTTTAGAGTAATTGCATACAATATGGGAGACCCGGGGTTAAGTCTGCACTTTGGAGGGTGTGAAGGAGGGAGACATGAACTTAGATCTCCCTCCCCTTTCACATGAGAATCCTGAGCAATATTGTATCTGGAGTAAGTTTTTGCCCCTCAATGTCTCCTATTGAAGCTGTTTCACTTTGTAGCTATAACAAGATGCCAGGGTTTTTCATTCTGTGTGTCACTATGAAGCCTAGAATATTTCTTGAACCAGTGTGAAATGATGGAAACAGTTACAAGCAGATGAGAGCCTTCATTTCAAACATTAGCTGGTTCAATCCTCACTGGGCTTCATGATCTGTTACTATTCAATTTTTAAAGTTTTCAGCCATTTTCAGATTTATTTATACATGTAACTTTTTACAAATGACACCTAGGGACAGGACAGACTTTCAGTCATTAGTATTTATGAGGTAGAACAGCTTCAAAAAAGAGAGACTGAAGGCAAGCAAGCTCAAGGTAGCCTATATTCTTATGGTTAGGTGGGCTTAGCTAGGAGATCCCAGTTTAAGTTTCTGCTCTAGAAGAAGATTCAAAGCTGCCCTCTGCCCCAGTCCTACACATGTACCCGAATCACCGTGACAAAGATTTGTAAGTAGGTTGTTGAAAGATTTGTAAGTAAGTTCAGGCTTTATGTAACTAGCCCTGAAAAACTTGGAAATTTATTGGATCAAATGGTAAGTAGGTTTGGAGCAAACCTATATTTTTCTGTGAATAAACTATCTGTCTGAAACGTTTCACTGGGCTTTACATGCTACTGCTATATTTACGATCTACAAGTCCCATTTCTTGAAGATGAATTTTGAGTTCAATGAAATTTTAAACTTTACCATTTGTGAACTGGACTTTCTGAAAATGACCAACCCAATCTGAAAATTGGTGCATGTTTGGCTTTTTTACAACATTGGCTTGGGGATATAAGAATTCTGGATTGTCCAGCAAGACTTTATTCAGTAGTGACAAATTACATGCCTAAGAACTGGTGATTTTGAGGGCAAAACCACTCATCTAATCCCACAGAGAAACAGGAGGCTGGGCAGTTGTGCATTGTTTATCATTGAATTATGTTGTCTAGTCACCACCTGGATAAATGTCATAACATTTATTATTTATAGTACAGTAGTGCTTATCCCCAACTGAAAGAATGTGCATCCCTGAGGCACAATGTCTCATGATACTCAAAACAAGGACAATGCTGCTCTGGCATCTGGATGACAACTATTTCTTCATGATGAGCAGAGCTGCAAGGAAGGAAAGGGAAAATTAGGAAAGGCTGCTTTGCAATTGACGCAGATGCACCTTTTAATTAAAGAGACTTCGAAAAAGAAATTCTAAGGTGCTATCACACCTGCTACCTAGAGTCAATGGGGTTATTGATGTAATTGCCCACCAACCCAATGTAGCCCTTAATGCATGTACAAAAAGGCAATAGATGATTTTGTGAAATAATGTGTTTTATTAATTGGGGCTTCAAGCTAAACGGAAATGATAAAAGAATAACGTCAATTTTTTTTTGCCAAGGGACATTTTTGACTTGGCGAACAATGATCTACAGAGCATTATAAGTGTTAGAGTGAAATTTGAAAAGATATGTTGAGAAGCCACTGGGAATAAAAGAATGAATTGTCTTTTCCTTTTTCCCCCCCTCCATTGAAAATTAAAAGAACTGATACTTTTATAACAGAATTGCTACGGTCATCTTCTTTCTCTCTGTAAAGAGAACACACTCAATTGTGCATCTAAGACTCATCTGCAGGAAAGGAACAGAGTGTTAACTACAAGGCAAAATAAGACAAGCAGGATTCTAAAATATACTAACTGTGACATTCTTAGTTCATGTGTGATTTTTAGGTCAATTAAATAACACAAGTCAGTGTGCCTCTACAACACTATCTTCACTGAAATGGTTAATATCCACAAATGAGATATGGCCTAGTATATGCATCTTGCAATGGCTCTTCTCTTCTGAAACATTTGATACCACTTCTATAATAATAGTGATTCTATTATAGAAGTACTACAGTTGTGGAGTAAATATAATTAAAGAGTTTATTAGAATAACTACTCTGTTAGGATATTGAAATGGAATCAACCTCATAACTTTACTGATAGGCCTATTTATATACTTCAGTATATAAATTATCAGAAACAGTTTCAGTTTGGCCATATTTTCCTGGACCCTCAGGATTCTACTACTAATTTCAACTATCTTTCAATGATGCACTTTATGGATGAAAGGAAAACAAAGAATCCCCAGAACAATTGCACATTTGTAATGATTCATATACTGAAACCTGGCAGAAGATTCCAATCTAGATGTGTTCCCAGGTTAAAGGTTTATATGGGGAGAGAATATCATATTGCATTGTGTGATGGGAAGTAAATAGAGATATCCAGATCTGGGCTACAACAAGTACATGGGTGATTTATACTACTCCAGAGAATTAGAGTACAAAGGAGAAGAAATAAAAAAAAAAAAAAAGCAAACAGAAAACTACAAGTTTTCTGATCTCTTGGCTTTGGATTGGGGTAATTTGAAAAGGGGGGAAATCCATATTTAGGAAGAGTAGGAGGAACCACCATTCTCTTCAAGGAACACTCTCAAACACACATTATATATGGGGAGAGGATATTTAGATGATAAATGAGAGAGCATAAAGATAGATACATTTACTACATGCTTGTGAAGTTTATCATATGCCTATAACCTAGGCAGTAAATGCCAGGACTCATTCTAACAGTCCTAATGAACAAAGCAGTCATTTTTAAAAAAGGAAAAAGGAAATAGAAATATCTCCCTTTTCCTCCACAAATTTGGAGTCCATTCCCCATTTCAGATTACTCATTCAAAAGATGATTTAGTTCTGATCCAATAAATAGCTTTTCTAGACCAAAGCGTCATGATTTTGAAGTCCAACATATTCATGGACTAAAAGCAGAATATGATACAGTTATAAAAGGGAGACTCTAGGTTTTCCACAGAAAAGTTCCAGCCCTTGGCTCCTAACCATATAGGAGGACTGATATATCAGACTTTAGAACTGTGAAGATTTTAGGCATAGTTAAGTTATTATAGGTCATATAAGAGAGACATTAAATATACAGTAGACTTTGCTTATCAGCAACCACATGGATGCCAACAATAAAGTTACCATTGTGCAGCACCAATAAGCAGGAGGTAGGCTTGTAGGGCAATAGATGGGAAAGGAAGCCCTGGGATATGCCTTTCCTAGATGCAGCCTTGCAAACCTAGCTTATGAGCTAAGTACCAGAGAGGTGAGGGGTTACAACCTAGATGTTGGAACTTTCCAAGGGGGCAAGGCAGCAGAGAAGTGGAGATACTGGATGCCCACAGAGATCCACAGGACTCCCTACCAACTGGGAGAATACACTATGAGATGTGGCAGCAATGAAGAGTGCAGTTCCATGGGCCCCCAAACTGAAGACTGTCATCTAGGCTTCATCCCTGCTGCTGTTCTGCCTATAGCCTCATCTCCCAGTTTACAGTGCTGAGATTCTGGCAGAGCTTCCCCACTGGGAAGGGATGCAATCATCCCAGTCCCTAACCTCCTGAGTGGCCCCTGAGTGCAGGCAAGTTTACAGAGTTGTAGCCAGGGAAGGAGTCACTGGGACATACCCAACACTGGTGGCACTCAAGCTTGGGGGAATGAAGCCAGAGAAGTCATGTCTCAGTGCTACCTTCCCTGGCTGCAGCCACACAAACCTTCCTGTGTCTGGGTCTTTTCTTCCAGGAAAGTTCTCAGTAAGTGTCATGCCACTGACAATATCTGAATCATATTAACAAAAATCATGTAATGGGATTGGTTGCCAGCAAAATGTTGCTATTAACTGGAAGTTGTTAGCATTTTGGCTGTTTCCACGGTGGTTTCCCCCTCCCCACCCCACCTCTAAGGTCTGTACAACTGAATCATAGTGCTCAATTCATCTCTGTGGTGGAGTTGAATTCAGCACATGGTCAAGGATGAGTTAAAGATGGTCAATCCAGTCTCAAAGAGTATTCCTCTGAGTATAAATCCACTGCTTCCTGGATCCTTTTATGCTGAAGCATACTAAAGCAAAGGGGCTGCTAAGCATCAGTGAATAAAGCCTTAATTACCATGAGCTTACAAGACAAAATGATTCAAGAAACAGTCTATTTTAATGCTTTTATGAGCTCTCTATATTAAGATATGGGAAAAATAGCAAAATACAAGAAGACAAAGGCACTAATTTGAAATTTCTCAAACTTCCTGGTATACCAAATCAGAAGCCAATATACTTAAATATATTCAAGAGGAAATAAAAATGGAAAGAAGGAAGGTAAATTTGGATTCAAAGTATGTATCTCTTGCCATTTTGCCTGCTTTCAAGTAAGAAAGAAAAGCAAGGGGAACTAAGGGCGCGTCTAGACTAGGTGGAAGATTTGAAAGATTTCTTCCTATCTCGCTTTCAAAAAAGAAAGTAGTCGGGGCGCAGCTTTTTCGGCAACCCCTCTGCTTTTTCAAAAAGCCATGTAAACCTCCGCTTTCAAAAGTGAGACCGGAAGAATATATGCAAATTCCGCAGGAATTTGCATATCCTCTTTCCAATCTTCTGCATAGTCTATATGTAGTCTAAGAGAATCAAATCCTTTACTTTTTGGGACTCTCCTGGACAACCTCTTGTGGGGAAATTATGACAATGACAAAAGGGCATCAAGAAGAAAAAACTGGATGAAGGTGAAGGGAGAAAAAAATGTTTTTGACCTCTGATGGTAGGACAAGCCAGCAATGGGCTTAAATTGTAGCAAGGAAGGTTTAGACTGGACATGAAGAAAAACTTCCTAACCATCAGGGTGGTTAAAGATTGGAATAAATTGCCTAGAGAAGTTGTGGAATTTCCATCACTGGAGATATTTAAGAGCAGGTCAGATAGACATCTATCAGGGATGATTTAGATGGTGCTTGGTCCTGCCATGACAGCAAGAGACTGGACTTGATGACCTCTCAAGGTCCCTTCCAGTTCAAGTATTCTGTGAAATAGAAATCTTATCCAAATCAATTCAGATACAAATAAGCATGTGGCTAGATACAGTTTGCAAGGCAGCCATTTGAATGTGACATAATCATGGACTTGAGTTTACATTCCTTCCACCAGAGGGCTATGGTACCATACACGAACAAACCATTACCACTATTACATTATGAACTGCTTCTATGTTATTTGCTTGGTGGAGATCTTTAATATCAGATACTGTCATCATCATTTTTGTCAAAATGTTTTTAAAATAAAAATAAACCAAGAAATTCTCAGAAAAAGCTCACCCCCTTATACTCTGAAAATTAAAAACATTTTCCTTAAAATCTTCAACAGAAATATTGAAGTAATTCATGAATATGAACATAATGCCATGAATGTGCAAAATATTTTAAAAGTTCATGGGTAATCAAATTAGAAAAAAAAATCAAAAAGAGGAAAAAATAACTGAAGATTTCCAAGACTACTCAGTTGCTATATTCCCTTAATTTCCTCTTTGGTGTAGAATCTTATTTTTCTAGTAAAGTGATTTTATAGAATCCATTCTGATTCATAACAAAACTCTCTTAGTGTTGTAGAAACAATATTTATTTCACATTGGTTGCAGTCTAAGGGATAATAGGCTGGTCTCTTTAAAAGTTCTGTTTGAGAAAATGAAGGACTAATAACACTGTTAGAAGAGTGAAATGAGTTCAGACAAGTGACACAAATGCTTTCTAAAGTTAATTATGTTTGCTTTCCCCTCTCCCTCAGTGTTCATTACCTTTAAATGGAGCTACACATTGGCAGAAGTAATTACCAGGTTGGTCAATGCAGGTGGCTCCATTCTTGCAGGGAAATGAGGCACACTCATCTATATCTGTTTCACATCTTGCACCTTTGAAAAGATGTTGAGATTAGTAAGACACAGAAGTGTCAATTTAGACTTCTTTAATTTATACTTTAAGAATCACAAACAACTTGCAATGAGAAGCGAGCCTGAGATCAGGCAAAGAGATCCCCACATGTATTAGTGTCAGAGTCGATTTATTTCACCTCACCACAAAACACAGCTTCTTTTTGAATTACTAAGTACTGACTAATCTTTCCTAGGTGTGGAAACATTCAAAGCCTTTTTAGATGTGACCCAATTTATCTTCCACTGTTTAGTTTACAGATGGAGTCAGTGTTCCAGTTTGCTGGAATGCAAATGAAACATTTGGCTTGGTATATAAAGAGAAATGAGAAGGAAGCACTGGCAAATTAGTCAATAATGTCTTAATGGACACCCTGTGGGCTACTTTCCCATAGAAAACTAGATTCTCTATTGCTGCCACTCACCAGTAAAGCCAGGTAGACAGATGCATTCATATCCACTGATAAGGTCTTCACAGGTTGCATTGTGAAGACAAGGTGATGAGTGACATTCATTTATGTTTATTTCACAAGTTGTGCCTATAAATTGATGAGAGAGTGCAGGGAAAGGGAAATATTTTATAGCACCTACATTTCAATATAAATATGTATTATTTAAAATAGTTCACATACAGAAATTTTTCTGCCAGAAACATTATACCTTGAATCAGTGCCTCTAAAACAGTATTCTGATATTTCGTTTTGAGTTATGCATTGATTTTTCCAATAAAGACCTAAAAACCTAGTCTTCACTGTCACTGAATTGATTCTTATGACTTAAGGCAGGCAATTTCCTTACCAATTTATATCAATATAAAAAAATAGAAAGCAAATGACATTGAAATATAATAGAATGTATTCACTGTGACATGAAGGGAAATCTTCCTTCTGCTCTTCATAAGGCAATAAGCTAACTCTCACAAAATGAAAGAAGAAATTTGATGTAGACAAAAAAAAAGTTATATCACAGTCTGGAACATAATTAATAAGTACATCACCATAGGTATTTAAAGAATAATTATTTCACAAAGGAATTAATTTCTTGTCATTTAAGAAAAAATAAAATGAAAGATTACAACTTTAAAACCCCTGAAAGTTCAAATCTCTTCTAACAAGTAATAGTAACATTGTATTTTTGGAGGGAGGATCCCCAAGTGACTATCAAAAACTAAGATTTTGGCCTATATTTGAAATGTCTATTACACTGGTATTTCAGCAAATCTAAGGACCAGTGTCATTTCAGGAAGTTTAAGCTAAGAAAATGTATGCATTTTTAATTCCTAATATGAACTAAAAGAAGCAAATAATGGCATATACTAATAAATATACTTGATTAATCAGTCAAAGTCCATACACCACCTCACTGGTGAAATCAATTGCATCTAAGCACTGAGATTAAAGCTTTCTACCACAACAAAAGATTACAGTATTAACCAATTACATCCAGCCTGCCAGCACATTTAAACATTTAAAGGAAATAATGCACATTGTATGCCAAATGTCATTGCTCCCAGCTGATCCATTTATAACAACTAAGCTGCCAGACAAAAGTAAGCACTCATCCATAGGATGCTATGAAGGCGAAGCAAGGTAATACTATTCAGGATGTATTCATACAGAATTTGCATTATTTAAAACTTCAGTTAAAGTGAAAATGAATATGTAAAATTATCATCTGGGTATTAACTTCTAAAAATGTTGTAATACCAACCCATATAATTGTCAAAAATCATATCGTTCTACAAATTTTTATTGTTACCTTGAAATCCATCAGAACACAGACAGCTGAAGGCATTAAAATGATCAACACACATGGCACCATTGTGACAGGGGTCACTTAGACACTCATCCACCTCAATCTCACAGTTATTACCTGCAAATAAACAAAGTATTCACTTCATTAGATATATGTCACTGGTGAGTCACCAGTGCAATGAGAAATAACAAAACCTAATAACCAAGGTTATGTACAGATAAATTTTACCAATGAGTTTCCAATTTCGATTTTACTTTTTGCTTAAAGGCAGGAATCAGATATTTCTATGATGCTGCCTAAGAAGAAAATGATAACTAGTTTGGGTTGTTTTAAAGATCTGTTGACCCAAGAAGAAGGTTGTGCATTTTGTTTTGTTTAAGGGCATTACATCTTTGATTTCCCTGCATATGAAAAAAAGTCTATAATTTGTTATATATACTCAGAATGTTTTCATTGGAAATTACTTTGGAAGTTCTCCATTATGGCCAAGGATGTAGGTAGCATATTTTCCCCCATATAAACTGATGTTCAAAGGCAATGTTAGATGTCCAGGAAAAAATAATTATTGATATACTAGAATAGATATGTATATTATATATTTGTGTCAAAGATAAAGGACATCTCTAAAACCACATCTTATTATATACATAAGCAAGAAGATAGGTTAACATGGATCCAAACCTTAGTCTTTCTGACTCTTTATAAGATATTTCTTATTTTTCACCCCAAATAATTATGAAACAAGTTTGTAGTAGGTAAAATGGGGCATAAGCTGTACAAGTATTTCCACTAAATCAGTGCAAACAGAAGAGACAACTCTGATTTTCTGTTAGTGAAAATTTAAAATGGCTGGATGAAAACTTCAGCAGTGATTTAGAACTTGTCAGTGTGTGGGGAGTGAGGGGTGTAGCCAGACAGGAACCCCCCTGTAACATCCATTTTTACTTGCTTGA
>CM057847.1:139954370-139980913 GCA_030068395.1 Apalone spinifera | reverse complement strand
TAACCTGACTCCTTCAGTTGCTGTAATAGAACCAAGCACGATATAAAAGAACTTTAAAAGCCGGTCATAAGGGACAGGTATAGGGAGAGCTTGGGCATTTGGATTGTGTCACTCCCAGGTGACAGATCCGTGGGGGCATCTATCAATCTCCCCTAGACTGCCCGCTGCGACGGGACCCTGTGTCTTAGCAGTTAAAGACTTGGGTCTCACACACACACACACACACACACACACACACACTGCCCTGACTGTCGGCTGACAAGGGGGGGATGAGGAAAAGCCCACAGCAGTTGTTACTATGGCTTCTCAATGCTGACTCCCCATGAAGACACTTTTGAAATATACTAAGACTACATAAAAGATCGACACTGTGGCAATCGATCTTCTGGCATTTGATTTAGCAGATCTAATAAAGACCTGCTAAACCAAATACAGAAAGAACCCCCCCCCCATCAACACCCAGACTCCTACTCCTTGAAAGGTGTAAGGGAAGTCAACAGGTGAATGTTTCCTGTCGATCTCCTGCTGTGAGGACGGTGCCAAAGCTCAGATTAAGATTAGTCAACTCCAGCCACATTTTACACGTAGCTGGAATTGTGTACTTTAAGCTGACCTTTGGATGTAATGTAGACCTAGCCTAACCTAAATCACCTCAGACCAGTCTTGTTCTAAGGCTACACTATGAGAAAGGTAAGTGGTAAATTAACAGTGTCCCCCAGAGATCTGTAGAGGCACCAGTACTGTTCAACTTAGTCATAAATGATAAAAGTTATGAACCAGAGATAAACAACGATGTGGCAAAATTGCAGAGGATACAAAATTACTCAAGATAGTTAAGTCCAACATAGACTGCCAAGATTTACAAAATGATCTCAGAAAACTTTGCACAAGAAAACTGCAGATGAAGTCCCATATTATAAAAAGCAAAATAATGTACACTGCTACCATTTGGAATGCCAGACTGCGTCTAACCTGTTTATCTTCTCAATCACTCTCATTTCCTTTACTTAGCTAACAAATCTTTACTTAATTTACTGTTGAAATGGCGTCCAGTGTTATTTCTGGTGAAAGTTCTGGGGAATCAGTTGATCTGGGTTAAGTAACTGATCTCTTGGGACTGGAAAAACACCTGATTTGCTCTGATTTGATATTTAAGTACCTTTTAGCACACTATCTAGTTTGGATGAATGACAAGATGACTGAAGAGTATAACAAGATTGTCTTTGATACCATGGAAAGACTGGTTTAAGTGATCAAGGAGTTCAAATTTGTTACTGGCTTAATGAAATCTAATTGTGTAACATAGCATCACTTTGGAGTGTTTACCCTTATCTTCTGGCAAAGAGACCCAAGGTATGCAATCGAAGCTGTGAGCCACTGCGAACAGCAGGACACCCCATTTAAAAAAAAGATATGTATTTGAATTAGAAAAGGAACAAAGGTGAGCAATAAAAATGATTAGGGGACTCAAACAGCTTCCATCTGAGGAGAGATTGAAAAGATGAGCTGTTCTTGAAAAAGAAATGACTAAGTGGGGATATGTTAGTGGTCCATAAAATCATGCCTGGTATGAAGAAAGTGAATTGGGAAGCGTTATTTGCCTCTTTATAAAACACATGAACAAGGTATCATGGAATGAAATTAATAAGCACCAGGTTTAAAACCAAAGAAAATATAGGGTTGCCGCCACCACCACCACCCACACATACACACAAAGCAGTCATTCATGGAACTAATTTGGCAAGGGATGTTGTAAAGGCCCAACATTATCACTAGGTTAAGATAAATATTTTGCTTGTTCAGAGCATAGGTCCTTCTATGGCTATTAGCCAACATGGTCAGAAGTGCAATTTCATCTTCTGTGATTCCCTAAGTCTCTATTAGATGCTTGGACAGAATAACAAAGGATGCATCACTCAATAATTGTCCTGGTCAGTTAATTCCCTCTGAAGCATTTGGCACCAGTCACTGGGCCATTGGAACCATTGGTCTGACCCAGCATGGCCATTCGCATACTGTCATATATTCTGATAATACTGAGGTTTGGTGTTTGACCATTGTACAAGAACAATGGCTACATCTACATTGCAGGCTTCTTGCTCAAGAAGCCGTTTTCGCAAGAGTTTTTGTGCAAAAATGTCTTGCACAAGAGCACTTCCACACCTCAAATGCATCACAAAAGTGATGTGTTTTTGTGCAAGACAGTGTCCACACTGCATGGATGCTCTTGTGCAAGAAAGCTCTGATGGCCATTCACAGAATGGCCATCAGAGCACCTGTGCTTTTTCCCATAGGAAAGAAACCCTTCTGGAGCATCCACACTTGCGCAAGAGCTCGTCCACACTGCCATGTGCTTTTGCACAAGAGCATCCATGGCAGGGTGGAGGCTCTCTTGCACAAGAAAGCTCTGGTGGCCATTTTAGCCATAGGGGTTTTTGCTCAAGAAACCTTGTTGCCTGTCCACAAGAGCTCTTGTGCAAAAAGGCTTATTCCTCAAGGGGAGAGGAATAACGCTTGCTCAAAAAGCCCTGTGTTCTTACACTTTACTGTACTTTTTCATGTGCAAGAACGGACTTGTAGTGTGGATGCACCACAAGTTTTTGCACAAAAATGGCTGGTTTTCCACAAAAAGTCTGCAGTGTAGACATAGCCTTGGTGTGTGTGTGCGCCTCACGCAGAGGAGAACAATTTCTTTTACCAGCTTGATCCATTAGGACAGCACATGTGCTCTGCCTGCTTTCCTGCCCCTACTCTTGACACCAACAATCTCAACTACACTAAAGTTCCTTTGCTGCTCTGAATCGTGATCCATGAGTGAGCTGTGGGGCAGGGGGAGAGGATCATATATACAGAATGTCACACATACAGACTATCTTGAAGCGTCAGTTACAGTAAGGAACCTTCTTTTTTCCATGTTCACTAGGGTAAGACAAGAAGAATGTAGTTTGGCTTTCAGCAGAGGTTAAATATTAGGAAAAACTTTCTAAACTATAAGGATACTTAAACACTGGAACAGGTTACCTAGAAATCTAGGAAAGGTATACAATTCTCAAAGGAGATTTTTGACTACAGTTCATAAGAACTGAATACTTATTTCAAGGGACCATTCAAAATGAAGTGGGCCCTTAACAACCTTTATGCCATGGGGGAGAAAAGGTGGGGGAGGCAGCTGATGTGAGGAGCGAGGTGTTACTAGGTTACAGACAGTTGTTATAAACTATAAATCCACAGTCTGCATTCAGACCATGTTTTTTAGTGTCTCGAAAGGTTATCAATTTAATCTCACGGGATCATCTTTTAAATTGCTAGGCAGGTTTCCTGTGAGGATGAGGACCAATAGGTTAGATATAAAATGATCCCATTCTAAGGCAGCTATCTTTCCCTTTCCTTTGTACAGGGAGATGGAAAGCTGTTTTGGTTTTGTGGATGTCAGTGTTCTGCCTATAATTCTCTAGGCACCAAAATGTTCAGTACTATGACAGTCCTTGTTGCAACATCTAAGTCCTTTCATGGATCCCACCCAAAATGCCTAGACTGGTATTAAAGACTAGCTATTGAAGTGGAATACACTCCTGCAGTTTGTAGAATCTACAACAGGGTAGGTAGGCTTGTGTGCCTGTAAGCAGAGGCTGCTTTCACCCGATCAGACTCACACTGCTAAATTATATGTTATTAGTCCTGAATTGTCTTATTTTCTGTGGTTTAGGACTACTTAGTCTCTGCTCAAGGACAGATGTTAACCCATGCATACTCCAGCCTAGTCCTTGATGCACTTCTTCAAGGAAAAGTCATTTACTAATGTACATCCACTGTCTTTCATATTCATCATTAGCTTTCAAATATTGTTGGGGCTGGACCCACCTATGAAACCAGGTGCACAGAAACAAAGAAAGCCATCCAATTCATCTTGGCAAATGCTGAGGACTCCACAAGGTTGTGACAGGCAATCATCAATGTTTACTTCACAAAATTGACCTGTAAATCCTGTCAAAATATTTTTTAAAAAATGAATACAAATCAATTTACAGCAAAATACAAGTAAAATTAATACAGGTATTCAGATATTTCTTCCAAAAGGACAAATATAAATGTGATACAAACCGGTTCCTGACATTTTGTTTTAAATGACTTTCTAGTAATTACTTAAATCTTTCAAATTCTATCTGTGGAGCAATAAAATGTTCTGTCATTGCAGCACTTCAGACAAATGAATCCCAGGTACTCTAACGATGTATATAATATAAAGCAACATGAAATAGTATGGCTGCCTTTAATAATCACATAACTTCCACATATGCTAGGGGCTGTGATATTGTTAGGACAGTGTTTATGGGGTCTCAACTTCCCCAGGACATTTTGTGAAGATATTTCTAGGTGTACTGAAGAGGACAGGACTGATCCATGCAGGACTCAACACTTAATCGTTCTAGGGGTAAGAAGCTGCCCACCATCACATTCTCTGTTTTGGTATTAATATAGATTAATGTTATAATCAAATGTCTTAGATTAACAAATTAGGGTAAATCTGGAGTTGTTCATAAAACAAAGATAATAAGCTATGCAGTTTTGGCAGGGGACCTTTATTAGTTCCTTGAGCCAATCTATGCACAAACAACCTGGGCCCACATTATGAGGAACCAGATACCCTCAGATTGGAGTCTCTGTACAGAACTGGTTAATAGCTTCACATGCCTGAATAATACATGATTAATATTTATGTCCACAGACTAAAGGATACTGTCTCCTGAACACATTCAGAACACCATTTCATTTGTTATGCCAAAATAAATTTTCTAATCAAGTAGTTTTACTTTAACTAAGGTATGATTATCAAAACAAAAACAAGCAGTTGCTGATCATATGTGTACAGCTGGATTCAAACGTGTCAGGTGCTGGATATCTATATAACATTTCTGAAGTCCAATGTTTTCAATATAGTTGTAACAAGAGGCAGCAGGTTTAAACGACACATAAGGAAATACTTCTTCACATAATGCACCACTTGTGGAACTCTTTGACAGGAGACATTGAAGTCCAAGTCACTAACAGAGATAAAAAAAGAACTAGATAAATGCATGGAGGATATTTCCATCAATGACTATTAGTCAGAATGGAAAGAGATTGTGTCCCTAGCCTCTGTTTACCAGAAGCTGGGAAAAAGTGACAGAGGATGGATACATTGGTGATTCTCTCTTCTGTTCATTCACTCAGAAGCACCTGGCATAGACTAGTCAGAAGACAGATCCTGGATTACATGGACAATTTTTCTGACCGGTGTCACCATTCTTATGACCAGAACACAGAGCAGCTGATGGACCCACACTGCTACCTCAAAACTGTACTAAACAACAGCCAGGGAGCACTGTTAAGAATAGAATCCAAAAAAGTACTCTCCGGGATCCAAAACAACAATAGCCTGTCAGTCTATTAATAGCCTGCAACCATCTCATTTAACCTTGAAGGATACTTGAGGAAGTTGACTGGGCAATAACACTGATTAGGAGCCTGCTCTGATTCCAGGCCTCACCTCATCCCAGCCCCCTGATGCTCTTGTCTTCTAACTATCATACTACCTCCTCTGATCTCTGGCCTCGAGCTCTAACCTGACTGACCCTGATCCTTGCCTCCCAATTCCAGCTTGGTACTGTCTCTGGGAATTCTAACCCTGGTCTGATTTTGACCACAACTCTTGCTCATTTAACACAATTCTACTGGTTCTTCTGACCTATGCTCACCAACTGTCATCTCTGACTTGTGGACTCCAGCCAGCTGCGGCCACTAGGCAAGTCTGCCTACACCTTGATCTCTTATATGTTTTAAGTGAGCGAGGAATTCTTTACAGCAGGAACATTATATATTTTCACTTCCCAGTGACTCTAAAAGTACTAAAAAGACTTCCACAAATTCCTCGACAGCTACAAAATCACCTCCCACCAGAGACTTGAACTCCTCATTTACTTCTGTTTATCTAATATGTTACAAGAACAAGTAAAGACCTTGGGCCCCATTGCCCTAGGTATTGTTCACTCATTCTCTGTCACGGTAGTAAAAGCTTGTCTCAAGATCTGAACTTCACACCGTTTTTTTTAAATTGCAATAACAGAAACTGCTATGCAGCTTTTTACTAGAACAGACACTGTGGAAGACCATAACTGCACCACCTGAAATACACTCACCTCTCATATGCGGTCACCAATAGCAGGAAACAGAAGGAAATTTTTTGGACATCTAGATAAACTTCACCTCTTATGAAGTGTCATGTGATGTATGATGTCCAGAAAGTATAGACAGTGTGTTGTACTGAACTTCAAAGAAGTGCTTTGTAACCCTCACATTTATCATTTGTATATGATTGTGAAATTTCATCTCTGGCATGCTGTGTAAAATACTATATGAAAGGTAGAAAGTCACTGTTCTGACAAAATATGTGCATCGTTATTGTGTATGAAATTATGAAAATTTGCTATTTGGCTGTTATTGAAATATATATTGATTTCACTATATATGGTACTGTAACTAAAGATATGGTACTGTACACACAGCTGGGTGTTAAATTCCAATTGATAAGCAGGGAAATCTAAACAAGAGATTTGCTGTTTTGTAAAAGCCACTTGCACAAGTTCCAGACAACAAGGACTACTCAACACTATACCTCAGCAAAGCCTGTTAAGACATGTTTGTGCCAACATCTTCCCTGAGATGTGATGAGGATATAACATAAAGATGGTGGCATCAGAAGAAAACCAGGAGATTTGCTGATGTTTCCCTCTGTGAGTTCATCAATATCTTAGAAAGCATTTATTCAATGTAGGTGGGTGTATCTTTCCATGTGGCTTGCTGAGGGACAACAGCTACTGGAGATATTTGCTGTTGTGAGAGACAGCACAAGCTGGAGAGTTAAGAAGGCAAAGTAGTTGTACCCTACCGACCCTATCACACCTTAATTTTAAGGCCAGCACTTACTGAGAATTATGTGCCAAATTTCTATAAAAATAAACATTTGGGCCAATATCTGGCCTACGTTATTGCATTTTATGCCTTAAAGAACCTTAAACATGTCCTAAAGTTACATGTCCTAGCCTGGTAGAATTCTCAGTTGGTACAAATATGGCATAGCTCACTGTCAATAACTTCCAGGTCCCCAGAAGAAAGTTGCTTGTTGGGCTCATGGTTAAAGCATATTGCACCTTAGGAATTTTCTCTGGTGTAACAGTTTCTAGAGGGGCATATAAAGGGGTTCACCTTCTCGCAAGTGTCCCTTTGTGGCTGTGGGCAGGTGTCCACAAGCTCCTCCACTCCAAAAGGCTCTGGGAATAGGGGTGTCCAAAGATAGCATTTCCGGTCAGTTGTCTGGGACCAGGCTGCCTCTTACTCTGTTTCTGTAGCTGCTGGGTGGTTAAGGGGGCTCAGTCCTCTGGGTCCCAACTCAGGGACCCTTTAAGTAGCAATTGCTCATTAAGTGTCCCTGCTGTTGAGTGCTCTCTCACTCCCTGGGTCACGTGCCCAAGAGGCTGCACCATACAGCTCTATCAGGGGATTGAGGTCAAGTTCTCACTGCACTCTGGCCAGGGTTCTGCAATTTGTTGTAGTCTACCACACAGCTACCAGACTTGGGCTTTAGCCACCAGATCTGGGCTTTAGCTGCCAGACCTGAAATCCAGCTCACACACTGAGCTGTCTGAGGTGCTGCTGTCTTCCCACTCAGTCCCTATGTCTGACTGGGTTGAGCTCCAGCAAAGAACTGACAGGCCCTGGCTCAACAGTTGTTTTTTTTTTTTTTAAACCAGCTTGCTGGGCCCTGATTGGCTTTAGCAAAAGTAGCCACTCTAGCTTGCCTGGGGGACTCATCTCCTGCTTTTTTCCCTAGGGCAGAATGCAGCAAGGCCACCAACCTCTAGCAGGGGACTTCGGGCCTAGTTCACTCTGTCACAGAGCAATTATAAGAAAGCTTACTAAAGTGCCCCAACTTACACTGGCAGCCATTTTGTTTTCTGGGCCACAGGGTGGAAAGATGTTTTAGAGTGACATTTACTTTCCTGATGATACAGCTGGAAATTATATCCCTAGAGATTACTAGTAGGATTTCCTACTGAAGTTTAAACTTTTCAGTTTCGTAAGAAGATGTTGAAGTATTCTCTCACATTCATATACACAAAATTATTCTAAAGATGGAATATCATGGGAACATTGATTGATACCAAAGACTATATTGGTGATGATTATCTATATTAATGGCCAAAAGGAACTAATTAACATAGGAATGTCACAAATTATTTTTAAAACTTATTATCTTCATGTTTTAAAATGCATAGATTTTTGCTTATATAATAAACGCTTTTGTTAGAATCATAAGGATTAGACATACACACACTTCTACTAAACAGCTATCACCACTAACATCTCAAAATAAATTTAAATAGTCACTATTAAAATTAGGACAAGAAAAAACTAAATAACACTGAAGGTTCTGATAAATCCACAAGTTGAGGTTTGATTCAAACACTAATGAATTTCTCAGAATAAATCTGTATCATCCCTGAAATCCTTACACTTGAATTGATGGCATGTTCTCCCCAATTGCTAAATTTACTCTTAAAAATAAATCTTGAAAGAGGCTAAATATTTTTATACCCAGAAAGTATGGATCCTAGAGCTCAATGACCCAAAATTTCAGGGCATTTGGATTGGGCAATGTGTGTGATATGCTGGCAGATGGTTAGCTGTTGACTTCTCTACATAACCACATAAATCACCATGGTAGCAAATCACCACCTAAATTACCAGCACTGCTACCACCAGCCAAAACTGTGTGAGAGCAGCAGCCTACCTTAAGTGAAGGGAAGCCTGAGGGCAATTTGTTGAAGCAAGTGCATCCTTTGCAGAGACAGACACAAATGCCAGTTGTACCATATGTACACTGTCAAATGCAAGCAAGAGTCTGCAACCCAGCTGACTTTTGCTGATAGCATTGAGAGAGGCCAAAAATACTAACCGGGTCTACTTATTTAGGATTTTACAATTTGCCCCTCAGTGTAGACGCCCAGATCATCTTCCAGTTCCTATTATTCAATGCTGCCTATGTGAAGATGTTGGTGTTTGATCTTTTTTAAATTTTCCAGTATAGCACTCAAGGATTCCAAAGCTGATTGTTGATCTTGCTCCATCATGGCAACTCCTAAGACTTCCTTCTAGAAATTTTTTCCAGAGTAGTGAAGGACAGAGTATAGCATCCCTGTGAGCATGAAGACAGGGCATAGATCTGAATTCTGAAATAGAGATCTGTGGTCAAATGACTGATTACATACCCATTAACTGATTACATACCCATTAATACTCTTTGAATCAGCTATTGCAGTTGCATCATTTTCTAGCAAACTACACTGCCCATATATGGATTAGGTAAAGCAACACTCTGCCAGCAGGTAGCAGCACAGTTAGCAACATCCATGGTTAAATTGGCTTTCTAAGGACCTATTGTCAGTTGCTTATTACTTTGCCAAACTTTGACCATTCAGACTGAAATTTCTACTATTGGGTATCTGCCATAAACTCAGTTTTTGGGGAAGTTTGAGCTAACATGTTTCAGCCATTTCTCAGAATGAAAACACATTATTTTGACTATCTTAAAAAAATGTAAAACAATTTCATTAAAAAACCACAGCATGTCTATGCTTTGGAAAAAAAAGAGACTTGCAAAATGCATGATGCAAATGCAGGAAACTAAATTAAGGGGTTTTTAAATATCATTTAATTTTTGACTGCTTGAGTGTGCAAACTTAATATTGTAACTTTGTATGTAATATTAAATAAACTGCATGCTATCCCAGAAGAACAGTTGTAAAATGTTTCACTACCGCTAGATTAATGACCTCTTGTAACAGGACGAAGACAATTGTGAGGCCAATTACTCCAAGCATTCTCCCTCCTTGATCAATTTTGTACAGAAAAATGGGAGGGATTTAAAGGAAGCCAGGGTAATGGACTGTTAAACAGGAGAGACAGCAACAATATAGCAAGTTATCTCTTTAATTGGGATAAGCTATAGGGGTGCATCTACACTGCACCCGTAGCTTTAAATAAGCTACACAATTTGAGCTATGGAAATTGCATAGCTTATTTCTACACAGAACTTATCTCGAAATAAATTGCTATTCTGAAATATCCCTTACTCCTCATGGAATGAAGTTTACAGGGACGTAGGAATAGCGAGCCCGTTATATTTCAAAATAACGGGTGCACTGAAAAGACATGGAATAGCTATTTTGGGATACCTCCAGTATGCAACAAGACTTGTAGTATCTAGATCTGAGATTTAGGTACTATTGTTATGGACTCCCTAGAAATGCACAGAGAGGTAGATGAGGTGTGGAGAAAGAATGGACTAGATTAAATAGCATGCTCTTTTTAACAGTTATCAGCATTCTTTTTTATTTTTAAGAAAATAACAAAAAATCCCAAAATTGATTATTTTTGCAAGGTAATTATGATGGCAAAAATGGCTTTTTAAAAAATACACTCAATTAAAGAACATCAGGATTCTTTTTCAAAAGGTATGACCCAGACAGAATGTATAAATTCTACTTCACTTGTTTTCCAGAGCTTATCTTTGTAGCTGTGCCCTTGTGTCACTTTCTCTCTTCTTTTTTCCTACCTCCCCTGCAGAGGTGTTTCTCTTCTACCCAGTAGGATCTAAGGACCCACACTGCCATCTTCTCTGCTATTTCCTAACAACCTGACATGAATAGCTGTTTCAAGTGCCCTGGAATCTTTTGGACCTTGAGCAATACTACTCAATCTACAGAATTAATGCAATCAAACTTCTAAAACGTTTTTTCTTTGACAGCTTTTCAAACTCAGTAGAAGGGGCACAGAGCCTGGTCCAGTATTGATGGAAGAAAGTGGGTATCTTTATATTGATTTTGGACCAAAAAAAGAGAAAGAAGCAAAAGGAACTGTGATATTTAGCCCCAGAAATGCAAACTGTAAAGAGCCATCAAAGTAAGTATTTATTCTGAAAAAGTATTCTGACTTTCAGCGTGTCAAACCAGATTTTCTCAGTGTATGATGTAATATAAAAGAACAAGAATTACCACTCTAACACCTCCAGAATTGCACAGTCAAAAACAATCGTGAAATAATAGCAGCTATCTATTTTAATTTTATCAGAAAGAGTATAAGGATGTCACTGTCTGGTTTCTATCAGAATTTCATGATCCAGAAGGAAGCATCACAACATAAGGCAAGTTTCATAACATCAATAAGAAAATTTTCTGATCCTTCTATGCTGATATTGCCTTTACTAATTAATACACAGCATGGCAAGGGCCCTTCTTTCCTTTGCCAGCTTCCCCACCTTTCCCCTTGTCGGGAAGGGCCTCAGGTAAAACATCCCCTATCTGCCCTGATGTCTTTTAGCTCAATAGCTGTTGATTTTCAATATACCTCTCTCTTCTCCTCCATCCAAAAGGTCTCAGGCAAGCCTGAAGTGGAATCAGATGACCCTAACTGATCCAAGATATCCCTGTGCCAGCTGATCCTAATCTGCCTGAGAAAACCTCTTGTCAGCTGCTTCTGCTTGACCTTCAGTAACTCACCTCTGAGTAAGAGGGAAGTTGGCTTTTTACCCTTTTAGGGCTATCTTTTCCCACTCTGGTGGGACTTTGCAGCCCTCTGGTTTGACTTTGTCACAACAGTAATTAAAAAACATTAAACACCCATATATAATATACACATTAATAGAAGATACCTATACACTTTTGGGGGGATTGTTTCACCATATCCTTTATGTTGCAGCATCCTTTATGTTGAGTTCAGAGCAATATAACTTGGCAATGAAACGTGCCTTGATCTGAAAATTGGCAAAAAAACTTCAGCAGACGAGAAAGCTGCATTGAGAAAGATACAGTTTCCCCCCATATAGGAGCTGTCTATGTTACTTTGATACTTTATAAAATACATTCTGTGCAACAAGAGCAATAAATATTTGAGATGTTCTAGTAGAATGTGAGGGAAAATATCATACTGAAAACCTTACATATAAATTGGCCTTTTCAGAAAAAGTGCTAAATGATAATGTTGATATCTGATTTTCAGTGATTGTTGTTCTATAAGATTAGTTTTCTGGAAGAGTACAATATTTGTACTTCTTTGATTAAAGATTGGAAATCAGGGAGAATCAGAGAAAAAACAGTATTTCTAATAGGTGTGAATGGAACAGCAGGTTTCAGTTGTTAGGTCAGTGATATCTCCCAGATATGTAAGGGGAAGAGTACGAAAATCACCCTTATGTGTCTTGCCTTCGTTTGACAGTTCTCTTTGTTGCTACATACATCTGAATTGCTTCATCTCTGCCCACTTCAAGCACAAAATTAGAGATGCGTTTTCTGTATATATTATGTAGTGGTGTGGGAACTTTTTTGGAAGTAGGGGTGCTGGACCAGCCTTCCTGTGTCCACCCCCATTCTCAGCTAAGACCAAGACCAAGCCCTAGCATGCAAAGCCAGCAGCCAGGATCCCACATGCTGGATTTTCAGCTGCCACCCTATGCACTAGAGACTCTGTGGCCCCGCAGTGTTTGAGACTCTAACTGGGACCCCAGTACGCAGGGCTAGTAGAAGACACCCCTCCCCCAGCACATGGGGTGGTGGCAAAGAACCCAGTGCATGGGGCCAAACATCCAATGTGCTAGGCCAGTAGCTCACAGGTGCTGCAGTGCCTCCCATTCTCCTAGTTTCTACACCTATGACTATATGAAGCCCTTTATCTGAAGATAAAACATTTTCACAAACACTTTCATGTCCACTGAAAAATGAGAGATGTTTCCCAGAAAATATAGATAATCTAATAAAGGGAAATAGCTCTTAGCTCATTTCATTGGGGAAAAAAAAAATCGCTGTTTCAACAACTCCCAGAGAACATGAATTGAGAATAAAGAATACAATAGACATGATTTTTGCTCATTACACAAGGTAAACATTCATTTGATTTACTATACTTTAGTAACTATACTTTAATGTCCCAATACTTAATATCCCTTAGATTTAAAAGCACTTGAGTTTTGAATTAATATTTAGTATTCATCGAGTATTGTTTCTCAAATTCAGTAATAATACTTAACACTTAACTATTGATATTGCTTTACATCTTCAAAGTAGTATGCAAACATTGATTAACTGCAAAATCTCTGAGGAACTTAAGTACTGTAGGAGCCTCATTATTCTGAATAGTGTAGAAATGACACAAACAATTGGCAGTCTTCCCATTTCACAGAGAAGATTTAGTGGCAAAAAGACAATGCTGCAGCTAGGTCTAACAACATTAAGACATTATTTTTACAACATGCATGATGGCACATAGAAACGGCCACACTAGGTCAAACCTAAGGTCTATCTAGCCCATTAGCCTGTCTTTCAACAGTGACCAATGCCAGGTGCCTCTCAGGGTATTAAAAGAACTGGCAATCATCAAGTTATCCATCCCCTGTTGCCCATTCCTAGTTTCTAGTGAGCAGAAACTTGGGGCACCATCTCTGCCAATCCTGGTTCATAGCCATTGATGGACCTTTTTAATATTCCAGCTACCAGGATAAGGGAACAGAACAGGATCTTACAACCTGACACCTAGTTATATAAAGAGGTTACTGTGTGATTCACTATTTCAGTAACATGTTAGTCTTTGTATGACAACATCAGATCACAAAGTTCCATCTGTGATAAACTGGGGCTAGATCTACACAATTAGAGTTCTAATTTATACTGAAAATTGTAACATGAAAACAGATGTATCATGAATGCCTACCAGCATGTAGATCCACCAATACTGTTAGGCCTTCTAGCATGTATACACCATAGAGAAATGCTTAAATCTCAAATATCCTATTCAGGTGCACATATCTAGGACACAGGGTGAACAGTACCCTGGGAAACCAGTTTAGATGCTCCTTCAATCTTTATGAAGGAATGGGGGAAGGTAGATGCAGCTGAAATTTACTATGAACAAAAGAGGCAAAGTGTCTAGGAGGACTTAAAGAAAGAAACTCACTAGAACACTGGACAGACAGGACACAGAAATGTGGTGCAAGAGAGAGAAAGGTCACAGGAGCTAGATAATATTTTCCATGAGAAGAGAGACCAGCTAGCATGCAACAGACTTCATGGTGAGAGGATACCCTTCCTGTGTTCTGGATTCAGATGGTTCTCCAATGACTCAAAATGGAAGGGTGAGACAGAAATTAAGGGATTTTGCAATTTCAGATGCTTATTGTTTTGTATGATCTACATCCCTTGGAGACTTTTATACTATTCTGTGACTTACATGATTGAGTATATAGAAACACTCAGGTATCAGACAAGGGGTGAGGAGCCTCCAAAATGTTGGCCACATGTGGATCATCAGGGTTAAACACTGGTGGGCTGTTAGATGGATTGTTTACTTGAGTGTCCATAGGTGTGGCCATTTGAAGTGCTCTGTGGCTGTGGTTCGCCATTCCCAGCCAAAGGGAGCTGCAGGAAACATTGCAAACTAGGCACATTAAAAACCTTGACCATTTCTATTTCTAACCCTTACAATAACTTCTTGGCATCAAATGCTGGAATCAGGTGTCCAAAAGAGTAGACTTGATGCAGGGGGGCCAAGGCTCATTTGAATTGTGCTCAGCTGTCATGGTCTAGTCAGGTAATTTGTATGCCTGAGACCTCTCTACGAAAACAAATTTTATATTCCCCATTAAGATCTGGCAGCCATAAGCATGAAGGGCAGTAGAAATGCTCCAAAAAAAAACAAAATCTGCACAATATGAATATTCCTGACACATTCAAGCAACTGGCAACTTACCACATTGTATTCTGCCATGCCTTAAGGGTGGGTGTCCATGACTTTGAGAAGAACTATGTCACACAGCTGTTAGCACAGCACTAGGTACAGACACAAGATGCAGCTCAATCAACACAACCATGCAACTAAATTCTGAAAATGGCAAAAGATAAAGACTGGGAGCCACAGAGGGACTGTACCCCAGGAATGAATTGTACATATAGAGGATAGACATCCTCATTGCTTCCCTCTGCAGCCCTGGATATACAAGTTACAGTAGTTCATTTTGGTGGTGACTAATGCATGGACCACTGTGATCAAATCTTAATTTGAGATGGAGTAAAACGGAACCACAGGCACTGGGCACCGTGGGGCTCCATGCCTGCAGATGGTTAGGTAAACAAACCATCTGATGGCCCACCTGTGATTAACGCTAAAGAACCATATGCAGCCTGTGGGTTGCAGGTTCCCCACTGCTGTGTCACACACTTGCATATGCCATATTATAGTTCTCCAATCTGTATAAGATTTCATCTAGAGTCTTATGGTGTTCATCTTCCTTTTTTCTACCTATTAAAATAGCATCTATTCAGCAGCATACCTGTGCAACCCACTTCATATAATAGGAAAAACTTGAACAATGAATGGTCCTGCAGTACCTTAAAGACTAACAAAACATGTAGATGGTATCATGAGCTTTCATGGGCACAACCCACTTCTTCAGATGCTTACGAAAGCTCATGATACCATCTACATGTTTTATTAGTCTTTAAGGTGCTGCTAGACTATTCGGTGCTTTTTAAGTTTTTCCAGTTACAGACTAATCTGGCTATCCCTATGAAGCTTCCAAATAATTGGTTAGTTTGAAAAAGAGAGCTTTTTACTAGAAAGAAATTGATATAGTCTTGTGTTAGAGTTACTATTTTGTGTTAGATTTACTGTCACCTTGAAAATTCCAGAAATAATTATGATTCAATCATACGGAATATCTGATAGGTACAAAACAGAAATCAAATACCTTTTAAGAATTTTCAAGATTTTATCATTTTAACATTTATGTCCACTCATAAAATGTACCCTATTTGACCACTGTAAAATGATGTCCATTTGAATACGGATGTCTTCATCTTGTTTTAAGTTCCTTTATGTTATCAATTACCTATTTGTTAATATTCTATCATATCTTCTCTATGGACTAAATGGTAACAGAGAATGTATCCTAGATATTTAAATATGCCAGCATATTGTAGAATTAATGGATCATGCAAATGGAAAAATGCAGTGCTGCCAAATATAAGAATAAGCCAGGGAAAGATTTGTGAGTGTTTGGGGGGGAACCAACTCCTTCAGGGGAAAGTACAAATCCACTGAATTGCGAAATATATCTTTAAAGCTTTTAAAAGATCTTTAAAATAATAGGCTAATATTTAATAGGCTGAAGAGCCATTTCCACTGCATTCACCTATTGCCCTGCAATATGCAGAGACACAAATCATTTCAAGATTGCTGGCCTTACAAAAAGAATGAAGAATGCCTGTTTACTATTAAAAAAAAAAGATTGAATTACCAAGTATTAATATTTCCAAACTCTATTACACAGATAAAGTGAGTCCAGGATAGAAATATAATTTGTGGATGCAAAAAGTGATAGAGATGCTTACTGTTTTAGGGATTTTATGAGATTACAATGGTCTGCCCATATCAATGGTAATTAAAATTTGGGATTATCTTTGACATAAGTGCTGATCTCAGTATAATGGCTAATAGAAAAAAAGCCATTTCATAAAAATGATCTCATTTTAAAAATAGCCATTCTTTTACAAAGGAATTTCAAAACCTACTGGGAGAAACTCCAGAACTAGCCTCATATGCAAATTTGACACTATCTCTCATGGCTTGAAGAAAGACATGAACTAGATGGGCCATTATATTCAACGCCCAATTGACATAAAACATTAAGTATGGGATACTTCCAGTCCACTCAATTAGCTTCATTAGCACTGGCACTACAATTGACAGGTACTGCCCCCCTTCTTTTTCTGTTACATATTGGGAGGTTCCCTCCTTTTGTTCCAATCTGCTTATCTGAGAAAGTGGGTTTTGCCCATGGAAGCTCATGATACTATATATATTTTAGTCTATAAGGTGCTAAAGGACTACTTTTTTTTTTAAGTTACAGATTAACATGGCTACCCCTCTGAGAGATGATAAAGATGAAATCCCAGCCTAGGGGCTGTAGGTGAAAGAGATACAGTCCTTGCAAGGTGACAGAATGGTGGCTACTGGTGATGACGGGAAGGTGACAGTGATGAGGAAGATGTTGACTAACATTTAGGGTTATTCTACAAGAGATGGTATGAGAATATGGATACGTAGTATCTCTACCTATCTTATTGACCTGGGATGTCTGTGACGCTGCTAAATGCATTAATACATTATATTTGTTGATATGCAAGAGTCCCTATAGTGTGAGTGTTGCAACTCCACATACTGGGGTTCCTAACTACATAATCATTTAAATAATACAAGGCCTGATATTGGGACAAGAGCTTATCACTTTGAGGGTTGACAAGTGAGAATTCTTAAGTAACACGTATAATTGATATACAATCTAAAGATTTAGCAACAATAGCAATGTGAAGTAGTTTAATACTGATAGTTAACAATAGAATGCTAGGTTCAGTTTTTAATAGGACAGATTACAATTTTACACTTGTATAACAATTTAATATAAAAAGAGTATATTCAGGCAGAAAGTATGATTAATGAAATGTTATATCTAATTTATTTCTAAAGTATCTTAATTATGCCTAAAGGGGGCTACCTGGCTACTTAAGAACTAACCTGTTTATTTTATGTGTTAAATTATATTGTGTGCATTCACATGTAAAGATAAAGGCATAAATCATCTAATGCACAAATAGATATAAGTTATGTTTTGTGGAGTAAGTTACACAAAATATTTTAATGGTGTTATTGACTTATGACTGTAGTTTTAAAAACTCTCAAGGGTTATTGGAGACAAAGGCAGAGACTCTCAAGCTCAATCTATGTTAAGCAGATTGGTTTAATATCTAATTCCATATATATATAACTTCAATATCAAAGGCTGGAGCAGAGGATTGTAATATTATAATCACTCCAAAATATATTGCTTAAATTAAAATGAAAGCACAATCACTGAATTATTTTATTTTTTTGGTGGTGGTGTTGTTGCTGCTTTTTTTATTTTCAGCTTTTATTTTTGTAAGCAGGGAATTTGGTGTATAACCATATTTCCTGGATGGTTGAAATAAATATGTGAATAAAGCAGCTTCATACACTTGGGGAGAATTACCTTAATAGAGAATGAGACAGATTGTTCAAAAAGACAAATACAGATCATACAAAAACATGAGAAGAGGTTATTCAGATCATCCATCTCTCTGTTATCAAACTTACCCTCATTCCCCTGATCTCAGACTATTACTATTTTAACTGCCTTTATAGAGCTGTATGAATTTCAAAGTGTGCCATGAATTAGATTTATGAACAGCACAGTACTATGAAGCTATAATAAATGCTGGGAGAACTTGCTCTAACAGTTGAACATTCCTGAAAGCAAACATCATGAAATTCTGTTAAAAAGAGGCTATCAGAAATAAACAGTTGAAATATCATCAACTAGTTTTCAAAACTAATGGGAAATTACTAATAGCATGGTGAAGAACTAAAACCTTTCAATATATTTACATTAGTGCAAACAGAATATATAGATATGCTGTGGATATTAAAGAACAAAAACAAAATAGAAAAATAGAATGAATGCTTTTATATATAAGGATAGAATAGAAAAATAGAATGAATGCTTTTATATCTACCCTATAGGACAAAGTCAAATTAAGATATGAAATTTCAGCTACTTTAATTGCGTAGCTGAAGTTGAAGTAATTTAACTTGGCTTTTGGTGTGGTCTACACTGCAGGAAGTCAAAGGAAGAACACTCCTTTTTTACTTTCCTCACTCCCCATAAAAAAGAGTTACCAGCATCAACTGGAGTGCCCCTCTCAGTTCAAATTAGTGGTCTTAATTAGACTGCTAATTCGAACCCTGGAAGATATGCAGTGGTAGTTTCGATATTCCTCTGCAGTGCAGATGTACTCTTATCGGGGTTGCTTTGTTTCCTCTCTCAAAAACAGCTGTAGTGAACATGTTTGTCAAGAATATCCATTGCTTTGTAAAGCAGTCAAGAAAAAATGCTTACTTTAAAAGAGCCAATTTCACAAAGCAGAAAACAATTATGAGCCAAATCAGCTGGGAGAAAGACTTTAAAGAGAATAATGTGAACTGAAATTGGGAATTATTTAAAAAAAATTACTAACTGCTCAAAGAGCAACAATTCCACAATTGAATAAAAAGGAAAGAATAGTTAAAAAACCAACACAACTAGATAGATAGATAGATAGATGATAAAAACAAGTGAAAATAGCTGCATGGTATTATCTGATTCATAAACCTAATTTATTTATTAGAATGAACAATTCACTGTTCTTCCAAGAGTTATTAAAAATCAACATTAACATTCTAGCAAACTCCTTGGCCAGCTTGTTTACCTCTTGAATGCTAATAATCATAACCTGCAATTTAAAAATGTCTAACTTTAATAGCCAGTGTTTAATATCCTCCTGAGGTGTGGTTGGAATGGAAAGAATTTTATAAGCAACCTATGATAAGACTACTGGCTGTTCCATGGTGTGGAGGAGGTGCACTGCAGGGAGGAGGGAGAGTGGTGTGCACTCAGGTAAGAAAGAAGAATAGGGTGGAGGCAGAGTGGGGGAAGAGTGATCGCCACCAGTAGTCTGGTTCTCTGCCTCCCTGGCTGGTCTTTCCAGGGCTAGAAGTATCCAAACACACACTGGATTCCACAGCAGTTTGGCGTTTCCCTTTGTGGTAGTTTAGAGCTAAGCAGTGATTCCATAAGAAATAAAGTGGGTAAGAAGTGGAGAGGGACAGGCATATGCCCCTGGCAGATTGGAAAATTGGTGCCTATTGTCTAATGTTGATTTAGCTATCAGCGGGGAAGACCGCATTTAATAATATCTTCTATTTCTTTTGGTTCTTATGTGAAACCAGAAATAGAGACTGGAATCCTCTCCTGTGTTTCTTTGGACAAGGGAACATCACTAAGTTTGGCAGTAGACTTCAGGAAGTAGTTGAGTACACATCCCTGCCTTCTGATTAGCTAGGTACCAAATGGAAATGCAACGCTGCTGTAATTAAATGTGTTGAAGGCACATTTTCCCTCAGCTTCTTTATGTCTTAAATAATCTGCAAATAGAGCATATGTGGAGAACATGACTCTCTCCTAAGCACTTATAACAGTGGGAATGGAGATTGATGATGGGCATGGACTTAGTACTATGACAAAGTGTTTGAATTCTAAAAACTTCAACATTGATCATTTTATAGTCCTTCATAAAAGGTCTCCTTTCACTTTTCCAAGCTGAAAAATTCCAGACTTTTAATCTCTCCTCATATGGAAGCTGTTCCTTAATCATTTGAGCTTTGTACTTTTTCCAGTTCCAGTATATCTTTTCCTTGACCAAAACTGTAAGTAGTATGCAAGATATAGGCATGGATTTATAAGATGCCATTATAATATTTTCTTATTATCTATCTGTGTCTTAATATTTTTCTCAGAGTGATAGCTATGTTAGTCTGTAACTTTGAATAGTCTCGTGGCATCTTAGGGTACGTCTATTCTTGCTCCTTATCTCGAGATAGGGATGCAAATGTAGCTGACTGAAATTACTAATGAAGCGGGGATGTAAATATCCCGTGCTTCATTAGCATAATCTCGCCCGCACGCTATTTCAATAGCCAGCTGATTCGAACCAGGAAGTACGCTCCGGACCATGTTAGTTCGAATCAAACCCCTTGGTTTGAAGTAACGTTACTCCTCAAAAAATGAGGAGTAACGTTAGTTCGAACCAAAGGGTTTGAGTCAAACTAACTCGGCCCGGAGCGCACTTCTTGGTTCAAATCAGCTGGCGATCGGAATAGTGTGCAGGAGAGATTATGTTAATGAAGTGTGGGATATTTAAATCCCTGCTTCATTAGCAATTTCAATCAGCTATATTTGCATCACTATCTCGAGATAGGGAGCAAGTGTAGACGTACCCTTAGAGACTAACCAAAATATATAGAATCATAATCTTTTATGGGTAAAACCCACTTCATTAGATGAATTTGAGTGGAAATAACAGAAATCAAGTGAGAGAGAGACACACAGAGAGAGAGATGTGTGTATATATAAACAGCAGAAGACATACCTGTCAATTGTAGGACCCATGTAGCCTGATTAACAGTTCATTTTTCAATAGGGATATTCCACTAAACTTCGAGCTGACAAACTGCCTATGACAAACTAATAGAAAGACTTCTGTTGATTATCAGTGGGTTTTGGATCAGTCCCAAATTGAGTAGTTAAATAAAACTGTGCTGTGTAGACATGCTCTTGAAATGTAGCTTCAGAGCATAAAGAGTTCCAAACATGGGCAAAAAAAGAGGAAAGGGATTAACAGTTCAGTCCTCATCACTGTTCATTATTTGTTTCATAGTAGCACCTAAAGTCCTTTTATTTAAGAATGATTTTCCTTTGGGTTTTTTTTTTCCAAAACCAGACATGAATAATCATCTAATTTGTGAGATCACTGCCTACATATGTAATCTATCTTTGTCCTTTATTTTGAGCTTAAGGTACTTTTTTTGTAGTGACCACATCTAAGAAATCATTAAAACATTTTTTAGGTGAAATTCACATACTGTGTATATGCTTACTTTCCCCCAAACTGCTGCTTTAAATTACTATCCTTTCATGTACATGACTATAATGTTTCAGATTGTTAAATCAGGCAGATGTTTTTGTACTCATAGCTGTATTTTGTAAGTGCAGACAACAACAATACTGTATAAACAAAAATGTCATGCCTTGTTTTGTTATCCAGCATGAAAAAAGTAATAAAATATAGCCACAAGCATTACAATTTTACAAGGTAAAATCACCCTGAAATGTCAAAATATAACAACTCAGTCTTAATGGAATGTCCACAGTGATACAAAAGTATCTGACAAAACTGTGACATTCTAAATCCTGAAAAGCTGAAAGGGCACTAATATTGGGTAAAAGAAGTTTTATATGACTAAGAAATACATATATTGAAACAATGCACCACCAATGATACTAAAATATCAAGACAGCTAAAATATGTCATAAAGCAGTTGGTTTCATTTTTTTCATTTTCCAATATCTAAACAATTTTGAACTTCCCTAGCATTACAAGGTTTATTGAAACCAGCATTACAGTCCTGTGAGCTTCTTAGTCAGCTCTTTTAAAACTCTTGGAGAAATAGTTATTTGAACGGATTGATTTTAAAATGATGTGTTTCAGTAGCTATTGTTTAACATTTTCCTGATATAATAATGTAATGCAAATGATCATCATACAATAGGACTACATCTTCTATTTTTCCCTCCAAAATCAGAATAGAAATATTTATTGATGACTTCCACTTTTTATACATTATGTTTGATCATTCTCCTTCTTTCATCTAGAAACAAAAGAATAACATCTTAGGGTTTTGGGGTTTTTTTTGCTCCTAATATTTTTTAAACAAATTCTTTATTTATTCTGAACTCTATTAGCCATAGATTTTTGCTGCTACACTATGCTTCCCTTTTCAATACTCTGTGGGGGATGGAGGGCAATGGGGGTAGAGGGAAGGATGATAGCAGGAAGGGGCAAGGTTTGGGATGGCAGGGAGGAACACACTCCCCCAGACTTCCAGGACTCCTGGGCTGGATTATGAAAATATTCCAGCTATCTATGGCCATGGGCCATGAATTTGAGACCCTAGGTTTTGATGATCTTCTGAGACAATTGGGGATCATGGAACCTTGGGGGTCCAGAGATCTGGGGCACTTCTACTGTATGAATTTTTCCATAGATGGGAACCTCAACAATTCCAGGTTCCCTGCTATAGACATATGTTTTAAGTGAAACATTCAGAATATTATGTTTCCACATACTCAGGAAATTTAAACAAAAAACAAAACAAAAAGCCCACTTTTCCCTTTTCTACATGGATTTTTCTTCCAGAATTTTAGAATTTCCTGTGGAACAGACATGTCAGATTCTCCTGAGATGTATGACTATCTGAGAGAAGAGCACGGAAGGAAAACACATAGTTAATAGTATCAAATCATGAAGCTTTTAGCTTAGAAAATGCAGAAGCTACTTTCTGTTGCTAATATTTAGCAACAGAATACCAAGGATACTAGTGCAATCTGTAGATGTATAAATGGGAATACTGGGTAGGAGTAGAGTTGCTATATTACCTTTCTATTTGGCATTGGTAGGATTGAAACTGGAACCATGCATCCATTTGTAATTCTCAAAATTCAAGAAAGGTGTTGAAAAGTTCAGAAACAAGTCAGAAGTATGACTAAGGGCATGTCTACACTGGTGAGTTATTTCAAAATAACTCCCCGTATTTTGAAATAACAAGGTGAGCGTCCACACAACCAAGCTTGTTATTTTGAAATAATAACTCCTGCTTGTGAAGAGGAATAAGCTTATTTCAAAATAAGTAGTACTACATCTAGTAGTGTAGATGTAGCCTAAGGGGCTGACAAATATGTTCATTCATCACAGCCTATAAGTACTTACATGGGGAACAGACATTTGATAATAGAGGACTCTACAGTGTTAATAGATACAATATAATAAGGTCTAACCTCTAGAAACTGAAAGAAGACAAATGTAGGTAAGAAATGGGGTGAAAATGGAACAGTTAACCATTGGAACAATTTTTGAAAAGTTGTGGTGAATTCTTCAACACTGGATATTTTTAAATGAAGATTAGATTTTTTTCTCCTTAAAAGACATCCTCGAGTTCAAGCAGGAATTAATTCATGGAAATCCTATGGCTTGTGTTATTCAGGAGATCCAGGTAGGTGATCACAATGTTCCTGACTGGCCTTGGTAATTTATTAATCTTATCTGCATCAAGAATGTATACAATTTTGGTACCAGTATCACAAAGGCAGTTGATACATACACAATACATTAAGTCACCTGACAAAATTCTCTCACATTTCCCCAATAGACAGCCAGCCAGCCAGCCAAAATCCAGAGCTTTTTCCCCTACTTCAAAGTGGAAATAAATTCAATGTGCATTTGAAAACTGTTTACAGACTGACAAATGATTCCTGTTTTGAAAAAGATCACTCCCTATTGACATTTACAATAGATTTGATTCCAGAAATAAGCTTGCTCCCTTTTGCACCGTAGCATTTTCAGGTTTCATTGCATTAGATTGCTGACTTGACACAATGAGACATCAGGAAGTCAGACTGGATGATCACAATGGTCCCTCCTGGCTCTGAAATCTATGAAATGGAAACTATGAACTAATTCAACGTTACTGACCCAACAAGTTGAAATGACTGAGGTTAAAAAGCACTGTTACCTCCTTATGATTAAACCGCTGGCTTCCAGTCAGAGGGTGTCAAATCAATGCAGGACACCCTTGCGATTCACAGTATCTCTAGGTATGGTTCTGCATATATGTGGGTCTCCTGTCCCAGCCTTCAGGAGGAGAGGTGAGGCAGGGGCTGAGAGGTCACTGCAGCTGCCAGTAACCACAGTGAGTTCCTGGTGGCTCCCAGCAGCTGAGGTGAGTTCTCAGCAGCTGTCTGGCTCTGCAGTGGGTTCCCCATGGCTCCTGACAGGTGAGGTGAATTTTCTGCAGCAGCCAGGAGGCACAGTGAGTTCCCCAGGGATCCTGGAAGCTGCAGTGAGTTTCCCAAGGCTCCTGGTCCCTGTGGTCAGTTTGGGAGCCCAAGGGATCTCACTACAGGGACCAGAAGCTGTGACTCCCAATATTCACAAATTTTGCCATTTGCAGTGGATGTAGGAACACAGTTCTACCCTGACTGGTGAGGGATTCTTTTACACACACACAAAAAGTAGAAGGAGTTATGTGCATGCATGTGTGGGGCGGGGGGAGGGAGAGAACAGATGCTCTGCCAGTTAATCATACTGCATAGGTATGACATATTTAGACTGGCAGATTGTATTGAAATATATTGCATTCAAATATGTGGGGGAAAAATGACCCATAGCATCAAATCAAGCATAAGGAAAATTATATTAAAGCATGTCAATTTTGTGTATGTACAAGATAATAAACATTGGGTAAAAAGTGTGTCATTAGACTGCAGAAAATAAGTTGATCTAACACTGTCAGCTCTTTTCAAATCCTCCAATAGCTATTTAAATTTGTTAACAGCCTAGGAACCGTGTAACCTACATGCTCTCTCTCTGTGTCCCTACTTTGTTATAAGAAATTTGAAAAACATCATTTTTAAGCATATGAGAAAAAACCCGAAATCATTCAACATTTATGTAATACAGAATAAAGTATTCTCCAAAGATTCTGGTGTGAATACTAGTGATATTTTAGTCAGAGTAATACACCACGTTTATTTAGCATTATCCAACTGAACTCTTCTGTTATTCTAGCTACCTGACAAAAGAAAAAAAAATCTAAAATAGAAGAGCACCCATATAATAATCATGCAGTGTATTTCAAGAGCACGTGTACAATCCCTCTCTTTATGCACAAAGCAAATCTGAATTGTAAGTACTTTGCCTATCTAACTACAAAAATGAATTCTATTTCTCAGCTGAATCTTAGTCTAGAGTGTAAACCCACATGCCACCAAAGTACTTACCTGGCAAACAGCTACAGTAAAATTCACCTATCAAATCACGGCAATGGGCTCCGTTTTTGCAAGGTTTGAAGGCACATTCATCAATGTCTGTTGAACAGTTTTTGCCTGACAGAAAAGAAAATGAAACATTAAAACTATAAATCATGCTGGGTTGGGGAAAGCACAAAAACTACTTCATAGCCCAAGTGACAACTACATAATTTAACTTTTCCAGGTTGGGCACATTATATTTTGCTTCTGCTTGACAGCTTTAAAGACAGGGATTTTCATAGATCATAGCTGATAGTTAAACAAATTAAATATTCTAAAGGCATGATGTACACAAGAAGAATTAACTGAATGTGTAAATGCATTGTGTGTGTGTTATTGTGTCACATTTCCAGTAGGAGAGTTACTGTTCGCATTATATGGCACATATGTTAAAAAAAGCTATGTTAAGAGATTTATTACCTTACCCCCAGCAAACTTGTTTCTAAAGCTAAGCAAGAACTCTGTTGCTCAGATCACAATAGTCTGATATAAATGAATCTATTTTTCTTTCTCCTTTTATAGAGGCTTAAAGAAATTGCAATAGATCCTAATTGACAGATCTCAAAAAGTACTTGTCAGTAGGGAATCACCATTGAATGAACTGTTTGAATGATACTACTCAATAGGGTAGTATGTTGTCTTTGACATCCCACTTATACTTGTAACACCTTCTTCCCAGAGGCTACATACAGCACGTGTGAAAAAGTTAATGATGAAGTGATGAGTGTACTTATTGGACTGAAAATATTTTCTGAATTCCAGATCAATGCTAATTTAAAGGGTAATAACATGGTTTTTGGTAAGGAAAGTCATAAAATATGAAATTTAACTTCCTACTGTTCTTCCAGATTTCAGTATGGAGTACTTGTTACCCCCAAAAATATTCTCACTGGAGACCACCCAGGGTTACACTAGTATGGGTTTA
>CM057847.1:139940473-139954270 GCA_030068395.1 Apalone spinifera | reverse complement strand
CAGAAGGAGCCAAGGCATGTGGATCCTGGAGGGTCTGTCTGCTCATCATAGCTGAGGAAGCTGGTCAAGAGGAGAGACACTGGAGGGGAGCTTCTCAGGATCAAGGGAAGGAAAAAAGAGAGAGTCTCACATGTGCTCCTTCTCTTTATATAGTGTCTGAATGGGTCCTGTGACTCATTCACCTTGTCATCAGGGAGCATGCCCAGGCTTCCCTTTATCCAGCAGGGAGCATGCCCAGACTGTAATGACTCATTAAAATGTGTTCCATTGTTCCACGCCTTCTTCAAACATACTCTCATACTCACACTCTCTCTCCATTCACTCACGGGAGAATGCAGCTTAGGGAAAGTTACAAGCAAGGTGGCTGAGAGTTACAAAGATTACAAAATTGCAGTTTATAGTACGTTTCTGAGAGTTACACAGATTACAAAGTTTGACAAAGATCACAGTAAGTTGCAGTTTAAAACCTTAGACCTTACAGTTTGATGTAGTTTCAGAAAGTCCATGTATATAAATCAAGTAAGGTCGGAAGGAGGCTTTTTTATGCAACAGTACTAACTTGTGCACTGTTGCAAATATTGTTACAGAATATTTTCCAGTTAGATTATCGAAACTCTTACTGCACTTGGAGACACAGAGGCTACGTCTACGCTGGCGGCTTCCTGTGCAAGAACAGTTGTTCTTGCACAAAAACTTGCCGAGTATCTATACTGTACGCATGTTCTTGAACAAATAAATTTATAGTAGAGCGTTGGAAAACAGGGCTTCTTCCTGAAGAGTTATTCCTCTGTCCACGAGGAATAAGCCCTCTTGTGCAAGAGCTCTTGCGCAAGAGGGCAGTGTAGACAGGCAACATGGATTTCTTGTGCAAGAAACCCCTATGGCTAAAATGGCCATCAAAGCTTTCTTGCGCAAGAGAGAGTCCACACTGTCGTAGACGCTGTTGTGCAAAAGCACATGTTTTGTGCAGACACGCTCTTCTGGAAGACTTTTTGCGCAAGAACTCTTCCGCAAAACAGTTCTTGTACAAGAAGCTGCCAGTGTAGACGTAGCCAGAAAGAAGTATTGTTGAAATAATGATAGAGGGAAAAGAAACTGGTTTAGTCAGACTGGAAAATGGTAGGAGGGAGAATTGAAAAGCAAAGAGTAGTGTGTGTAGGGAGCAAGAAAAAAATAGTTTAGGTAAATGCTGGTCTTTAAATGGTTAGCTGAAGGTTTAAATCATGTTTGCCATACCATACATACAATGAGTTTCTCTAGCTTTTAAGATGCTGTTATGCCCTGAGAACATCCCTTTTGGCATGGGGCAACCAAAGGAGAGGAGGGTGTTCCCCCCCCACACACACTCCCGGGACCACATTTCAATTTAAAACAGAGGCCAGTACATACTGTTGAAATTCATCATTATTTATTGTTTATATTACTCCTTCTCTTCTATTGTGATGTCCTCTGGATGAGGCAAATGCAAAGTCTTCTAAGGAGGAACTATCTAATAGACTTTGTCCCTAGACCTTGAATGAGGAACTTTAAACTGATCAGAATGCTGAGAATTTGGGATCTGTGAAGTTCAGTATGACCACAATGGAAAAACATGGATAAGAAGCAATGAGCTTAAACTGCATCAAGGGAGGTTTAGATTGGACATTAGAAAAAACTTCCTAACTGTCAGGGTGGTTAAATACTGGAATAAGTTGCATAGGGAGGTTGTGGAATTTCCATCACTGGAGATATTTAAGAGCAGGTTAGATAAACATCTATCAGGGATGGTCTAGACATTACTGGGTCCTGCCATGAGGGCAGGGGATTGGATTCCATGACCTCTCAAGGTCCCTTCCAGTTCTAGTGTTCTATGATTCTATGACAGTAGGACATAAGATATCAAACAGGCATGACCCAAGGGGCATATTGCATATGAGAATCATTTAATGTACTTCTCTGTGGTGTAGTGACAGAGATGCAGCTGTGTTAGTCTGGTCTAGCTGAAACAAAAGACAGAACTATGCAGCACTTTAAAGACTAACAAGATGGTTTATTAGGTGATGAGCTTTTGTGGGCCAGACCCACTTCCTCAGATCAAGTTGTGGAAGAAAATAGGCACAACCATATATACCAAAGTGATACAATAAAAAAAAAGTGAACACATGTAAAATTGACAAATCAGATTTTAGAACGGGGAAGAGGGGAAGATTCGTGTCTGTGAGGTAATGACATTAGGGGTGATAATTGGGGAAGCTATCTTTGTAATGGGTGAGATAATTAGCATCTTTGTTAAGACCCATACGTAAAGTGTCAAATTTAAACATGAATGACAGTTCTGAGGCTTCTCTTTGAAGTCTGGAGTTAAAATCTCTTTGAAGCAATATGCATGTTTTAAGGTCATTGAGAGAATGATCAGTCCGGTTAAAATAGCAAGCAACAGTTTTCTCTCTGTCAGAGAGCCTGATGTCTGTTTTATGTGCATTGATTCTTTGGCGAAGTGTCTGAGAAGCTTGTCCAATATACATAGCAGACAGATACTTTAGGCACATGATGGCATAAATTATATTTCTGGATGAACAGGAATATGTGTTCTTGATCTTGTAACTGGCATGGTTAGGTCCAATAATGGTGTCAGCAGAGTAAACATGTGGACAAAGCTGGCACCGAGGTTTATTGCAAGGGAAAGTTCCAGGGTTGGTATTAGTGTGGTATGTCCTATGGTTGTTGGTAAGAATCATCCTAAGGTTAGGTGGCTGTCTATAGGGGTACGTCTAGACTACAGACTTTTGTCGACAGAACTTTTGTCAACAGATACTGTCAACAAAGCTTCTGTCGACAAAGAGCATCTAGACTACATCCAGTTCTGTCGACAAAGCAAGCCGCTTTGTCGACATGACAGTGTAGATGCAAAGGACAGTGTAGATGCAATAACGCCTTCTGTCGACAGAACTCTCTTCACAAAAGGCGTTATTCCTCATAGAATGAGGTTTACAGCTGTTGACAAAACTGCTGAATTCTGTCGACGTTATGTCGACAGAACTCAGCGGCAGTGTAGACGCAGGTATAGTTGGTTTGGTGACAAAAGTCCACTTTTGTTGACAAAACCCTGTAGTCTAGACACATTCTAGGAGACTATGGGTCTGTCTTCCAGAGCCTCTCGGAGGGTAGTATCCTGTTCCAGTATAGGTTGTAGTTTATTGATCATGTGTTGGACGGGTTTAAGTTGGGGACTATAGGTAATGACAAGTGGTGTTCTATTATTGGTTTTCTTGGGTCTGTCTAGAAGTAGATGGTATGTGGGTATTCATCTGGCTCTTTCAATTTGTTTTTTTATTTCTCCAGGTGGGTAATTGAGGTTTATAAATGCTTGGTAGAGATCCTGAAGTTTCTGGTCTCTGTCAGTGGGATTAGAGCAGATGCGGTTGTATCGAAGGGCTTGGCTACAGACGATAGATCGTATGGTGTGTTCTGGATAGGAGCTAGAGGCATGTAGGTAACTGTATGAGTCAGTGGGTTTTCTGTAGAGAGTGGTGTCTAATTTACCATTGGTGATTTGTACTGTGGTGTCCAGGAAGTGGATCTCTCGTGTAGAATGGTCCAGGCTTAAATTGATGGTGGGGTATAGGTTGTTAAAGTCTCTGTGGAATGCATCCAGTGTTTCTTGGCCATGGGTCCAGATCATAAAGATGTCATTGATGTAGCGTAAGTAGAGAAGGGGTAAAAGGGGACAGGATCTGAGGAAACTTTGTTCTAAGTCAGCCATAAAGATGTTAGTGTACTGTGGGGCCATGCGGGTACCCATGGCTGTGCCGTTCATCTGGAGGTATAAGTTGTCCCCAAATTGGAAATAATTGTGGGTGAGAACAAAGTTACATAGGTCTGCTACCAGATTGGCAGTGGTATCCTCTGGGATAGTGTTTCTAATTGCTTGTAATCCATCTTCATGTGGGATGTTGGTGTAGGTAACTGTAGAGAGCTTCTACATTCATGGTAGCAAGGATGGTGTTATCAGGGAGGTTATCGATGTTTTGTAGTTTTCTCAGGAAGTCAGTAGTATCTCGGAGATAGCTGGGAGTGTTGGTTTGAGAAGGGAGAAGAGAGTCTACATAGCTGGATAACTATGATGACTCTTGAACCATCAGGAGAGAATGGCATAGATCTTGGAGATACTTTCTTTCTAGATGCAGATACTAAGTTACAAGAATGGAACTCTACAATGAGAGAAACTGTTAAACCTAGGTCTGCTGGAATTTGGTAGACGGGTTCACATATTTCCTCTGAATTACAAATGGATGCAGGAAAATGTTCATAATAGATAACACAGGCTTCAGTACCAAAGAAGGTTTTGAAACTACTGATAACCAGAACACATATAAGGGTTCCTATTATGAGTTGATTGTGAATTTTGATGGAGTAGCATATGAAATCATTAAAAAAAAAACCCTGTATAATAAACAGGTTTCCAAATCAGGAGATTTTGGTTTAGCCCCAGGGTTTATAGGTGTTGGCCATTTAAATAGGGCTAACAGACAAAACATTAGACAAATTAACACTAGCTAATTCTGCTACCCCCAATAGTTTAGTTAAAAAATACATAAGAGAGACTAAAGTACAGTTACTTTACTAAGAGACTACAGAAGAGAGACTATAATAACGAGAAAAAAACTTGCTAATTAAAAGATTCTGGCCTTCTGTACGTGGGGCACATATGCACCAAGAGTGAGATCTACAGATGTTCAAGGGAGAAATGGAGTTATTGTGGACCACAATAAATTTGCCTACTCACCTGTCTGGGATCAGAAAACATTGCTTGACCCAAAACATTGCACCTTTAATGCTGTCTCAGAAGTACTTTACAAGTAATAACCCTACACAATTAAACCAAACCATCAGAGGAGAATATCAGGAAATAAATCATTCTTGTGGTATTTCTGGCCCAGATTACTGGAAATTTTGTGAGAAAGTTTACTCAAGATTTCATGCAAATTTTGCTGACTTGGAAAGTTTTGACTCGAGATAAATGTCTAATAAGCAATTGAACCTTTGGGTCATAAAAGAATTGCTTTTAAACAAACTCTGAACCATCTTCATGATGTAAAAGAGAAAAAATAAATTCATCATTTTGACAAGGGTTTTGTATTTTATGGATAATTTATTGAGCTACACAGTAAAATCAGTGCCTAGTATATAAAGAAAAGTATGGATACTGATAATTTGGAAATAGTGCATGCACCATAAGGATTATTATAAAAACAAAGCCTTTTCTCTCCCCACCCTTATTAAGTACCCTTTTGTGAACTTTTTTTTATATATTCTAAGTATTAGAGATAAAATAACAAAAATAAGAAAGAAACAGAGATAATGAAAATTAAATATCCACAATAAATGGGCATTTTTTAAAATTAACAACATGTAGCAGTAACAATAATAAATTTGTGGCAGAAACATAACATGCTGTAGATTCTTAACTGGGCATTCAACATTTTTTTTCTTGTTACAGTTCTCCTGCACCAGTTAAATCTCCTAAATATGTGGAGTCTGTCAGCTGGATTACAATAGAGTAAAGTTCTACTAAAATGTTTATGAATTTTGGTCCAAAACATTTTTTTCCTTAGGTTGGAAAGGACTCGGCAATGTATTAAAAAGTGGCACTAACAGAATTTAAGGGAAGTTATTTCAGGTTTGTGTAACCCATACACCTCCTGGGTGTGGTGTGCTATCCCATCTAGTGGCACTGAAACCACTTACAGAGAGAATATTGAGTGTGTTCTACAGCTCTTTGGTTTTTAGTTTGTGCAGTAAAGACCTATGCACTATATTCCAGAAGCTCCAGGCTCAATTCTGCCCCCAGATGACAGGGCTTTCCAGTGTTATATTTTCATTCCAGGAATAACAAAATATTGTACAGAAGATGCAGAAGTGGTTGGAAATGGAAAAGAATATGAATAATCTCTTGCTTTGAAACACTGAAAATTCCAGTCCTCCAAGGGATATGATCTCTTATGCCAAGGTGCAATCCTGTTGTCTTGAATAACATTTCACACAACTGAAGCTTCCTTTGAAGAACTGGGCTGTAAATGGGAATTTAGACACGATAAAGTAAAACTCTGGAAAATGTAACAAAAAAATTCCTTAATAAATAAATTATGTTGATGATGTTGAAAAGATCTAGGCTATGTCTAGACCGCAGGCTTCTTTCGGAAGAAGCTTTTCTGGAAAAGATCTTCTGAAAAAACTTGTTCTGAAAGAGCGTGTCCACACTGAGAAAGGACAGACACAGATAGCATCCACACTGAATGGACACTAATCTCACATGTAAACTGTGATTACTATGGGTGGAATGTTTTTTTTCCCTCTTTCCTCTTCTTGTGAAAGAACTCCCTCTTCCCTGTCCACACATGCCTTTTTCCAAAAGAACCTCTTTCTGGAAAAGGCTTCTTCCTCGTAGAAAGAGGTTTACCAATGTTGGAAAAACCCCTCAGTTCTTTCCATATTTTTTCGAAAGAACATGATTGCAGTGTGGATGTAATTCAAGTTTTTTTTCCAGAAAAAAACCGCTGTTTTTCCAAAAAAAAAGCTCTGTAGTGTAGACCTACCTAGTCTGATGTATCTGGAAACACATTTTCAAAAATGAGGTTTGACCTAGGAAACGGTTCTCACCAATAAACCCTTAGACTACTCCTGCTTATGAGAGGGATTTTGTGATATCATTTAATTGAAACGTGATATCATTTAATTTATGACATTAGCAACACAGCATACAATTGGACTTATATCAGTGTGAAACTGTAAGCCAGTTCATTCCTGGTGCAAATACCACTGTCTTCAAAGGTCTGATTTTTTTTTATATTTCATATTACACACATTGTGTATCATCCTACACACATTCTTCACCATTTAACCCCAAAGGGTGAAGCATTCAGAGCTGAAATGACATCAGCATTATCACCAAGCTGAAACCTTTTATTTTCATGTAAATGGCTCCTTTCTGCTAGTGTGATAGCTGGCGCTATAGTTCTTATTCATGTCCTTCTCTCCTTTTCCCCCACATCTCTCCATTTCAATCCCACCACCTCTGTACCTTAGGCATTTGAGTGAATCTCTTTCTATTTACTGAAGTTGGTTATTATATCATGCTATTCACTATGGTAAGGACCTCCTCTCTCAGACTAGCCAGCACATGACAATCTTCCAAGTGCTATCCACAGTCTTGGCTACTACGGTTTGTCCTTCCATTTTTCCCTTCAGTATTATTGCTGTTCCATCTACCTCTACAAAACAGAAATTCAAAAATCAATATGTTCCAGACACTGACCTTGTGTCATAATAGTTATTATGCCCTTGGTAAAGGCAGCTTTATTAGTTTTCCCATGAGCCCTTAAGAGGCTTCTGATGTGGATTAGAGTCATGGAACTGGCTGACCCCAATGCAAGGGCTGTTTTCTAGTTTTCTTAATCCTATTATATACTAAAATAAATTTGCACTTGCTAAGGTTGTGTTGTGCTCTCCTTTAAGTGAACAAAGTGTTCTCCTACTTAGAATTGAATCTCATTCTTGTTTTTTCTACAAATCACAAAAAAAAAAGCACAAAAAAGTGGTGATATAATCTTCAAAACATTACTGTATATAGCGGTCACTGATTGGTTAAACTTTGGAATGCTAGTCTGCTACGTATAACAGGTGACGTTTTCTGAACATTTTCTGTCTACTAGAGATTTTTATTTGGTGTTTATATGACGTCTTATTTTTTCACTTACTTGCTATCAGTTAGCACAACAGCATTCATATCAACACACAGCTCATTTTGTAAGAGTGAATTAATATAAATAATTGATAGGATAGGATATTGCACTGATTGAATACAGTTTTATTAACACTAAAACAATCAATAAGATGCAATCAAAAGAACTGTTTATTTTTAATTTTAGAATAGGTAATAGATAATTTAAATATTTATTAGGTTATGTAAAATTTTAAAAAAAATCTTACCAGTGAAGCCTGGAGGACAAACACATGTGTAGTCTGCAACCAGATCTAAACAAGTTGAATTGCTTTTACAGAAGCCATAAGTGCACTCATCAAAGTTGATTTCACAGTTCAGACCTTCAAATCCTTAGTTGGAAAAACAAAGAACAGTTTATTATTAGTTTATATCTGTGCCTTCTTTGATAAAGCCTGCTTATCAAATTATTCCATAAAACCACAAATAATTCTCTTTTATGGTTTTACTGTAAGCTCCTTCTAAAAACCTTATCTGTTCTGTCCTTAGTAAATTACCACTTTTGACCTTCAAGTGTTAAGAACTAGTATTTGGAAGAACACACACAAACATTAGGATTCGGTATTCACTTTAATCCACTTTTAGATTTTTCTTTTAGTAATACTATCTGGAAGAAAACGTATATACATTAAGATCACTTTGTGAAGGACAAAGGTTTGTGTTGATTTTGTGAACTGATTTGGTAACATAGCTTAAAATTGATACTGATCGTATTTATTTATTTATTTTCATTATTTGTTTTCTACGTGTCTTCTTTCATATTCATTTCAAGGTGTTCCAGTCCATCCTCCAATCTTCCAATATTGCAGTCCTGCACAAAATTTGATCATCTTCATTGCTGCCCCACAGTCACACCTGAATATTAGGTTAAGCCAAATTTCTGCATAGTGGCAGCTGCTGTGCTTGAACCAGTCAGCAGAAATAGTCAATGGAGATAGTGTGACTAGTCTGGGTCAGCAATTCTTGTCAAGTACAACACCACTATTGTCACTATATATGTACAAAAGATGACATGTAAGATACCATTGGAAAACTAAAAACTCAATTTCCATTGATAACCCTATGTGATGTATACGAAGGATGTGTACAAAATATAACAAATATGTGCTGGATTATGTTTTTAAAACATATTTGACAAGTAATGCATAAGCATGATCTGCCTTAGACAAAGGAATATGTATTTGTTTGTCTAGTCTGTCCCTTGTTCACTTTGGCTTCAGATGAGGACTATGAGCTCACAACCAAGATATTTACTGAATATTTAAGACACTTGAAAATGCCTTTGAGAAAGTCAAGAAGATTTGCACTATTATGATGGGTATATCAACTTCATCTGATACTATCTGCCAAATTATTTAGACTATTCTCAGTAAGCACATCATGTGATTTATCATGAATATTCTAGGATTAGATTGATCTTGAAAATTGGACACAATGCCAGACAGTTTAGTAATGGAGTTCCAGAAGCATCTGTTCTAGCTCTTCTCCTTTCTGATATATATGTTTACGTCTATCAACATCAAGGGTTGATTGGGGTGTCTGGGGTGCCGAGGGAGGGGTAACAACTCTGGTGTGGAGACTTGTCATGTCTCTTCAGGGACAATTTGTGCACCTTTGGTCCCCACCTGACACTCAGCTCTCACCTGTGGTTCCAAGAAGCTGTAGCATGCATAGCGGCCACACCCCAATAAACCGCTTCGACAGGTGGACTAAACCAGGTGAGGGTAGCCGACAGATCTGAAACCTTCAGTGAGATAAGGACTTGCCTACCACAGCATGCGAAGTCAGCTTCGGTGGACTGTGCAGATAAGATCAACAGTGAGATCCAACAACCAGGAAGGTAGTTCTGCAACACTCTGTGGAGAGCAAAGGACATGACAAGGCACTGAAGATGCCATGTCCATCCACTGCAGCCTAGGAAGTCTCCATCTGTGATGGCTTTTCGTACCACTGGAACCAGGCTTCTTAGGCTAAAAGAGTGGAATTGCCCCTGTGCAACGGCTTTTCCTCTTTCAGTTTACAAAAAATTACTTCAAAAGTCCTGCGGTGATGGGGGAGGGGTGAAGCAACAGGTGGAGGTGACCACTGGGAGCCATAGTCCCAAACCTGCACATAGGCGACCTGTGGACTTTGGTCGCTCGACTCTGATCCCGGGACAACAGAGGAGTTCGGCTACATCCCAGGCAACTGAGCAGCCCTTATTAGGAGTAGCACTTGTACTCAAATGAAGGAGGGGACTAGAAAAGGTGTCCCAAAAATTGCTTGTCCCAACCAAACTGGCCAGCATGCTGCAGCTGACAGTTTTACCCTCACAGCAGTCGAAAAACAGTGAAAAGAAAGATGATGTTTGGAGCATGGAACATTTGCACTCTCTTGGACAGGAAGAATACTATGAGGCCTGAGAGAAGAATGGCCCTCATAGCAAGAGAACTGGCATGCTATAACATTAACATAGTCGCCTTGAATGAGACCAGACTTTCAGAGGAAGGATCCATCTGCAAACCGAAAGGAGGTTACACCTTCTTCTGGAAAGGCAGGCCAGAAAACGAAGACAGAATCCATGGAGTGGGACTTGCCATTAAGACATCACTTATGTGCCAGCTTCCTGACTTACCAACTTGCATCAGTGAGCGTCTGATCAAGTTCTGCTTTCCCCTCAACACCCTTCATCACGTCACAGTTATCAGCCCTTACGCTCCCACTCTGTCCAGCAGCGATGAAGCAAAAGAGAGTTTCTACGAGGACCTCAATCGTCTTGTGAAAGCAATACCTCCTAGTGACAAGCTTCTCCTGTTAGGTGGCTTCAACGCCAGAGTTGGCAAGGACTGTAGGAACTGCAAAGGTGTTCTGTGGCATCATGACGTTGGTAACATGAATGCCAAGGGCCTCCTTTTGCTGAGCTTGTGTGCAGAAAATGACCTGACGATTACCAAGACTCTCTTCAGGCAGGGCGAAAACTACAAACCACATAGATGCACCCGAAATCAGACAGTGGCACCTGATTGACTAGGTCATCATGCGTGATGTTAAGATCACTAGGGCAATGTGGGGAGCTGAGTGCTGGACTGATCATAGACTCGTCAGATCTGTCCTTATGCTGCATATCACACCACTGTACCGCAAGAAGCCCAAGGTTGTCAGACCTTCCTTCAACATCGGGAAGCTGCAGGATATTGGTCATTATGAGCAATTCGCAGATTGCCTTGATGACATGCGGATGTCCCATGGACCCTTGAATGGAGACCCAACACAAAAATGGGACCAGTTAAAATTCTGGTGACGGAGTCAGCTAAGTTGACACTTGGACTAAAAAGAGAGAGAGTTCACTAAGACTGGTTTGACTAAAGTGACAAGACTATCATGAAGATCTTAGAGAAAAAACAGAACGCATTTTTAGTATGACAAAATGACCAGTCCTCAATCTCCAAACATGACTGTTTCAAGCACCTTCAGAGTCAGGCGCAGACTGCACTTCACAAAATGCAAGGTGAGTGGTGGGAGAGAAAAGCTGATGAAGTCCAACATTATGCTGATACCAAGAACTCCAAGATGTTCTTCAGTGCTATCAAAGCTATATATGGACCTTCAAAGCTAAGTACTGTATCACTCCTGTCTGCAGATGGCATGACCCTCCTGAGGGAGAAGAGCAGCATCAATGATAGGTGGAGAGAGCACTTCAGCAACCTTCTCAATAGGCTCTCATTGTCAACTCTGTGGCCTTAGATCAGATCCCTCAGACCCATAATAGACAGTCTTGACCTGCCCCCTACAATGGATGAGTTCAAAAAGGCAATCAGCCAGACTAGCTCTGGCAACCCCCCTGAGATGGACTGAAATTCCTGCTGAAATTTTCAAGGCAGCAGGACCAGTGTCACTGGAAGCCTTTCACAGCATTTTGACCAGCATCTGGGAAGAAGACGACATGCCCAAAGACTTTAGGGATGCCACAATCATCTCGCTCTTTAAGAACAAGGGCAATAAAGCTGACTATGGAAATTACTGGGGCATCTCCCTTCTCTCTGCTGCTTTGAAAATCTTGGCTCGAGTCATCCTTAGCATATCAGAGGAGAATCTACCAGAGGCACAGTGTGGTTACCGTCCAGGCTGCAGTACCATTGACATGATCTTTGCTGTTCAACAGTCTTTATAGACCTGACCAAAGCATTTGACACCGTCAGCAGAGAAGCCCTGGGGATTATCTTGTTAAAATTCGGCTGCTTGAGAAAACTTGTCAACCTCATACGCCTTTTCCATGATGACATGACTGGCTTTGTTTTTTCAAATGTCGAGTTTTCAGAACAATTTGAGATATCCAATGGCATGATGCAAGGGTCCATGCTGGCCCCAGTGCTATTCAACCTCTTTTTTACATGCGTCCTCAGCCACACAGTCAGGTACCTGGAGGACGGAGTCTATATAAAGTACAGGCCTGATGGGTCACTTTTCGACCTTCTTCATTTGAATGCTAGAACCAAGACACTTGAGAGGCTCATTCTTGAAGCCCTTTTTGCTGACAACTGTTCACTTATAGCACCCGAGGAATCTGATCTCCAGCTTATCGTCAACAAGTTTGCTGAACCAACTTGCCTCTTTGGTTTGACCATCAGCCTAGGAAAGACTGAGGTACTGTTTCAGCCTGCTACAGGATCTGCTGCTCTCCCCCCTTCAATCTCTATTGAAGGAACAGAGTTAAAAACAGTGGACTATTTTAAGTACTTCAGTAGTGTGATAGCCAATGATGGCTCCCTTGACAAAGAAATCAATGCCAGGATCTGCAAAGCCAATCAGGCATTCGGACATCTGAGAGCACTAGTATTGATTCAGCACAATATTTGACAGTCCACTAAATTGAAAGTGTACAGGGCTGTAGTCTTGACCAGCCTCCTGTATGGATGTGAAGCCTGGACCTTGTACAGAAAATATGTGAGACTACTGGAACGCTTCCGCACATGCAGCCTGAGGTCATTACTGCACATTCGATGACAGGACAGAGTCACGAACTTAGAAGTCCTTGACAGAGCAGGAACCATAAGCATTGAAGCCATGATTCTGAAAGCCCAGCTTCATTGGACAGGGCACGTCATTCGAATGGAGGAGTCAAGAATTCCTAAGCAACTCCTCTATAGCGAACTCTCCCAGGGCAAAAGGAATCAAGATAGGCCTCACAAGAGGTATAAAGACTGTGTAAGGGCCAACATTGCTCATGCTGGATTAAAGCCAAAGCACCTAGAGCAGCATGCAGAAGACCGAACAGGCTGGCATGCTCTCGTACGACACACGTATGGCAACTTCGAAAAGCAGCAACGCATACGCCTGATTGATGCTCTTGAGAGGAGAAAAGCAACAGTAGCAACCACACCAACAGAGCCAAGACAATTCCTTTGCCCCCACTGTGAACGCCCATGCTGTTCAAGGCTTGGACTCCTCAGCCACATGCAAATCCACAACCGATAAGCCTGTTCAAGCTCAAGACATCATCGTCAGACACGATGGACTATCAACAACAGATATACAGTTTATATCTGTATCGGTGATGTGGATAATGATCTATATGAAGATTATATATACACTCAGACTTTAAGTCCAGAAGAGACCATCATGATCATCTAATCTGCCCTTCAGCACATTGCAGGCCACAGAACCTCATCCATCTGCACTTGCAATAGACCCCTAACCTCTGGCAGAGTTACTGATGTCCTCAAATAATGATTTAAAGACTTCAAGTTACAAAGAATCCACCATTTACACTAGTTTAAACTTGCAAGTGACCGACCAATGCCCATGCTGCAGACGAAGGCAAAACACCTCCAGGGTCTCTATCAATATGACCTGGGAGAAAATTCCTTACCATCCCAATGATCAGTTATATCCTGAGCATGTAGGCAAGGCCCACTAGCAAGACACTAAGGAAAGATTTCTCTGCAATAATTCAGGGTATGTCTACACAGCAGCATTATTTCAGAACTAGCCAATTAGCCTGTCACAAGACGGGATTTTCAGGTCTCTCCTCCAAGTCAGTCTTCTCTCCTGAGCCTCCG
>CM057847.1:139884041-139914681 GCA_030068395.1 Apalone spinifera | reverse complement strand
TAGTGGACCACAAGCTAAATATGAGTCAACAGTGTGATGCTGTTGCAAAAAAGTGAACATTATTCTGGGATGCACTAACAGGTGTATTGTGAGCAAGACATGAGAAGTCATTCTTCTGCTCTACTCTGCACTGGTTAGGCCTCAGTTGGAGTATTGTGTCCAGTTCTGGGCACTGCATTTCAAGAAAGATCTGAAGAAATCGGAGAGGGTCCAGAGAAGAGCAACAAAAATGATTAAAGGTCTAGTGAACATGACCTATGAAGGAAGGCTGAAAAAATTGGGTTTGTTTAATTTAGAAAAGAGAAGATTGAGGGGGAATATGATAGCAATTTTCACGTATCTATAAGGAGGAGGGAGAGAACTTGTTCATCTTGGCTTCTGAGGATAGAACAAGAAGCAATGGGCTTAAACTGCAGCAAGGGAGGTTTAGGTTGGACATTAGGAAAAAGTTCCTAACTGTCAGGGAGGTTAAATACTGGAATAAATTGCCCAGGGAGGTTGTGGAATCTCCATCTCTGGAGATATTTAAGAGTAGGTTAGATAAATGTCTAACAGGGATGGTCTAGACAGTACTTGTCCTGCCATGAGGGCAGGTGACCAGACTCGATGACCTCTCGAGGTCCCTTCCAGTCCTAGTATTCTATGATTTTATGAAATACTATTTTAGGATTTTGAGACAAAAAGAGTATATGCTATATTCATATTGAATTCTAGCCTGCATAGGAAAAGTTATTTTGAAATTTATATTATATTACATTACATTATATACACAAAACGTTGCTTTTGTTTGTACTCTAATAGGTTATATATTGTCAGAGTATTTATGCCAGAATAACCTTGAGGTGCAGAAATTGTCTACCCTAAAAAGAAAAGATTTTTTTTCAATCATCAACATAACTAGTTTCATTTAGGGAGGTTATGCTGACAGAAGATTAGGTTGCCATGTTTACATTAGTCAGTGGTGTGTGTTTTTCCATATGGACCAGCATAGTTATGTTCACTGAACATTTATGTGTAGGCCAAGTCCTAAAATTGGCATGTGCCTTTAGAGTGTCTCATTTGGGTATATCTATATTGAAACTGGACACCCATGGTTGGTCTATACTAGCTGTGTCAGGCTCATGTGGATCAGGCTAAGAAGTTGTTGAACTGCAGTGTAGACATTCAGTTTGACTGCATCTCAAGCTCTGAAAACCTACCACCTTGCAAGGTTCATGATAGTGAGCCAGATGGCATGGGGAAGCTGCACGTGTACAATTGCAGCATAGGAATATCCCGAGAGACATGTAGGCTGTGTCTACACTGGCCCCTTGAATTTCTGGAAAAGCATTGACGATCTACTGTAAGAAATCAGCTGCTTTTATGCTGCTCCCGCTCCGGCAAAAGTCCTTTTTCCGGAAAACTGTTCTGGAAAGGGGCCAGTGTAGACAGCACAGTAGTGTTTTCCGCAAAAAAGCCCTGATTGTGAAAATGACAATCGGGTTTTTTTTCCGGAAAAGCGTGTCTACATTGGCCACAGACGCTTTTCCGGAAAAGCATCCTGCCAATGTAGACGCTCTTTTTCCGGAAATACTTATAATGGAAAACTGTTCCATTTTAAGCATTTCCAGAAAATCATGCCAGTGTAGACGTAGCCGTAAATGGGTTGGGCTTTCGGACTAATCAACCTAACTTCAGAGCAATGGTGTAGGTTCATGTTTTCAAAAGTGTCCATTAAAGAAGAAGACTATAAGAAGTGGAAGCTTTGAAAATTATGACTAATCATTTGTAATATTAATTCCAGGATCTCTAACCAACAGTAGTATCTTCTTTACAGAGATAAAATATATATTATGTCAACAATGTCACCTTTGGAAGAATAATAAATACAATACTACAAAATGAGATAGTACTCTTCTTAGCACTTTTTCATCAGCAGATTCCAAAGGCCTAGATCTTCAACGATATTAAATGTCTAAATACTTCAGAGATCTGGGCCAAATTGTTTGAAAGACTCATGCTGCTTTGCCTGTAGTCAATTGAATCTAGAGGTACATCTACACTGCAGCGCTATTTCAGGATACTTCTGGTATCCCAAAATAGCGTTTTCCACATCTTGACTATGTGCCCCTAATTTTGAAATGGAATTGAAATAATGGGCATGCTATTCTGACATCCCAGGAAAACTCATTCCACGATAATTAAGGGATTTGTCAGAAAAGCAGACTATTTTGAAATCCGGCATTGTGTAGACAGGGCCAAATTTCAAAACAGTCTCTCTCGAAATAAGCTACACAATTTGCATAGCTTATTTCGAGCTAGCACCGCAGTGTAGATGCACACCAGAGGAGGAGGCTGTCTGGCAATACCATTCTCCAATGACTAATTTCCCAGGATGCTCTCTGCTCCTTTTGGTTCCTGGGAAGGCAGAAGAGAAGCAGAGAGAAGTACAGTGATTGTAATTGGAGAGAGTGTTATGGAGCCAGCACATCAAGTAGCCAGCATACTGGCCATGAATAAGTTTCATAAGAGGAATTTAAGTACCCTGAGTCATTCTCAGTCAAATTGGGACAATTAGTAATTTGGTTTCAGTGTGAAAGTCATGGCATAAATATATTGTGAAGGATACTGATATAACAGGGTCCCACAAGGTAGCATGCCACACTGTTGTTGAACACATGCTAACTGCTTCAGGTAACCTTTTGTGGTCTGTAGTATGGCCACTAGAGTTGTGACAGCAGAAGAGAGGTAGATTTTATTGATGCTTTTAAAGAAGGCTTTTATTGTGCACAGCATGCATTATTCACCCTGGAAGATTTGAAGAAAAAAAGTAATAGGTTTTATTTCTAGTATTTTTTTCTGTCACAACTTTAAGGGAATTTGTCCTGCAGACAGAAAACGATTTAAATGCAAAATAATTTGTATTTATCTTCATTTATTTCTCCTGAAGTAGATTATTCATTTTCAGTATCACATTATAGGCTTTGATCATGTTTATTCATTGCTGATCTACATGCCAAAAAATGACACCTCTTCCTCTAAAATCAATTAGCTATTTAAATATAATACAAAAACATGTCAAAGAAAGTTGCTTTCTTCTTAAATCAAGTACACACAAAGAAATATTTTTTTAAATAAACATAGCCACAATTCCAATGCATTTATACAATATTAACATCCTGTTTAAATTTAGTAAAAAGAATACTTATAAAAAAGAAATGAGAAAGTAAAATGTCTATGTGTTTGAGATATCTATACACTACTAGCAAAGGCTTTACATAATTAAATAATTTCCAAAAACAGTGTGATTAGTTTCATGTGTATAGAAAGATATAAGAAAGTATGTGTTATAAATACTATAATAGAATATTAAATTATTGCTACATTAATTTTATCTTGTGTGTGTATATAATATATATGTAATTATTTTATAATAAATTATGCTTTGAAAAAACTAAATATATAGTACTTTAATGATGTTCTAAGGTATATAATCATGAGTTTTATAGTTTAAAGGAGGTAAATATGTATATATGTTATACTTTCAAAGGTCAGCTGTAAGTTGAAGCAGTTCTGGTTTGAGAAGCCAAGGTAGCTTTATAGCAAATAAAGCAAGAGTCAGAGCAGTTAAATGAAAAGAGGAAACATTTACCACATTAAGGGAACAGTATGGTCAAAGCTTGGACCAAAAGAAATGTTCTTATTTGAAAAAAAAGAATCAGCAAACATTATTTTTAAAAAAACTGGAGAGCGCACTCACAGGAGAGCAGAATAACTATAAAAACTAAAACTGTAGCTCCAAGTAGTTGAGGCAGATACCGTATACAGGCAGTCCCCAGGTTACGTACAAGATAGGGACTGTAGGTTTGTTCTTAAGTTGAATTTGTATGTAAGTCGGAACTGGTACATATTGAGACAAGCCAGGGATTTGCTGTGTCACCTGAAGCAAAGGGGCTGGATAAGGAGGAGTTAGGAGAGAAGTTGGAAGCGGAGGGATGTCAGCAAGAAGGTGCCTGTGGAGAAGATAGCGTGAGAACAGCAGGGGACAAGTCCTAAGTCTTGTGGGCAGAACCCTGCATATTTGACAGCAGGCTCCTGGATTCTGTGGGGTTCTTGTCTGTATATCCCTTGTCTGTATATCCCTTGTCTTTCTCCCTCACCCCTCCCGATTCTTCCATCAATCCCAAACCTTACTTCTGGGTGTCTCACTTCCTACCCAAAGTGTCTCTTCTTGCCCTCTGTTGCCTAGGCGGCGAAAGGCGGGGAGGTAACCCGGCCAGCAGTAGGACCCAGGGGAGCGGGGTTTGATGCCGGCCGGGAGGAAGCCCCGCTATGCGGGGAGTTTAAAAAGCGGCCGAGAGAGGCCAAGGGGAGGGGGGGAGAGACAGAAGGCCGGAGCTCGGGCTCCTTAATAGGAGGAAGGCAGTGAGGAGACCCCGGGAGAGCCCCAGCGGAGGCCAGAACCCACCGAGCAAGGAACACAGTCACAGTGACGAGGACAGTCCTGCAGCAGCGAGGGCCTCCGTTCGTAAGTACGGATCTGACGTAAGTTGGATTGACGTAAGTCGGGAACTGCCTGTACTGAATAATGGAATAGCACTTTACTTCAATTTAACTGTGTAACCCAGAGGTAGCCAAGAAGCAGCGCACAAGCCAGACATGGGTTCACCAGGGTTACAGCCGGTGAACCGCCACAAGCTTTATTTACTTGAGCATCCCTAGAAATGGCTACTTGCAGCTTGGCTGTGTCTAGATTGGCATGATTTTCCGGAAATGCTTTTAACGGAAAAGTTTTCCGTTAAAAGTATTTTCGGAACAGAGCATCTAAATTGGCATGGACGCTTTTCCGCGAAGGCACTTTTTGCGGAAAAGTGTCCATGCCAATCTAGACGCGCTTTTCCACAAAAAAGCCTCGAACGCCATTTTTGCGATCGGGGTTTTTTTGCGGAAAACAAATCTGAGCTGTCTACACTGGCCCTTTTAGGCAAAAGCTTTGCGCAAAAGGGACTTTTGCCCGAACGGGAGCAGAATAGTATTTCCGCAAGAAGCACTGATTTCTTGCGGAAATTCAAGCAGCCAGTATAGACAGCTGGCAAGTTTTTCCGGAAAAGCGGCTGATTTTCCGGAAAAACTGTCCAGACTAGACACAGCCCTTCTGTTTGCTGAGTTTTACCGTACCTGGTGAATAGGAGCTGCGTGAAGCAGTGATCCAGGGCTGCTTATTGCTCACCCTTGGAATAACCTCACCTATCTGTGTACAGGGATGGTATTTTACTACTGAGAGATGATTAAAGAGTTATGTCAGGTCCATACAACAAGATTTTTCCAACCAGAGCCATGTTGGTCATGATTGGAGTTTGCAATTTACATAGCTGTGCTAGCAAAACCCTCTGTTGTAGACAATCGACAAAGGTGTACTAGCAAAACTGCTCACTCCACACCTTTACCTCTCTCTATATATTTGTTTTATAATCTTTATCCATTAGGGAAATTTGAATAAAATGTCAGGAGTACCAATAACTGATGTTTTGTAAACAGGGATTTTTACTGCAAGATTTCAAACTGCTCAACGATTTGGAAAATCTGTCATATGGATAAACATATATGGCTACGTCTACACTGCAGGCTTCTTGCACAAGAACTGTTTTGCATGAGAATTCTTGCACAAAAGGTCTTGCACAAGAGCATATCCACATTGCCATGTGCTTTTGTGTAAGAGCATCCATGGCAGTGTACAAAAACTTGCCGCCTGTCTACACTGTCCACGAGAATTTGCACAAGAACACTGACTTTGTAATGTACAAAAACAGTGCTTCTTGCGCAAGAGGGCTTATGCCTGAGCAGGAGCATCAAAGTATTTGTGCAAGAAGCACTGTTTTTGTACATTACAAAGTCAGTGTTCTTTTGCAAATTCTCGTGGCCAGTGTAGACAGGCGGCAAGTTTTTGTACAAAAGCAGTTGCTTTTGCACAAAATCTTGCCAGTCTAGATGCACCCCAGCTGTACTTAAACACTCCCTTCTCAATGGAACTGCAACAATTCCACTGCTAAGTCAGATCAACGTTTGGAGGGCATTGTTATTATAGTTACCTACCAATGTCAACTGGGGGAGTGAAGAGGCTTAAGCCTCAAAATTAAAATAATTATATTTATAATTATTAAAATTATAATACTTACTGTGTTATTTAGGAGTAATTTTCATCATTGGAATAAATGACGAGTTTCTTAATATGAAAAAATTTAATATTACAGTAGTAATTGGTCATATTAGATCAAGACAACTATTGCATATGTTAGACTGATGTCATTTTTGCCTGATATTTCTACAAGAATAAAAAATCTTGTACTTTCACAAATAATAAGAGACACATCATGAATTAGAAGACAAAAACTTAGTATTATCACAAAGAAAGAAGATAGAAAAATTATCCGAGTCTCACTTGCACTTGGACTATCATTCAGTTGGCTTACAATAGCTATACTGCGATGTTCAGCCTCATTATATAGATGTTGATGCAAGTCTGACCAAATATGTAGGTTCTTAGAGAAAAAACTCAAAAGGAAAATACACATCTAAAGCATTTAAAAAGATTAGCCACTTCAATTGCTGGAAGAATGAAAACAGTAACTGACCTTGTTTTCTGTAGCAACCTTGGGAAACATACTATTGCTAGTTACTGAGGACACCGGTTTGTCAGTAAATATTTTTCTGCCTAATTGTTCTTTACACCAAACTATTTTCTTAGTTACAAATTCTGAGAGTGACCAGCTCTTCATCTATACTTTACTCTTATTAAGTAGAATCATAAAACATTAGAACTGGAAGAGACTGTGAGAGGTCATCGAGTCCAGTCCCCTGCCCTCATGGCAGGACCCAGTACCATCTAGACCATACCTGATAGATGTCTATCTAACCTGCTCTTAAATATCTCCAGAGATGGAGATTGCCTCTAGGCAACTTATTCCAGTGTTTAACCACCCTGACAGGAACTTTTTCTAATGTCTGATCTAAACCTTTCTTGTTGAAGTTTAAGCCCATTGCTTCTTGTCATATCCTCAGAGGCTAAGGAGAACACTTTTTCTCTCTCCTCCTTGTGACACCCTTTTAAATAATACCTGAAAACACCTATCATGTCCCCTCTCAGTCTTCTCCTTTCCAAACTACTCAAGCCCAATTCTTTCTTCCTTCATGGGTCATGTTCGCTAGATCTTTAATCATTCTTGTTGCTCTTCTCTGGACCTTCTCAAATTTATCCACATCTTTCTTGAAATGCGGCGCCCATAACTGGACATAATATTCCAACTGAGGCCTAACCAGCGCAGAGTAGAGTAGAAGAATGAATTCTTGTGTCTACCTCACAACACTCCTTTTAATAAATCCCAGAATCATGTTTGGGGTTTTTTTGCAACAGCATCGCACTGTTGACTCATATTTAGCCTGTGGTCCACTATGACCCTTAGATCCTTTTCTGCAGTACTCCTTTCTAGACAATCACTTCCCATTCTGTATGTGTGACACAGACTCACTTCCCATTCTGTATGTGTGACTAAGTGGAGTACTTTGCATTTGTCCTTATGAAACTTCATTCTATTTACCTCACACCATTTCTCCAGCTTGTCCAGATCTTTTTGAATTATGACCCTATCCTCCAAAACAATTGTAACCCCACCCAGCTTGGTATCATCTGCAAACTTAATAAGCACTCTCTATGCCAAAATCTAAATCGTTGATGAAGATATTGAACAGAACTGGTCCCAAAACAGACTCCAGTGGAACCCCACTTGGTATGCCCTTCCAGCAGGATTGTGAGCAGTTAATATCTACTTTCTGAGAATAGTTATCCAGCTAGTTATGCACCCCCTTATGGTAGCCCCATCTAAGTTGTATTTGCCTAGTTTATTAATAAGAATATCATGCAAAACTGCATCAAATGCCTTACTAAAGTCTAGGTATACCATGTCCACCACTTTTCCCTTATCCACAAGATTCATTATCCTACCAATGAAAGCCAACAGATTGGTTTGCCATGATTTGTTCTTTACAAATCCATGCTGGCTGTTACCTATCACCTCATTATATTCCAGGTATTTACAGATGAATTCCTTAATTATTTATGGAGATTGCCTATATCCTAGACCTGGAAGGGACCTTGAAGGTCATGAGTCCAGTCCCCTGCCTTCACAGCAGGACCAAGTACCACCCCTGACAAATTTTTGCCCCAAATCCCTAAATGGCCTCCACAAGGATTGAACTCACAACCCTGGGTTTAAGCAGGCCAATGCTCAAACCACTGAGCTATCTCTCCCCCCTCCATTATCTTTCCTGGCACAGAAGTTAAACTGACTGGATTGTTTGTGGGTTGTTCTTATTTCCCTTTTGATAGATGGGCACTATATCTGTCCTTTTACAGTCTTCTGGAATCTCTCGTGTCTTCCATGATTTTTCAAAGATGATAGCTAAAGGCTCATATACCTCCTCTATCAGTTCCTTGAGTATACTAGGATGCATTTCCTCAGGCCCTGCTGACTTGCAGACATGTAACTTTGCTAAGTGATTTTTAACTTGTTCATTTTTTTAATTTCATCTTCTAAACTTATCCCCTTCCCACTAACATTCACTATGTTATGCACTCCTTCGTTAGACTTCTTGGTGAAGACCAAAATAAAGACGTCATTAAGCACTTCTGCCATTTCCAAGTTTCTGGTTACTGCTTACTGTAGTCAAAGTACATGGGCTTTGACTTCAATTTATAAAGCTGATTTCATCCATAATAAACCACAAATACATGAATTGACATTTAACAGGAACAAATCCAAATAGAAGTAGTTTGGTGGAATGGGAAGTTACTTGTTTGCAAGAATATAGTCTCATGAACATAAAGCTGCTTGAATTAATGAACTATTCCTTTAGGCTTGTGAAAATTCTATCAATATACATATATTTAGATGACTTATAACATTAATAGTCTACATTTCAATGAGTAATCATTCATCTAAATAGTGCAGAAACATTACTGTAAAATCGAATATATATATTTTTTGACTGTTTATAATACAAACTAAAGAAAGCACCAAGTAAAAATTCTACTTACCTCCTCTGACAGATGTCAAGGAACAAATGCATGTGTCTAATGTTTGGCATAAGGGAGAAACAGTGGACGTGATATACTGCGACTTTAGTAAGGCATTTGACATGGTCTCGCATGACCTTATCAATAAACTAGGAAAGTACAACCTAGGTGGGGCTACTATAAGATGGGTGCATAACTGGCAGGATACACTGTCTCAGAGAATAGTTATTAATGGTTCAGTCATGCTTGAAGGCAATAACAAGTGGTATTCCATAGGGGTCTGTTTAGGGGTCCAGTTCTATTCAGTACCTTCATCAATGGTACTGAATAGAACTGGATGATGGCACAGAGAGTATGATTATTAAGTTTGCAGATGATACCAAGCTGGGAGGGGTTACAAGTGCTTTGGAGGATTGGGTCGGAATTCAAAATGGTCTGGACAAACTAGAGAAATGGTCTGAGGTAAACAGGAACTGAAAGTGATCTAGGGGTCATAATGGATGACAAGCTAAACAGGAGTCAAAGGTGTGAAACTGTTGTAAAAAAAGCAAACCTGTTTCTAGGATTCATTAAAAGGAGTGTTGTAAGCAAGACACAAGTAATAATTCTTCCACTCTACTCTGGGCTGATTAGACCTCAGTTGGAGTATTGTGTTCAGTTCTGGGTACCACATTTCAAGAAAGATGTGGAGAAATTGGAGAAGATCAAGAGAAGAGCAACAAAAATGACTGAAGGTCTAGAAAACATGACTTATGAGGGAAAACTGAAAGAACTAGACTTGTTTAGTTTAGAAAAGAGAAGACTGAGAGAGGACATGATAACGGTTTTCAGGTATCTAAAAGGGAGTAATGAGGAGGGAGAAAAATTGTTCTCTTTGGTCTCTGAGAATAAGACAAGAAGCAATGGGCTTAAACTACAGCAAGGGAGGTTTAGGTTGGACATTAGGGAAATCTTCCTGCCTGTCAGGGTGGTTAAACCCAGGAAAAAATTGCCTAGGGAGGTTGTGGAATCTCCCGCATTGGAGATATTTAAGAGCACCTTCAACAGACACCTGTCAGGAATGATCTGGACAGTGCTTGGTCCTGCCCTGAGTGCAGGGAACTGGGCTCGACCTCTCGAGGTCCCTTCTTGTTCTAGTGTTCTATGATTCTATGAATATTTTAGGATTCAGTTAACTCTGGAAGTGATCTAACAATCATATTTCTTTGCACAATATTCCCACTATTGTTTTAGAACATAGAAACACATATGGCACATTCATGTATACCTTCCTTAACAGTGTACTATGCCCTTTTGCAGGAAAAAATACTTTATCTTCTACTTTGCTATTTCTATATCAATGAACTTCTAGAAAGTTGCTTTGTGAATGTGGTAGAAGAGAGCATTTGAGAAGTTGATACTGGGGCAACTCTCTGCGTGCTAGAGTCCCTTCATTGGGCACATATAGGGATACCATATATAGCTGTATTTTAGATTTTGCCAGGAGAATAGTGGGAATGAGTATTGGTCAGATATGGAGTTCTGGAGGCTACCTGCAACTGTGTCCACAGACCAAAAGCACATGAGCAGCAGGGAAACTATAACCTCAAAATTATTTTAACAGCCATAGGATCTGGCCTTAGTGAGGATTCCTTTCCCCATAAAATCTGTATATGCTGAGCCTGCATTTCAGGGAGTTTTACTATTAATTTCAGTAAGGGTAAGATTTCACTCTTAGATTTTAGGGAATTTTCGGAGTAAACATTCTGTATAAAAAAGAGAGACCTATTATATACTTTGTAGAGAAATTGATTCCTGGTGTAATTCCATTGGTTTTTAACATATTTTACATCAGATATAAATTTTGTCCAGTGAGTTTATAATGAATTTAACTAAAGTCGTGATCTAGAATTTATAAGCCTTATATCAAAGTAATAGTTTTATGAAGAGGCAACAGTTTCCAATGTATTCCCTGTGGCAAAAATATAGGGATAGTAAAATATTTTGTATTATAGTCAAAGTCAGATCATTCAAAAGAAGAGTCAGTGATTCTAATCCTATAACTAAAACAGATTATACCAGAGTCTACTGTATATAGATTGTGTAGTGAAAAACTCCTTTGTTATCTTGATACTGAGCTCTGCATGCCTCCAGCCATGATCTATGATCTCTTCTGATTGTAGATCGCATCTTTTTAGATCTTGGCTCCAAAGCAAAATCATTATTTTGTTTTATTAAAAGTATCCTTGAGAAGAGAGGAATATTTGTTTTGCCTGCAGAAAAGGTAACTATAAATAGTTATCCAACATGTTTGTGTGTTTGTTTGTTTGTTTGTTTGTTTAGATAGTGTGAGTGTGAGTCATCAGAGCTTTATCACAGCCTTTCTTACAGGTTTCATGGAAAGTAGAGCTGGTCAAATACTTTGTGGTTAATAACTTGCCCATTTTTGTGTTGTGAATGGTCAGTTAGCATCTTACATTTGCGTGCAGTGAAAATAATGTATTTATCATCTAAGAGATTCTATTCACCTTCCTCACTGTGAGCAGAATCTTGCTCTGAATATAGACCCACTGGCTTCAGTGTGAGTACTTGAGGGGTAAGGTGTTACATTATCTGAAGAAGAGTATCACAACTGGTTCCAAATCATTCCTGGCATGTTATTAATTGCAGGTACTTGCTATAAAAATTTTGTGGAATGGATAGTACTTTAGGACCTGGTAACACTATTAATAAATGCCAACTACTGCAGTGTATTTGTTTTTGTTGTTTTGTTAAGTGGATTGGTGTATTTACAGATGAAGTGACATGCACTGGACCTGGGGGAGGGAAAGTAACTATAGATATTGCATAATTAAAATAATTATAATTGTCAAGTAGTCTCGAATGACTGCAGAGCAGGTGTACGATGACTGCTAAGAAGCAGGGCACAAAACAATTAACTCTGATAAACTTAGCTTTCACTAAACAAATATCAGATGTGAACTCCTCAAGCACTATAACAGCCTTAATAGTGTGTCACAGACAGTCTCTTGGGTAGTCTGGTCTATCAGGCCACCCAGGCAAGCTTGCCATTGTGTTAGCTGGTCCCTTACTCCAAACTCCCCCTCCTCCCCCAACAATATTCATGTTACTCCACATCCCAAGTCACCTAACTCCAGGTCAATTGCACCTTAGATGCTAGCCCCCCCCCCCAAATCTTGTAGATAATCTATAATAAATTAACTAAATATTTATTAATTAATGAGTTATTTACAAAGTTGAAACAGATAAACATATCTGCAAACAAATTAGAGTTGTAATATGCAAACTCTATATTTCCTCTAAAGCTAATCCAGGCTAAGAGTAAGAGTTCCACGGCTTATACTTCAAAATGTTTCCCTCTCAAAGTCCAAGTAGCATAGAGTTACAGATTCTTATCGTCAGGGATTATTTATTTTGTTTTGAAACCCTAAATGATGATGCTGGCTTGGGAATTTTTTTTTGGGGGGGGGGGGGTAAAGAAATTTGTCACATCCCTTCAGATAAAGTGAAGTATAGAGAAACAGAACTTCCTGTTGGTTTGACAATAAAGTATGGTAATGTATCTATTTTTTTCTGTGTAGTGCTGTACTAATCTCTGATTGTTAATATTTGATGTAAATAATTACAACTGAACCTGTTATTAAACAACCTTGAGCTGTAATTATCTCAGACATGCAACAAAGCTGATGGAATGAGTCCACATGCACATCTCCTCTTCATGGGTGTTGGGAGAAGCAATTATAATTTTTGTCCTTTGATATTTCACAATGTCTCATTTGGTTTCAATGAACCTGCTTGGCCAGCACCTAACACTTTGTGTAGGAAGACAGCATTTTACAATGGTAAATGCTTCTTTCCTGTTTGATGACTTATATTATTTGAAAGATTTAGCTTGCAAACACTGTATAAGATTATAATATGGGTTTCATAATCAGGAGTGCTGACCAGCACCTGGTGACTAAGGGGTTAACTCAGGTACCTAGCAAAGGCAGTCAGCCAATAACAATACAGGAATTTCAAACTGGAAAAGAGGGACTTAATCTCTCTCTCTCTCCTTGTTTAAGATTAGAACAGTTTCTCACAGGGATTGAAGGAGATGGGAGATGCTTCTCTCTCCAAGAACAGAGTTCTTGAAATGTGTAAGTAGGGAAAAATTTAGATAGTCCATCAGCGTTTATTGTTTTCCTTGCTTGGGGGTTTGGAAATCATGTCTGAGCATGCTATTTGTTTGTGTGTTTTTTTCTCTTTTGTAACTAAGCATGACAGCCCAGAGGTTTTCACTGAGTATTTATCAAATGGTGGCTCTTTCCATCTAGCTAATTTACTATGCTTGCAACTGTAGTTTTGTTTTGATAAAGAAAGATTTTTTTCCCTAATTAATCAGTATTGATTGATTGTTGTGTCCTTAGGACTCAGAACCTAGTTACAAGGGCAAAGTCCATTGTTTTCTATGGATTCCTTCTGTTTTCCCAACTCCAAGCAAGATGGAGGTTGGGGTAGGAGGGAGAGCTTTTCCTTAGAAAGGGGATTTCCTAAGTGATATCTTCCCTGATTTTCTTGGAATTACCTGGGTGATGGCAGCAGGTCCCCCAAAATCTGGGTATTAGGATTTTGTGGGGAAGCTTTTTGTAACAGAGCCTGTAGAGGCAAGGTTTTGGAGTGCTCTTGAAGGACCCCAACTTCTACATTCACCATGCCAGAGTGGGGAACAGCTTTGACAATAGGGTACAATTTTTACAAGTGAGATTACCCTATGCAACATTCTAAAAACATTTCATAAAGCCTAAACACTAAACCCCCAAGAAATTTAAGATCGGTTTTAACAATGCTAACACACAAGTGATCGAGAGTAGTTTTTAGACATGTATTGGTCAGTGTACTGTTGAGGCCTAGGTATAATCTGGCACTGGGCTGCCAGCATCAGAATAATGTGTACTGAGAGTAATAAATCAATAGTATATACATTCAAATACCATAATACTAATGACAAGCCTGGAGTTAGTAACAGCATAAATACCACATTTTAGTAGCCAGCCAAAACATTTTTAAAAAGTAGTACAAAAATAAATATTCATTGGAGACAGAAAAGTGTCAGGAAAAATTAGGAATTAGGGTAGGTGAGTTAAACAGCACTCACACAGAGGAATATAATAGCAATGAAAGAGCAAAAAATAAAGTAAAGACATTAAGAATTAAGTAAGCATATAAAATAACTACAGCTCCTATCCTGTATATTGTGTATACAAAATGCTGGGCCTGTGCAGAGCCACACCTCATGTATTCACTGTATGACAGGGACCTAAACAGAGACAGAGACAGAGACATATTTATTTTAAAATGTGACTAAAAATCAGCCTGGTCACTTAACCCTAGCTCACAAACACCAACACTTGTGAGTCAACTGGCCCATTGACTTTAGTGGAAGTATTCATATGCATAGAATTATTTCTGGACATAAATCCTTTTTTGAAGAGGGACCCTAGATTATTCAGTCTTTATTTCAAAGAACTTCCTATTAAATTGCTAGCATATATTAGGCACCACAACAATTCAAATAAGTACAATCAGGCAAAGTTTTAAACAACAGTAGTGTAATATCTATTCTACAATATTATGAGTCTTTTAGCAAGAAGATCAACAGCCTACACTATTTCCAATTGGTGCAGTTATATGAATAAAATGTAAACAACAAGTTCAGTGAAAAAGATTTTTTTTACCCACTAATCACACTAAAATATTCAACAGTAGGAAGTCATTTATGCTAGATTGAAATTTTCAGTTTTGTATACCTTTTAGTGTTTGCTTCTCTTATTATGCCATGCCAATATACTCTACATTTTTACTGAATTGCTTAGCATTTCTGCACCTTTTAAATCTGTGCAGATGCATGATAATAATATGCAGTGCTAATATGAACTATTAGGAAATTGATCACAACCAGATTTTCATATTATGTAAGAATTACGGGTATCTCCATCAGCTTTCTATTAGCAACATACATAGGCATAAAAATCTCTTTTAAGGGTATTAGAATTACATTTTTTTGCTTGGCGCAAAATATTTGAATGATACGAATTATAGCACAAACTACTGAAGAAAAATAGTGTCATTGAATTTAGAACGGATGCCCTTTATTAATCATAAGTAACATCAAAACTGGAAACTATACACATACATCTAAATCTACACCTATATAAAAGCACATCTACAGTCAATACAGAAAAATTGTGTTTAGTATTCATAGGTTTTGAACGTATGGTATCAAGTAATTGGAGACTCTAAATTCATAATTCTGACATATTTTGACTTTTGAATGCTTGACTAATACCTTAATAATGTTTTTAATGTAGCTTGTCTATATAGTTAATACAAAGAAGGCAAAAGGAGATTAATAAAAACACTTATAGCTCAGATCCTACAATAGGTACTATGTGGGCAGATTGCAGTTTCCATGCAAACTACCACTGACTTCACTGCACCTTTGTGTAGGTACAGCACCCCCACTTGCATGTATTCATAAAAAGAAAAAGAAAAAACCCCAAAACAAAACAACAACAACAAAACTCTGTGATTCAGTAACCTATTAGTGCCTGTAAAACCAATTGGAAAGGGACACAATAGCCTGGTCTACAGTATAGTGTAAGGTTGACTTAAGATATGCAATTCCAGCTCCTTTAATTATGTAGCTGGAGTCATAAATTGTGTTTCTGCACTGTCAGCAGTATGGGAGGTATGGCAGGGTCAGTCCCACTCCTGGGCCCCTGACCCCTGTTCAGCTCACTGTCCCACAGTCTAGAAGCCTCAGTAATATGGCTTACTTGCCTTGGTTTGAGGTTTGTTGTCTCCCTGTAGTCTTTTAACAAGGTCGATGCTGTTCTCTTGACTCCTCCGGTGCCTTTTTTCTCTCCAAACTCTTCCTCTACTCTCCAAAACTCCTCCACAGCTCTCCAAACTCTCTCAGTTCTTCAAACTCCTTCTCAATTCACTCCACACTCTCACAACTCTCCAAACTCCTTCTCGGCTCTCTCCACACTCTCACAACTCTCCAAACTCCTTCCCGGCTCTCTCCCTCCTCACCCACAGGGAGGGTTCTTAAATAGGCCTCCAGGCAGCCTCAATTGGTTTCACCTGCGCCTTAATTGATTTTGCAGCTGCCCTGTCTCAGCTGCCCCTAATTAGCCAGGATTGCTGACTCTCTCTGCCTCTTTCCCCTGCTGTGTCATCCCTGCTCTGTCACAGAGGTTAACAGGAGTAAACACTTGTGTCAGCTTCCCTTACTCATCACACTTCTGAGGTACCCTCTGAGTTCAATTTATTGGGTCTATTTATCGGGTCTAGACCCACTAAATTGAATCTGGGAAGATCGACTGCCTCAGCATCGATCTTCCACTTAGCTTAGACATGGCCAGCGTGAAGTGCATATGGGTTATAGCAGTGTTTCTCAACCAGTGGGGAAGCATACCGTTAGGGGCACATGAGAGAAGTCTAGGGAGTACATCAACACAAGTGAAATTTGGCAAAAAATGTCCAGGATTTTGCCCTGAAAAGGGGATCAGGAAAGGGGTGGCACATGCCTGTCAAATGGAATGTTTGGAGCCGTGAACCTTGACGTTAACAGCCGCTCTGTGCACGCGCCCCAACGCTGGTGGGAAAGGTGCATGGCTGCGGTAGAGATGGCTCCGGTAAGACCCAAGGGCAGTTCCAAGTTGGGAAGTGGGTTTGGGAGGTGAGAAAAAAAAATCAATTCCATGGCCACCTCTTCTAGTTTGTTTCCTCTCCAGCAGTGTCCCCGGGGTGCTCCAGAGGGGTGGGCGACTGAACCTGGAGATGCACATTACGGTCACTCCTGCCAGCTGCTCAGTACAACGCATCCCTATCGTCCCTTCCCCATGGTGCTGCGAAGAGGAGCTAAAAGGTGGTGAAGTGGAACAATAATCTTTGCTCCAAAGGACACCCCCCCCATCAGTGATGTAGCAGGGGGGGAGGGAGGCAGTTGCCCCTGGGTCCCACACAAGGGGGGAGCCAGGCTGAGGTGGGAGTGCATGGCCCCACACAGTGAGTCTGGCACTGGCGAGCCACTTACCCCCTGCAGACAAGCTGCCGAGGTAGGGTTTCCAAATTTCTGGTGCTCGGCTCTGGAAGAAGGGAGGGGCATAGGGTTAGAGTGGGGGGTGCAGGAAGGGGGTGCCTGGCTCTGTGAGAGGCTGAGGGCATTGGGTTAGAGCAGAAGAAGCTGAGGGTACTTTTTTTTTTAGGGGATACTTTATTAAAACAGATTGGGAAACACTGGGTTATAGCAATCCCCTGAGTCTGGTTTGTATATTCTAGTTTACTAAAGTATCTCAAGTGAAATTTCAAATAGAAACCAGTATTTCACTGGTGATCAATAGCATTATGAAACGTATTGATGTTATAGAAGTAGTTATGTTTGTATTTACTGTAAATATGTCCTTAAAGTCTATGTCTAGGCACAGGTCCCCAGCAAAGATAAAATAACAGGTTGCCTGTCAAACAGAACACACTTATTTACCGCTTTACATGTAAATTGAGTGTAAATTCCAAACAATCCATTTCTTATCACCAGGCAGAACTGAATGAAAATGAAAGTTTGTATGAACGTCAGAAAGAAACAGCAGGGGAGAGGGTAGGAAAACTACTTCCTGCTAAGGACTAGTGGTGGTGAAGTGCCTGACAACATTTCCCAATATTCCTGGGAAATATCACGTCAACTTTTTTTTTTTTTTGCCAAGACAAGTATACATTTGAAATTAGTGAATGGGTTAATAGAACACATCAGAGCATTGGGAAATGGTTCAGAAGCATTGAGAGGACCAGCTTTTTTAAAGATGTTTGAGAACAATGAAACAGACTACCACAGAGATAAAGCTTCCTTGTGCAGGAGACACAATTTTCCTAAGGGCCAGTCCAAGACTGCAGCACAAATTGCCATAGAATGAGCTGAGAATTTTTGTTGCTTTGATAAGCTGCCTTTTTGAGAGCATGCCATTATTTCAGAGCATTTTGTAAAGGCACATTAAAATTAAGAATGCGTGACCAGCATCTGTGTACCTCCCACTGAGAAAAGAATACAGATGCCAGCATAAAGAGTTCTGTTCCAGCTGAGCTGCTCAGCAGACCTGTTGCTCTATTCAAAGCAATGTTTACTGTTCAATTTATAGCTCTGAATCTAGTAAATCCTTCCTGAATTCCTCATCTTTAGGGCCTAAAACTTATGGCCAGGGTAACTGCTAAAGTTTACTCAACTGCAAGTGAATACAGCAATTTTCTAGTTAATTTCCCCCCTAGAATAAATATATAGAAGATTAAAAAAATTATGACAAGAAGAATGTGGAAATGTTATTTTATTATAGGCATTTTGTTTTCTCCTGTTTTGTAATCATTTGTCAGAACTCTTTGTAAACTGATCTTTTAAAATAAAACCAAACACAAATACCAATATTTAATTCACCCCAGAGGAAGCAAAATAAAATAGATATCAGAAACTTGACTTTCACATTTGAAGTTCAACTGAAACTGATAACCAGATGGGAAATTTCACTTCCAAAGTTCTTAAACAACTATCTTTCTAACTTTGGTATGCTAACTGCTTAGGAGAGGCACAACAACAATGCTTACATTGCAGATAAATAATGTTGTTTAAACCTTGTTAGCTGATTTTAAGTATGCCAACAAAATATTAAAACTCCACCATCACTCTTTAGATGTAGAAGTTGCAATGGTGTTTAAATTACCTGCCATGATAAGGTTTTTAGAACATAAAAATATGAAAAAGAAGCATAAGTTTAGAAAATAAAAATGTATAGACCAGAGCCAAAATCCTAATGATAAATAGTTCAGAATAATATCTAGTATTTGTATTGGTGCCTGAATATTAATTTTGGTCCTTTATTAATAATACTCTCAAATTCTATTCTATGAAGATAAGTGCCTTTCTGAGCATCAGATAATTTCAGAGCTCCAAATTAACAGAAATACTGAACACCAACATGAAGTCCATGGGAGCCGCAGATGGTCAGCATCCCTGAATTTTAGGCCCAAGGAGAAATTCCTGAAGTTGATCAGCATCTAAAATATCACTTGAATAGATTTTAATATGTTTTAATAAATTTTATTAGCTACAAGTGACTTTTTCTTGTAATATTCATAGACAGTTTTTCTAAGGCAGTGGGTCTCAAAGTGTAGCCCAACCGTCTTTCAGGTGGGTTGTTGGCTGGGGGCTTAGAACCCCCTTCTCCCATCACACACACAGGTGTTGGAAAGGCAGTGCTGGCTTTCCGCTGCGGCATGGAGCCCCAAGTCTCAAGGGCAGGATTTAGCTCAACGGGGGGTTCTGGGGAGGATATGGCTCCAAGTTCTCCCCCTCTCCTTAGCTGGAGGCTTTCCTCAATGCTCCCATTGGTCAGAATCACAGCCAATGGGAGCAGCGAGGGGAGGTGCTTGGGAGAGGTGGGGTGTGCACAGCGAGATAAGTGGCCCCATCACCCTTAGAGGTCCTGGATCCCCTTCTTGCTGCTGCACCCTCCTTGTCCAGACATCACACACACACCCTGCTCCTGAACCCCACCTCCCTCCCATCAGACCTCTCCCGCACCTAACCTCCTGGCCAGACCCCCACCCTCATCATGCCCCTGAATCCTACCATCTAGTTTGTCCTCATGTGGAACATAGGCCATAGAACATGTCCAAAATAATTTCCAGCGCATCTTTTAGGGTGCTTCTACACTGCAGTGCTTAACTCAAAATAAGCTACACAAATCGCATATCTAACTTTGAAATGGCTTATTTCAAAATCGGGAGTGTCTCCACAGCACTTATTTTGAAATAGAGCAGTCTTCCTTCAAATTCTCTCAGGGTACATCTACACTTGCTCCCTATCTTGAGATAGAGATGCAAATGTAGCCAACCAAAATTGCTAATGAAGCAGGGATTTAAATATCCCATGCTTCATTAGCATAATCTCGCCTGCACGCTAGTCTAATCCCCAGCTGATTCGAACCAGGAAGTGTGCTCCAGGCCATGTTAGTTCGAATCAAACCTCTTGGTTTGAACTAACATTACTCCTCATGATATTTAAATCCCCGCCTTATTAGCAATTTCGGTCGGCTACATTTGCATCCCTATCTCGAGATAGGGAGCAAGTATAGACGTACCCTCGCTCCTCGTACAATGAGGGTTATCGGAGTTGGAGTAAGAAGTCCTTCAGCTTGACAGTATTTTGACACTTTCAAAATAACTGCCTGCTGTGTATGCACGGACTGAGGCTATGTCTAGACTGAAGGCTTCTTTTGGAAGAAGCTTTTCTAGAAGAGAGCTTCTGAAAAAACTTCAGAAAGAGAGCATCCACACTGCCCAAGTGCAACAAAAAAGCAATCTGCTTTTTCAAAAGATAGCATCCACACTGAAAGGACGCTATCTTGCATTTAAGCCGTGATTACTATGGACTATGTGATTACTATGAGTGGCCACCAAGGCACCTGTGCTTTTTCCTCTTTCGAAAGAGTTCCCTCTTCCCTGTCTACACATGCCTTTTTCTGAAAGAGTTCTTTCGAAAAAGGCTTCTTCCTCATAGAAAGAATTTTACCAATGTCAGAAAAAACCCTCTGTTCTTTTGATTTTTTTTTCAAGAATGCAATTGCAGTGTGGATGTAAGTGAAGGTTTTTTGGAAAAATGGCAATTTTTCTGGAAAAAACAACTCTGCAGTGTAGACATACCCTAAGTTATTTGGGAATAGCACTAGTTATTTTGAAATAGTGTTGCAGTGTAGACGTACCCTTAGAAAAAAAATGCAATTTTGATAAAAAAATTGCCACGGATGAGGAATCCATCATAATTTTGTTAAATTATTCAAATCACCCTTAAAATATACATGCGATTTCCAGTCTGAATTTATCTTGCTTGGTTCATATTACATCCCTCTCTGCTAGACTCAAGAGCCCATTGTGAAATATTTGTTCCCTATATAGATACTAATAGATGGTAATCAAGTCACCCCATAACCTTCTGTTTGACGCTAAATAGATTGTGCTTTTTGAGTCTATTATTACAAACACACTTTTTCTAACTCTTTAATCATTCCCGTGGCTCTTCTCTGAATCCTCTCCAACTCAAACACCTTCTTGAACTGTGAACCCCGGAACTGAACATAGTATTCTAGCAGTGGTTACTCCTGGGCCAAACCCAGAGGTAAAATAATCACTCTCTTCAGGCATCCCAGCATTGAATTAGACTTTTTTGCCTCAGCATTACACTGGGACCTCATGTTCAGCTGATTATTTACCACAACTTCCATAATTTTGTCAAAGTCATAGCTTCCTAGGATTGTGTCTCCCATCCTATAACTATGGTCTGCATCCTTTGGTCCAGATATATGCATTCAACCATATCAAAATCCACATTATTTGCTTGTATCCCATTTATCAAGCAATCCAGATCACTCTAAATCACTGACCTGTTCTTTTCATGATTTTTCAATTTCCCCAAAATTGTATCAATGACGAAGTGTATTTTTCTGTTCAGGTCATTGATAAAATATTAAATAGGATGGTGGTAAAGAAGAGATCCTTAGTGTAAATCACTATAAACAGATCCACTCCATGACTATTCCCTGTTATCATTATATTTTGAGACATATCCATCAGCCAGGATTTAATCTTTTTAATTTTTGCAATGTTAATAGTATATTGTTTCATTGTTCTTTTAATCAAAATGTTGTCCAGCACCAAGTAAAGTGCCTTACATAAGTGTAATTGTATCATGTCAACAATATTATCTTTACCAACCAAACATGTAATTCATAATAAATATCAAGTTAGTTTTGACAGGATCTATTTTCCTTTAACTCACTTTGATTTGCATTACTCATTTCCTTAATTTATTATTAATTGAGTACTGTAACAGCAGCTCCATTCTCTTGCCCCAGGATTGATGTCAGGCTGACAGGCTTATAATTACCTGGGTCATTCCATTTACACCTTTTATAAAATAGCACAAAATTAGTTGTCTTACAGTCTCTCAAAACTTCCTTTCCAAAGTCCTGCAAGGCTTAATGTGTGTGTTGAGGTTAGGGGGAATCCAGTATCAGTGGTCCAGCAAGTTCCTCAACTAACTAAAAAGTTAGTTCTTTTAACTCTTAGATGCAAGTTATGTAGACTTGCTGACCTTAGTAGCATCTGTGTAACATGCTCCAGAGACAGTGGTGGAATGAAAACTGTTACTAACATATAATGAGACTGCATTATATGGTTCCCCTCTCCCCCAAAAGAGAACAGAAATATCTATTTAACATCTCAACCTTTTCATTATTATCGATAATGCTGCCATTTCCATCTAGTGCTAGACTAACATCATTGGTAATTTTTTTTGGCAAGTATCTTTATATAAATATATTTATAAAATACTCATTATTGTCATTAAGTCTGCTGGCCATAGGTTCCTTCTTATGTCCTTTGGCTTCTCTTTTCAGTTTTACAAAGGCCATAACTTCTGATTAATATTCATTACTATTTAATATTCATTAAATTTATTTCATTTGTTTTATATTATGTGTGTACATGTGGACACACACACACACACACACACACACACACACACACACACATACACACTTCACTTGCCCTTCAGAATAGTTTCTCTCTTTTATTTATTTAATTTTTTAAACTATCATCTCCTTCTTCCTCAGTTGTGGGATTGTTACTTTGTGGGCATCCAAGAAAATAGTCTCACGATTCACAGTTAACATTCACATTTTTATGATTAAATTCTTCCTCTCAGCTGAAATGAATACTAATTGTTTTCAATCTTTTGGACTACTAAAGAACCAGTATGTGAGTATAATATATGATAGTACTGGTCTGGACTTTATTATAAATGTGATCAAGTCATGATCACTTGCATGTAAGATACCTCCCATTTTTAGTTCTGTGATCAATTCTTTATCTGTTAAGACAGGGTCGAATAAAGAATTCCCCTTTTTAGAAAAATGTCACCTGCAACATTTAGAAATTCCAAGGATGTTTTAGAACTGACAGCTTATGTCACTTATATTGACATCCCCATTAATCACTACAGAGTTCCCCTTCCCCTGGTCCACACGCACACTGTGGATAAGTGATTAATGAAGAAGTCATCCTGTTTCCTATTGTGATTTGGTGGTCTGAAACTGACACCAACAAATACCCCATCTTTTGTTTTATCTGTTAGGACATTGTTATCACAATTGTTTTCTTCCCAATTAACTGATGACTTGGAAACAGATAATGTCATTTTAGAGTGTACTAGTCCTCTTTCTCTTTTGCTGACTAGATAAATTTCAGCAGCTTATAACCCATTGATTTTAACAGTTGAATTATATGAGAACTATCTTACTATTGTTGGAGAAAGAGTATTATATTTGTATTTTAGGTTTAATAATGTAGTAATGTAAGGTAACACATTTAACATTTTATTAATCAAGCCCTTTAGTTAAATATACATTTCTTTGTTTTAAAGTTTAGTGAGTTTAGTAAGTAAAGAGATAGAGTTTTGGTATTGTGTCTATGTGAATGAGATTAGAGGAATGCTGAAGGCTGGAGTCTTAATTGTTTGATTTACAATGTCTTTTGCTTTGCCCAATATGAGACACTGTTGTTTAAACTTTTCTTTGAAGGTCCTTGTAAAAATTATTTGTGTGTGAAAGTGTTATGTATGTATCAAGATAGAGGTGCGAAGGTTATCCTCAAAGCCAGATGGCCAAGAAAGGAGGGGTGAGGCATGGATGAAGACAGACTTGTTGGCATCAGAGGAACCATCAGTGTATATCCATGGTCAAAAATTGATCAGATTGGCAGACCATTCTAAAGTGGCATTCTACTCTAAAGTGGAGCGAGCACCCCCCAAAAGACAATTGATTACAGGATGAGCTTTTCGGAGATGTTTTTGAAATGATTAACAACAAAAAGATAACACACCAGACACAGACTGGCACAGCGAAATCCGTAGACTTCAGCAGAGAAAATGGATTATAAAAGCAGGGTGCTTTGCTATGGAACTTTGGGTTAGTATTAATACCAACTCCAGGAGAACATCGGATCGCGACCGACAAAGCCCGGCTCCCCCTCTGAGATTGATCTGGCTGGCCGCTAGATTGATCCAGACTCTGAACTGGTAACTATAACATCATCTGGCAGGACTGTGCGTATGGTGTTTGTGTGTGTGAGTGACTGAAAAGCATATGCTACTGTTGTATTCTCAATAAATGAGGCGTACTTCCTTTTCCCCTATAAAAGATCTTGCATGCTTTGTTTAAGCATAACACTATGACACTCTAAACCTTAAGGCTTGCTCAGGATGATCAGAGACAATCTCAATAATGTTTTTCCATCTTGTCTACACAAAACAAATTAGTACCTTATTACTGCTATTTCTTCCAAAAGTGTGGCTGCATTCCTGACAGGAACATTATTCAACATGGTTATAAACAGGGTTCAGCTGCTTTTAACACCTTTAGTGGGAGATGCTAAAGTCAGTGGTTACTTATCCCTGCATGACAATATGGGGTGGGCAATAAGTGACCTGCAAGCCAATAAGTGACACAGTTTGCCAGGGGTAGCCCTGATGGGCTGCCAAATACTTTATTTAATGTGAGCATCTGCAAGTACAGGCACTTGCAGCTCCCACAGTTTGCCATTCCTGGCCAATGGCATGGTCACTGCTTCCCGCAGCTCCCATTGGTTGGGAATGGTGAACCATGGTCAACCGTAGCTACAAATGGCCGTACCTGCAAATACTCATGTAAATAAAGTGTCTGGAAGCCGCTAGGGACTAATGCCAGTGAACCACATTATTACCCACCCCTGCTGTTATGTGACAAGTTTATTAACATTTGTCACTCTGGTACAGAACATGTGAATGGAAGAAAGTCATGAAACTTCCTCTACACAATACTGGTATGGTTTGGATATTACATTTGGAGGTTATGCCTCCCTGTGGTCTAAAATTCATTTAAAATGATCTCTAATTTTGTATGACAACTTACAAGTATATAGATAATGGCTGGTAGGTAACAGTGCAGTGACATTTATTTCATTACATTCCACTTACCAGTCTATTATGTTTCCTTTCTTCATCCTTCATGGAGAAATAAGCAAATCTGTTTCATACCCACATTTAACGGGTTTTATTAAGCAGCTCTTTCAAATGCAGCAAGAACACTTTTGTAAGTAAGATCTCAAAATCTTGTTTTATATCTTCTTAAAATGCCTTACACTTTTTATTTTCACCAGAATTTTCCAGAATTAAACTTTAAGTTGCCACTGAAATTAAATAAGATCTTCATGGTCTTTAAGGAGTCATATTTAAAATGTTCAGCTTTATTACTTGCTTTAGTTCAATTTGAATTGTGGTAAATCTCATTATTTGGAGGAACCAAACCATATGGAGGTGGATTTTTTTATTTGTTTTGTTTTTTAAATTTTCAGGATGGTTCCTGTGCTGGGACCAAAATTTTGTATTTGCTGATTGATTGATTGATTCTACGTGGTTAACCTTAAAGGCCTATGAAGGGATTAATGAGCTTTTATTATTATACTTGCTGGGGAGATATTTTGATTGCTAGCATGTATTTATTAGAAAAGGGATTATAGCAGTATTCCAGTTTTCACCTAGACATCTCAGTCCCACAATGCTATTTACTGAACAATCATATAACAAAGTGACTATCGTTGTCCTTAGCATTTTAAAATCTCAGTGTAAGATGAGCCAACAGAGGACACAAAAAATAGAAGAGGAAAGCACAAGGTAATAATGATATGCTATTAATCAATATGATATGCAGCAATCCTAGCTACCTAACCATTATAATTATTATAGCTATGTTAAATCTAGATAGCATAAAAGGCGCTTTTTTTTATAAATCAAAGTAAAAAAAATTAAAAAATAGTGAATTAGTTGTGTTTACCAGCCTATATATCTAGATAATCATTGTAGCAGATATAGTATGTCCAGTTAGTATTCCAATAGAATTCCAGAGGATTCTTTTTTGAAACAAATTTTGTTATATTTCAAAGTGAGTTAACTCTCTGGGCATTGTGAGATCTGAAAACAGTAGGTGAGACGGATTTTAATGCGATAACTAAGATGACAACTTTGGAGGGCAAGATAATAACATTACATTGAAAAAAATAGAGATTTTTTTTCTGAAATTAAGATGATGAAATTCAGAAAAGGAAGGAAAAATAAAATGTGTAAACACATAATGGGGAATAACTGGCTAGGAAGCAGTACTGTGGAAGAGGATTTGAGAACCAGGGGCAACTTGTGTGGTCAGCCTCCATCTGACTCCCCCCATGTTACTCCTCCCCTCTCTACTGTTACCCTGGAAAAGAACTGGGACAATGCCTCCTCCACCCTAGACCCCATCCCTAACCTACCTCTTCCCACCCCAACTTGTCCTTGCTCTGCTCCATGCCACCGCTTCTTCCAGGCTCCTTGTAGTAAGGCAGTTTGGCGTCCCTCTGACCTGGAAGAGGAAGAGCTCCCCAGACACCCTAGTGGGCAGGGCCAGAACAATCCAACCCTGTCCCCAGGAAGCAGAGGGGAGGGGCCAGAAATATGAAGTCTGGAGCTAAGAGCTCGGTTGGGCCCCAGACACAAAAGAAGCCAAATACCTTGTCTGAACTCCTGAGGTAGAAGGCTCAGTTAGGAGGAGGAAAACTGGTCAGGACTGCTGGTGCTCCCAGAAATCTCACCAGGACCACTCACAATCCCAGATCTTGAGCTGATGGAAACGCTGCCAGAGTTTTTATTCCCTCCAGATTTGAAGGAGCTAGAATAGAGCTTGCTAGGGGAACTGGGAAGTAATCTGGGGTAGCCGACCTATGTCTGGCTGAGGAAATGGAGGTAAACTGAATCAGCATGTTGCGGTCAGAATCCCTGCTGATCCAGTGGCAGCTGGAGCCACTATTGTTAGGGCCCTCAGCTGGGATGCAGTAGATCAGATAGGCTTGCATCCCTCTTCCCCCTGCAACCCCAATTCCTGGGTGGTAGTCTTCCCCCTCTTTTCACCTGTGCTTGTTGCCTCTCCTGCACAGAGTGTTTGGGGAGTCACATGTCCCCTCAACATCCCATCACACATCTTAGGGCTACAGTCCATGCCTAGGGCTATAGTCAATCACATCTTGAATATGAACCAACAATGAAATCTCACTGTAAAAAAGATCACTGATACCATTTTTGGATGAATTAACAGGAGCGTGGTATCTAAGAAATAGCAGATAATTATCCCATTCTGCTAGGTATTGGTGAGGTCTCAGAAGTTTCAGAAGAGGTTTAGAAAACCTGATCTATGAGGAAATATTAAAAGAAGATCTGAGGATATTTAATCTTGAGGAAAGATGACCAAGGAGGAACCCAACAACAATTTTCAAATCTGTTAAAGGTCACAATAAAGAGGATAATCATCAAATTATTCTCCACAGAATAATAATTGCAGAACTGGACACTATACTCCCAACTAAGGCCTAATACACCTGGAGTAGAACAGAAGAATTACTTCTCTTTTTCTGCTTACAATACTCCTGCTAATACATCCCAGGATGATGTCTGCTTTTTGCATCCTATTACAACAGTGTCACCTTGTGACTCATTTATTTTGTGGTCCATTATGACCCATTACTCCTTTCTAGACAGTCATTTCCCACATAGCATGTGTGCAACTCATTGTTCCTTGCTACATGGTATATTTTGCATTTGTTCAGATCACTTTCAGTTTCCATCCTGTCCTCCAAAGCACTTGCAATTCCTTCCACAAACATAAGTGATTCTCTATCCTTATCTAAATCACTGCTGAAAGTATTGAACCGAACTGAATCCAGAACTGATTTTTGAGGAACCCCACTTGCTATGCCATTCTAGCACAATTGTGAACCATTGATAATTACTCCCTATGAATGTTTATCCAACTAGTTATATACCAACGTTATGGCATCTCCATCTAGATTGTATTTTCTAGTTTGTTAATGATAAGTCATGCACAACTGTATCAAAGGCTTTACTAATATATAGATGTATATTTACTACTTCTGCAGCAAGGAGATTTAGGTTAGATATTAGAGAAAACTTCTTAACAGTAATTCCAATAAAGTGGAAGCCTACTCACTTGTGGTTTTTAAAGAGGAGGCTAGACAAATACCTGTCAGGGATGACCTAGGAATACTTCAACCTGCCTTAGGATGGATTAGAAGAGCTCTCTAAGTATCTCCTAGTGGGTACTCTGATCACTGGGCTATTGCATATGTTGGGGGCACCACCTCATCCTCCTTTTTTTTTTTTTTGGTAAGAAAGGGCTGATACTTGGAAGGATTCATGGCTATGAATCCCAAATGGAAGAAAATGCCTTACCTAATTCCAGCTTAGAGTATCTAAGCTTCACCCCCTCCCCCTTCACAGCATTTCCTACTATCTGAGATATGCAGCTCTGGGCCCAGCTTGTTGGCTTCTTAAGATTCCATTCTAAGGCAACCAGCTTACCCTAGGAATGATGTAGGCAAATAATGTGGGACCTTCCCTTTGTGGTCTCTGGGCACTTAAACATTAGACGTTCCAAAACAGAGCATTTTAGTGCTTAAGTCCCTTTGTGGGTTTAGCCCATTCTGATTACTTCAAGAAGTGTAATAAAGTAAAGGGAAATGGGTAATCAGTATCAATTGCTTTAGAAGCAGCAGAATTACTAACTCATAAATATCAAAGTCTTCTGCTTTTAGGGAACTACAGAGCATGGGTAAGATAGCAGTTATTTTTCACTGTATTCAAGATGTACCATCTCTATCTCCAGGAACAGAGAATTTTAACAGTGACATGACAGTTTCAGTGCAAGACCATGGGGACCAACTGCTTGCTATGCTGTTATAAGGTGAGATTACCATGACAAAATGATTTCTATACATGCCTGCAGGGAGCCCATTATGAGTCTATCTTGCTGGCATTACAGTGTGAAATTATGATGGGAGAAAAAATGTCATTCAAATTCAAATTGCATGACAGTGTTGTTCCATTGTGAATTAATGATATATAATAATTGGGATGCAAACCTAGGGAGTTTATGTTATGATTAGAGTTCTGCCTAGCTACAAAAATGTGCTTCCCTTAAAGTACTAGACACAAGGTAGAAGGTATAATTATTGAAAATTACCTCAAATTAACAATTTTTCCCCTCAAAGGAAATGTACACATTTTTGCACAAGTTAATGAATGAGTTATTTGGAAGGGGATTTATTTGTGTTTGTTTTATTATTTAGGGTAGAGGCCTAGGAGGTTGTTCATTTACACCTAGCTGAAATTAATCATTAGATATATTTTTCTCATAGTAGAAGGTCTGTCATTTGCAAAAAAAATGCCCCTATATTTATCTACAAAAAATCTGATGAAAGGCTCTGTATGCAACTAACCAAATGGGGATCTTTCTTATTTTTTTACTATCTATTAATCTTTGGGATAGTGGGAAACAATGAGGGGGCAGACTTAGTGCTGCTTCAGGCCTGGTGTCTTGCTGCACCCCGTTCAGAAAAGGGCAGTAAGAAAGGTCCTCTGATTTATGTAGAGTAGCTGTTTGGGAAGCAACCAATCATGGTCCAGTTAGCTACTGGGAGAGCTACTGAGCCAAAGTTAGTTTTGTATTTTATTGGGGCTTCAGGAAAGCAGAGGGTGCTCTGGCCTGGCTCCTGTACTCAAACAGGAAAAGATCCTAAAATAAGGGAGAAGAAGTTTCTGTGGAAATGGGGAAGTGTTACCCAGCAGCTCTGTGATTCTTGGGGAACCAGAACATGGTCACCTGTCAGCCTTGTGCTCTTGGGGAGCCAGGGAGTGACATTCATGGAAAACCACCCCCCTCCCTCAGGCCTCTGCTAGAATCAAAGACAAAGCAATGAAAAAGCCGGGGAAGACACACCTAAACTGCTTCAGACAAGGGTGATACGATTAAGGAAATACCCCAGCCTCATTTGCATTAAAGATGGAAAAGAGGGACATCTCATTAGCATACAGAATGGAGAGCAGCTCTTCCAAGGCAGGAACCGCAGTGAACTATGGGATACCGAAAGCAGAGAAGCACTGCCTGATGAGAAATCCCTGCTCCAGATGCTAATGAACCTAGCCCTGCTCACACCCAAATTAGTCATTATCAGACCAATTCTAGTAATGATCCTATTGACATCTAAAATACTGACGCTGCCTAGTTGCATTGTGAGCTGGTTCAAGGAACATCATCCATAACCAGGGGTTATCAATCTCTATTGTCTCGCCTCTTTCTCTTTGAACTATCTCTATAAAACTCCTATCCTTGCCCCAAGAAAAACTGTTCTGATACCTGGATTTAAACTGCATCAGTTCCATTGAGACTTCTTCATCTCCTGTCTGATCGTGCTGGGGACTCTGCTCTGCTTGTCTCCTGCCCTTTGGATCCCTGGCTACCATCATCATCTGGGAACCCCGATCAGTGCTAGCTCCATGGAGTGGTGAGGTCTCTCTCTCTCCTCCCATCAACAACCTCTCTAAGCATAGCCTCCTGACCCTGCCCTATGTAAACTGTTATATGGTTA
>CM057847.1:139863622-139874073 GCA_030068395.1 Apalone spinifera | reverse complement strand
TTTTTAGGTCTAGATGCACTAATTCAAATTAGCTTAGTTCAAATTAACTAATTGTAATTAAGCTAGTTCGAATTAGTGCTATAGTGTAGACATACCCTGAGAAATTAAACTCTGCAAAATAAAATAATATTAAAATAATTCACTATTGTAAAGCTAACATTATTAAGTCATTATTTGTTTCTATGTTTTGGGGTTGTTCCTCCTGTGTGGGATTTTGAGGTCAAAATAATATGTTAACCCCCTAGCCCCCCCCCCCCAGAAAAGAGCAAATGGCAAATAACTTTAATCAGGAGCTAAAACCCATGATTTAAAAAAAGTGTCTTCCTGGCATCCTGAGGGTGAATAAAAAAGAACATACCAGCAAAATTACTGTTAACCTAAAATTTGGTATAATGAAAAATAAGTTGTGTTATTTAGTAATTAATATGCGCATTCAAATCAGATGTCCCTTTAAGTACATCAGTGTTCTTACAGAGTTTAACATTTCTCTGAAGAAATCTATACATAATACAAATGTCAAAAGTAAATTAGTAAATGAAAATAGAATAAAACAAAGGTTGGAAAGTAAGAGGAACCCCCTCCCCCCAAAAGATTACTTAAATTTGAAATACATATCTTAGTAAGAAAAAAATGTATTTTGATTGCTTATTGGTAAGTAAATTATTATTTTAAGGTAACTGGATTAATGTTAACAGATAATGCATGCATTAATATAAATTTAAACGGTTACTCCTCTCCCCCTTTTCACAAAAATCCTTATCTTTTTTAAACTTTTACAAATCACCACATTTCCTTTACTTTTCTTAATGTTACCTGTAACAATAATATCAATGCATAAACTTTACATTTTTGCTCAACCATTTATTGGAATCACATTATGTTTTGACAAGGGTATATTGTACATTTAACTTACTGTCTTATATGCAGTAATTGATTATTCTTTGGCAAATCATTCTATAGAAATTCCTGATTCCCTGTGATAGTTAAAGAGACTACCTGGTGTGCTTTGTCAGACCTTCGTGAAACTTATACTTTTTGGAATATTGTGCAACCACTGGCTGAAGCAAGTGGTTCGGTTTGTACTCAGTACAAACATGAATAGGGAAAAAAGTTACTATGGATATGAATAGGGAAAGCAGTCACAGTTACTATGATCAGAGACTAAGCCACTTGTGGAAGTGTTCTATAAACTCCTTCATATAGAAGGATGTCCTACTTCAATCAATAATTATCCAGTTTGGCCAATGAGAAAGCTGAATGTCTTGTGGCAGGTCACTGTAGATCATCAAAAATTCAACCAGAAAATGTTTGGTATAATGTTCTCCTATAATGACCATCACACCCAGTTTACTTAGAACATTTAACAATGATCCTCAGTGCTTTTTTCATCCCATATATGTGAAATTGTTTTAATCAATTCCTTTATATTTTGTCATTGTAAATTGTTTTCAGTTTTGAACGTCAGCAATATATCTAGACCTGTCTCCCTTAGGACTTTTATCCATTTTCCATAGATAAACAAAGAACTTGTGATACGTTCTAAACCATCTGTTTGTTGTTTAGGGGTTTGTGTTTGCATGCATGTGTGTTTTCAGCATATGGATAACTTTTGTGTTGCTATCGTCACTTAAGCTCCACTTGAATTACTTCAAAAGCAGGATTAAAGCATAATCCAGCTAAAGCATAGTTATTAACTCAAATCAGATTTTTTGAGATATCAACCTGTTTAAAGATGGACAGTTTCAATTAAGAGTCTCTTATTGGTCATTGCTGCTATAGAATAAATCGAAATAATTATTTTAAGTTTAGGAATTCAAAGTTTAAAAAAATTAAAGCTCATTTTGAAAACATGGTTGCCAATCAACACGATGCTCTTTGTTTATAATTTCAGCATAAATATTAAAACTTAGTCTCTTATTATAACATGATTTTTAATACCATAAATATAAAGTACCTCAAATTAGTTTTCTTTAAAATTCCAATTAAAATTAAAAGAAAGAGTAATAGGTAGCCTAATTATTTGATTTGTTTTGTTTCATTGTTGTTGATGAATTTTAAGCTTTTAATTAATAATTTTACATGTTCAAACAATAATTTTGGGCCTGTATCTCTTGATTAAAAGTTGTGTTATCTGTTTGAGTTGTATCTTATGATTTTGTTTTTGTTTTTATTTTTGGAAACAAAAATAAATTTTAAATGCTCAATTATAGTTTTTAGGTTTACCATATCATTCCATTATAATGACAGTCATAACCACTGCCAAATGATTATAAGATCAATTCCATTATTTTTCAAATATCACCAAATGTATACTAAGAAATTCCCACTCTCATTATCTTTCTTTGTTCAAAGAAAGCAAGCTAGGGAGAAGGTTCAAAATGAGTGCAAAATAATATGAATAAGGTAATCATTTTTTTCTTTTTAAAAGCTTCTTAGCATATAATAAAGGTGCAAATAGTACAGTTGTAGGTACAAAAACAAGGAGTTCTCCTGTGGCATCTTAGAAACAAACCAAAATATATAGGAACATAAGCTTTCATAGGTAAGACTCATCTGATGAGGTGGGTCTTACCCACAGAAGTTAATGATCCCATATATATTTGTTATTCTCACAGGGTTCATCTACACAGCAGTGTTATTTCAGAATAACTGACATTCCAAAATAACAAAGAGCGTGTCTACAAGCCTTTATTTTTAATAATATTAAGCTGGAGGACTTGTTACTCCAATTCATGGTAACCTCATTTCACAAGGAGTACACGACTTCTAGCTGTGTAGACAGTGCCTAAAGCCGAGTTATGCTATTTTGACTTAAGCTATGCAATTGACGTAGCTGAAGTTGCATAGTTAAATTCGAATTTAGCCCTGCTGTGTAGGCATACCCTCAGGTGCCACAGGACTACTCGGTTTTTAAAACTACAGAATAAACACAGCTACCCCTCTGAGCATTATAAGTATGTAACAGATAAATATTAAAAATTATACATAAATCTTGTCTACCTATGTTACCAACTGTTGATGGTGGGTCAAACAATCCATAACAGAAACAGCATGCAGCTGAGCTACCTCCATGATAAGATCTCCAAATTCCAGTCCAGCTTGCTATCACAGAAGATTTACCATCTCTGCCTCTTTCAGATGCCCCAGGTTTCAAAAAGATGATGACAAATGCATACTGATAATCTACATGCCAGTCAGATGGAAAATTAAATATAAAGATATTGCAATTCCCTGAGAGAAAATCCTGACCACCAAATGTTTTAACTACTATCTTAATACTTGTGAAATTGATATATACATTTATGAATATACTTGATTGATTAGTATATATACAGACAAGGAGGTAAAGCTTGCCATGTTGGCAGGACAATTGTTTACTCTCCTTATGGAAGTTGTGTGTTAATCACCATAGTCAAAACCCTTGAAGACATTGGGCAAATCTAAGTTCTTGATATCATAAAGTATGAGCAGATTCTCAAATGGTATTGTACATGGCACATTTGTAGGGTATAAGGATGAAAATGTTCCAACTATTAAATCACATAAAAAGATTCATTTGTATTAGTATTAGGAATCATTGTGTGTTTGTGTTTCATAGTGGATTTACTCATGTGCTAGACCTCCCTATTGCTTCATTGAACAAACTGGCAACTATTTGTTCAGTAGCTTACCTTGAGAATGGCATCTTTAAGGAATGTCTTGACTTGCCACCATTCATGGAGTGTCAAAGAGAGACAGTCACAAAATCTCCCAAATGCAGTTTGTTATTTCATTCAGGGATATCAATGTGTGTACAAGTGCAATGTTTAATACCACAATTCCAGCATGTGGACATACGGCCTTGGCCCCACTTAGACAGATAAGCTGTCCACAACCTTGTGCTTAATAAGACTAAGCAAGAAGAATATCCAATGACAGGGAAGAAAATACTACACAGTTATCTACTGCAAAACCTTACATGTAGCATCACCATTTCTAAAACATGGTGATGCTACATGTAAGACACCCAGCATAAATCTTAGTGAGAAAAATGGGAACTTCAATTCCAGTTCTTCATGCCAACTATATAGTGAATTGCAAACCTAACCACCAGGAGGAATTACAAGAATGTATACCTTTGATGTACACATTCATTCTTAAACATTGAGGCTAAAACTCTTATTAAAGTAAAGGATATACATTTCATACAAAGAAGAAATAGTGACAGAAAAGCCAAAGAAACTCTTCTTCCTTTGCTGTGTGAGGGAGATGTTGACATTCTATTAACACATGCCTCAGTAGGTGTGACCTTGGCAGCTCTAATGGTGCTAGGTGATCCAGATTGCCATTGTATTGTTTTTGTAGCTTTACATATCTGGTTAATCAACTAAAGGTCAAATCCAAGTGTTTAGAATGCCATATTACCTATGCTCTATGCTGGAATGTATTGTACAACACCTTTTTAAAGAATTGTTTAAAATTATAAGCTGTATGCATATTTAAAAAAAGGTGTTTCCATAAAATAATCTCATGGTAGGAAAACAGAGAGTCTGTTGACATCTAAGATAGATTTTAAAGCTTGCATGGGAGCAATACTTCCATGATGTTTTCCAATTAAGATAAAGATGTCTAACAAAGAATGAAAAATTACTGTCAGGTAACCCAAAATCCATTTTGATAGCAGTTTTCATATATATTATATTACATGTGAAAACTGCTATCAAAATGGGTTCAGAGTTAATGGATTCATGGATTAATAAGACTTTGTTGTGATTGATTGATTGGATGGGATGGATAGATGGATAGATACCAAATGTTGAAGTGTTGAAATAGCTGGAAAAATGCAAAGGAAAAGGGTATCTTGGAACTAATTTAAAGATGAGAAATATGTACAAGATAGAGGAAATAGACCATGGTAAGAATGATGGTATAATTGATGGTCTAACTCATAAGGGAAGTAAGAGCATAACCGGAGTAGAGATAGGAATCTCTCTACAGGAGAGGTCTTCCACAACTGTTGGTAACTCCATGCTTCTCTCTTTACGTCCTATCTTACTAACTCATAAAAGCCAACTTATTCAAGACCAGTTGTTAAGGAAATCTGAACAAGGGAAGATTACTCACTGAATGTATAATCATAATTAAAACTCCTATGAATTATTAATTGGTTCTTGATTACTGATAAATTATTGATAACTGATTATTAATTGTTAATAGTTATGATGCAAACAGTGGAATTTCTAAAGGAGGAAGAATAGTTCAGGGCACACAGAGATGTTTAGACATATTAACTGAGTACATAACAGGGATATTTGGCAATATTATGGGTCAAGAAAGAAGGCTGCGAGAACAATGAAGAGGATATAGGAGGACATTGAGGAGTGAGATTGAAGGAAGAGAATTGATGTTTGGAAGCTAAGGAAGAAATGAAAATGTGAGATGATTATCTAGCCTAAACAAAAATGCAAAACCACATGAAAAGTTTGGAGAAAGCAGCTTTTTTCTGGATCATCAAATTGTTGAAACAACCTACAGCTGTTTTAATGTGGAGACCAGTGTACAATTACACACGGTTAACTTAGCCCTGGTCTACACCAGGGAGTTATTTTAAAATGACCCTCTTATTTTGAAATAATAAACAGAGCATCCACACTACCATGCCCATTATTTTGAAATAATGGACTGGTTATTTTGAAATCTCTAATCTTGCTTTCCTTGGGGAATAATGCTTATTTCAATTTTGTTATTTTGGGAGTTATTATTTTGGATTCAGTTATTTCAAAATAATTTCCTAGTATAGAGTTTACAAGGTTTGACATGTTTAAAAAGCTTGTATCAGACCAGATTCATGCTGAATATTTTTGTCTATTTTAACCTTCTGTAGTGTACATTACAGATACATTACAGCACTTCATACAGAACTGAGCAGAATGATAAAGCTTATAGTTATTGCCATTCTTTGGCTCTCAAAAAAATGAAGGCTACATTAAACTCTGCTCTAATTAATCTTAATTCACATAAGGACTATGCAAAAGAAAAACACAAATAAGATATACCAACAGCTCTACTGAAAGCATGTTTTGCAATTTAAAGGAGGGTTATAAAACTATAAAGATTTGTTTGGATAATGTGACTGATCAATTAAATCAATTCTGAACCTGAAAAATGAGAATACATTTGAGATTCCCAAGCATTCAATAAAAACAGTATCTATTTACCAGTTTTTCTTTATAAATAAACAAAATGCAGCTTATTGATAAATTATTAAAAGTTTGTACTCTCCGAAGTTGTGTATTAAGATTAGGTTGTATACTTTACAAAGGCAATTATATTCCTTTACCCTTGTGAAGCAATTATGTAGTTTTGGACGGAGTGAATGAATGAGGAATGTGAGTGTTTGAAAAGAAATAAAACCTCAAAGGCTACTCAGTGTCCAAATGACCAAAGGCGGAATGGGGGCACCAAGACACTATCAAATGGGTCCTTTGTAAAAGGAGTCTAGCACAGGACAGATAGTTGGCCTTGACGTTAAGAGCAAGCACCCCTTACCCGTTCAGATAATACAGCCTTGGAACAACACTGGGAAGGAAACACCAACATCCTGATTTTGGATGGCAATGAAAAACATCTTCCAGATAACAGATGTTACACCTGGATGCAATCTCAAGTGCATCTATTTATAAAATTCTCGTTACATGCATTATCATTCCACACAATTGCTAAAGCTGTTCTATAAGGCAAGTTCATTTAAAATTAGGATAAGGTTCAAAATACAGTAATTAAACCCAGTTGATATTATTGATACCTATTATTACCATTAATTCATACAAACAACCCAATTAACTACAAGACTGAATTACTCAGTTCTGCCCTCCTTTAGGCCTATATTTAATATATTCATATTTGTAGAATCCAGGGACATTAACACTACATAGATTGGCATTATTCTGTTATTCCTTTGAAGATACACTCATTGGTACACTACATAGCAGTGTTTCTCAATAGGGTCACCATGATCACATGCAGCCACCAGGGGCTTTTCATGTGGCAATGATAGCCTCCAGGATGGTAACTGGGAGGGTGAAAGCATTGGTCCTCCTCCTCCTCCTCTCATGGTTGCACCTGCATGTTCAAGCCTGCACACAGCTGAGGCACAATGCTGCAAAAGCATTGTGAGTTCTCTACCTAGAGGGGTGGAATAGACACTGGTGCTCAGACTTCAGCTCACAGGTGACTGGGAGGCAGGCTCCAGCATTGGGACTTAGGGAGCTTGGTTGCATGGAGCAAGGCTCCAGCCACTGAGCTTCAGGAGCCAATACTCTGGCCATGGGGTTTCAGGTACACAGCCCCACAGATGCTTAATGAGTCAGGGGCTTAGAACTTGCATATGGAGCTACCTGGCTGGGGGAAGAGCACTTCTCCCTCAGTAACAGCAGCAGCCCCCTGCTGAGGAGAGAGCAGCGAGTCTCTCCTAGCCCGTAGGGAGGAGACATGTCCCTACAGGTTGGAAGAGACCCACTGCTCTTTCCTCAGCAGACCACTCAGAAGAAGCGCTTCTTCCCCAGAAAGTGGACGCTAAGGATGGGATTCACATGGGGATCCAATAAGTGTTTAACTACCATTTTAGGAGGCAAAGTCCAAAATGTACATACTTAAAATCCACCCCTCAGTTGCTGACTAAGCCTATCAGCTCCCAATTTCCTGATGTATCTTAATTTCTGCCATTGGGCATGTGCAAAGTTGCCTCGTCCTAGCATTATTGAACAACTTTGAGCCTAACTCATACCTCAGACCTGGTGGGATTCACATGCTAAGTAAAAGCGGCGAGGACTCCTGTGGCACCTTATAGACTATTCCCTCATCTATGTAGTCGCTTCCCTATACTCAGCACTTCCTACTCTCTTTCTTCAGTAATTCCCTATTCCACATTCTGTTTTCTGTAAATCTCCTTTTTAGGCACCTACATTTCCTCACCTGTTATATAGGGAATCTGGGCAGCAAAATGAGGTGTTTTCATGCTATGTAGGCATTATCGTACCTACAACTTTGGTGTTGCTATACAAAGCATAAATTCCACTTGGTCTAAATTCAACAATTGTTGTCAAAGAGAAAGGCTCTATTTACACTGCAGGGTTTTTGCGCAAGGAGCTTTTTGTAGAAGAGATCTTCCGCAAAAACTTCTTGCATAAAAGTGTGTCCACACCTCAAAAGCACATTGCAAAAGCGCTTTTGCGCAAGAGAGCATCCATACTGCATGGATGCTCTTGTGCAAGAAAGCTCTGATTGCCATTAATAGAATGGACATCAGAGCACCTGTGCTTTTTCTGATAGGCTCTTTTTGCACAAGAAACCCCTGCAGAGCGTCCACACATGTCTTTTTGCATAAGAGCTGTAGCGCAAAAAGGAGTTATTTCTCATGGGGAGAGGAATAACTTTACCGGCAAAAGCCTTCTGTCCTGTCGATTTACTGGGGGGAAGAGGGGGTTGTGAGTTGTGCAAAAACACACTTTAAATATGGACACTCCACCGGTTTTTGAGCAAAAATGGATGTTTTTTTGGAAAAAAATCTTGTAGTGTAGACATAGCCAAAGAGAACAGAGTGACTGAAGATCAGTGATATCTAGGCTGTCATAAGTTCATTAAACAAACTTCATAAACCCAGAGATGCACCAAAGTGACATTTGCATGTAGTCTTACTATAAAATAGAAGTTTCAATATACTAAATGTTTTTATGATTCTTTTTAAAGAATAAGTGCTGGCAATATTAATTATACAATATTAATGACATGTCCTCTGCAATTATTTACTAAATTAGGGATTAGACACTTTGGTGCCCAACAGTTAGGGATACAGAGCATTAATCAATATAGAATCATAGCCAACTTCACTCCTGTGAAACAAACATCCAGAAATAATATCAACTGCTGAAAGTCAAGGAATTTTTTCAGAGAAATGATATTCAAAGAATTTCTTCTTTCACACATATTTCGCTGTGTTTTATTATAGAATGAATTTTAATTTTCATCTACCATTCTAAAATGCTTGTCAATTTACAGTATTATTAGGACAGTTCTTAGAATTAAGATCAGCTTAAATTTAAAAAAGCCACGCAAATACACATTCAGGTTTGGGAAGATTCTTCAATCTCCTCCCTCACTGGACAGAGAGCTAATTCTGGCCATTGGGGATACATGTGTAGAAACAGATTTTCCATGTTCCTAGGCTGAGGTGGAGGTGGAGGTATGAAAGTACCTCATAAATTTCTAAAGAAGGAAGTGGAGATAACCTATCTTCCCTGTGCCTTGAAATAGCAGATTTTAAGGAAGGGAGATCTGGAAATATGGCTGCATCATGAGTAGGGTATGCCTACTTTCAATCAATCTTTCTGCTCTGAATATAAAATGGCAAATGTTCAGTTAAAGTTACCTACTTTTGCCTACCTGGTTATGCCATAGACTCCATTTAATACTAACAGCAATGAACAATCATGATATGAAAGGCCCAAATGGTTTTCTGTGGAACACCATTTACTTTATGGGCTTCTGCCAGAGGGGAAACCTCTGCTCATTAATATCTGACAATCAGAGGGGGACCATATCTCCTGCAATTCCTAAAGGGGTGTCAGGTTAAGTCTATTGTTACGATAGCATCATTAGGCCACAAGTACCAGAGAACTAGGGTGACCAGATGACAAGTGTGAAACATCAGAACACTTTTTTTTCCCCAGACAGGGGAAATAGAGTTGCATATATAAGACAAAGTTTCTAATATTGGATGTTCCAGATAACATTGGGATATTTGGTCAATAGTAGAATAGCTACTGGGACAACATGGCCCATGACCAAGGGCCCCAACCAATTGGGAGAGGGGGGCATAAAAATAGTTGCCAATGTACCTGCCAATAGTGCCTGCCTAGCACTTCTGCAGCAGAGCAGGGTTGAGGTAAGTGGGCTTATCCTCATGTTCAGCACTCCAAGCCAGGAATTAAGCAAGCCCTTACATCCTGACCTCACTACCTGGCTAGAGTATTGGGTGAGCAGAATGGTGAAAGCCCTCCTGCAAGAGAATGGGGCCAGTGACACTCAAATGTGAAATTGCAAAACTATTAACTGTGGTTTGTACCCTATCATTGAAATCAGATTCTGTACTTAATGACTGGAAGATAGCTAACGTGACACCAATATTTAAAGAGGGCTGTAAAGGCGATCCTGGCAATTACAGACTGGTAAGTCTAACAGCAGTACCAGGCAAATGAGTTGCAACTATAGTAAAGAATAAAATTGTCAGACACATAGATGAACATAATTTGTTGGGCGGGGGGAGTCAACATAGTTTCTGTAAAGGGAAATCATGCCTTACTAACTTACTAGAGTTCTTTGAGGGGGTCAACAAACATATGGACAAAGAGAATCCAGTGGATATAGTATACTTAGATTTCCAGAAAGCCTTTGACAAGTCCCTCACCAAAGGC
>CM057847.1:139826912-139840171 GCA_030068395.1 Apalone spinifera | reverse complement strand
CATGCTTGTGCTGTTTTTGTTACTTTTTTTATTTCTTTCAGAGTGTGTTATTTCAGGGATTTGACTGGTCTGTTCACTGAATAATTTTTATTTCTCTCTTATGCTTAAATTTAATTCTTTGAGTAGTGAGTTCTAAAATGCCTAACCTGTCATGGCTGGTGTAATTATCCCTGTGGTAAAAACATATATTATCTAGATTGGTGGTTTCTAGAGTGGTGCGCACCTGTGCATTACCTCAATATTGGTGCACATATAATTCATTCCCTCTAATTTTTCCATCCACCCACTGTCTGTCAGTTTCCTGAAATGGAGATCAATCTCCTGAAAGCTCCTGCAGCCAAATTTAGAGATCAGCCATTAATAGTCTGCAGTCACAGTGGGGTTAAGGCAGACTCCCCCTCTGGAAGGGGGGGGCACATCCCTGAGGCCCCAGGGGGAAGTGGGGCTGTGGGTCTCTGCATGTTGCCATTTCCCACAGGCAGCTCTTATTAGCTTGGAATGGAAAACCACAGTCAATATAAGTTGTGGGGGTAGTGCCTACAGATGGGGGGCAGCACATGGAGCTACTTTCCCTCCCCTAGGAGCTGCTGCTGGAAATGCTGGTTGCTTTTGGGAGTGGTGCAGGTCCAGTGTGGAGATGAGCCTGCCTTAGCCCCACTGCACCACCAGCCAGGAGCTGCCTGAGGTAAGTAGTACACAGTGGAGTCCACATTCCAAACTCATCCCCTAACCGCAAATCCTTCTGCGCCCAAACTCCCTTCCAGAGCCTGCACCCCAATCTCCTGCTCTGGTACTGGTACTAGGAAATGGTTATGCTCTTCTTGATGCAGGAGATAAGGAATCACCCTCTACAACAGAGGAGGAGAAGCCTCATACCCCCAAGCCTGGACTTCTGCTGCCACCACTGCCAATAGGAAACGTAGGGTAGTGATGGTCGGAGACTCTCTTCTGAGGGGGATGGAGGTGCCTATCTGTTGCTCTGACATGTTATCTCAGGCCTGCCGGGGGCCTGTATCTGAGACGTTACGGAGGCACTGTCAAGGATTATCGGGCCCTCTGACTTCTACCCCATGCTACTCATCCATCTGGGCACTAATGATACTGCGAGGTGTGACACTGAGCAGATCAAGAGTGACTACATGGCTCTGGGAGTATGGGCGCAGGTGGTATTCTCTTCAATCTTTCCTGTCAAAGGTAGGGGCCCAGGCACAGACAGGTGCATCCTGGAGTTGAATGCCTGGCTGCAGAGATGGTGTCACCAGGAGGGCTTTGGCTTCCTCAATGCTATTCCAGAAAGGACTGCTAAGCAGGGATGGCATTCACATTTCAAGGAAGGGGAAGACCGTATTTGGATACAGACTGGCTAACCTAGTGAGGAGGGCTTTAAACTAGGTTTGACGGGGACAGGTGAGCAAAGCCCACGGGTAAGTGGAGAACTTGGAGACCTGGGAGATGGGTCAGAAATGGGAGGGAGAATGGCCTAAAATAGCAGAGAGAAAGGAGGGACAAGGCAGAACTGGTAGACAAGATCAAATCAGTATCTTAGATGCCTATATGCAAATGCAAGAAGTATGGGTAATAAGCAGGAAGAACTGGAAGTGATAATAAATAAATGCAACTATGACATCATTGGCATCACAGAGACTTGGTGGGCTAATAGACACGATTGGAATATTGGTATAGAAGGGTACAGCTTACTCAGGAAGGACAGGCGGGGGGGGGGGGGGGGGGGAAGGGAGGAGGTATTACCTTAGATATTAAAAATGAACACACTTGGAGTGAGGTTGAGATGGACATAGGAGACGTGCATGTTGAGAGTCTTTGGGTAAGGCTAAAAGGTGTAAAAAACAAGGGTAATGTCATGCTAGGGATCTACTGCAGGCCACCTACCCTGGCAGAAGAGGTGGATGAGGCTTTCTTTAAACTAACAAAATCATCCAAAGCCCAAGATTTGGTGGTGATGGGGGACTTCACTATCCAGATATATGTTGGGAAACTAACACAGCGGGGCCCAGACTATTCAATAAGTTCTTGGACTGCATTGAAGACAACTTTTTATTTCAGAAGGTTGAAAAAGCTACTGGGGGGAAGGAGCTGTTCTAGACTTGATTTTAACAAATAGGGAGGAACTGTTGAGAATTTGAAAGTGAAAGGCAGCTTGGGTGAAAGTGATTTTGAAATCATAGAGTTCATGATTCTAAGGTATGGTAGAAGGGAGAATGGCAAATTCAAGACAATGAATTTCAGGAAGGCAGATTTTGGTATGTTCAGAGAGCTGATAGGTAAGGTCCCATGGGAAGCAAGACTGAGGGGGAAAAACAACTGAGGAGAGTTGGCAGTTTTTCAAAGGGACATTGTTCAGGGCTCAAAAGCAAGATATTCTGCTGCATAGGAAAGATAGAAAATATGGCAAAAAAACCCTACCTTGGATCAACCAGAAGATCTTGCATGATCTAAAAATAAAAAAGGAGGCATATAAAAATGGAAATTAGGACAAATTACAAAGGATGAATATAGGCAAACAATACAGGAATGCAGGGGCAAGATTAGAAAGGCAAAAAGCACAAAACGAGCTCAGAGTAGCTACAGGCATAAAGGGAAACAAGAAGACATTCTATAAATATATTAGAAGCAAGAGGAAGACCAAGGACAGGGTAGGCCCATTGATCAATGAGGAGGGGGAAACAGTAATAGGAAACTTGGAAATGGCAGAAATGCTTAATGACTTTTTTGTTTTGGTCTTCACCGAGAAGTCTGATGAAGGCATGCCTGACATAGTAAATGCTAGTGGGAAGGAGGTAGGTTTAGAAGATAAAATAAAAAAAGAACAAGTTAAAAATGACTTAGAAAAGTTAGATGTCTGCAACTCACCAGGGCCTGATGAAATGCATCCTAGAATACTTAAGGAACTGATAGAGGCGGTATCTGAGCCTTTAGCTATCATCTTTGGAAAATCATGGAAGACAGGGGAGATTCCAGAAGATTGGAAAAGGGGAAATATAGTGCCCATCTATAAAAAGGGAAATAAAAACAACCCAGGAAACTACAGAAACTGCAGTTTAACTTCTGTGCCAGGAAAGATAATGGAGCAAGTAATTAAGGAAATCATCTCCAAACACTTGGAAGATAATAAGGTGATAGGGAACAGCCAGCATGGAGTCTTAAAAAACAAATCATGTCAAACCAATCTGATAGCTTTCTTTGATAGGATAACGAGTCTTGTGGATAAGGGAGAAGCAGTGGATGTGCTATACCTAGACTTTAGTAAGGCATTTGATATCGTCTCACATGATATTCTTATCAATAAATTAGGCAAATTAGATGGGGCTACTAGAAGGTGGGTGCATAACTGGCTGGATAACCATTCCCAGAGTGTAGTTATTAACAGTTCACAATCCTGCTGAAAAGGAGTAACAATTGGGGTTCCGCAGGGGTCTGTTTTGGGACTGGTTCTGTTCAATATCTTCATCAACAATTTAGATATTGGCATACAGAGTATGCGTATTAAAGTTCAATGAATCCAAGCTTGGAGGGGTTGCAACTTCTTTGGAGGATAGGGTCATAATTCAAAATGACCTGGACAAATTGGAGAAATGGTCTGAAGTAAACAGGATGAAGCTTAATAAAGACAAATGCAAAAAGTGCTCCACTTAGGAAGGAACAATCAGTTTCACACATACAGAATGGGAAGCGACTGTCTAGGAAGGAGAATGGCAGACAGGGATCTAGGAGTTATAGTGGACCACAAGCTACATATGAGTAAACAGTGTGACGCTGTTGCAAAAAAAGCAGCATGATTCTAGGATGCATTAACAGGTGTGTTATGAGCAAGACACAAGAAGTCATTCTTCCGCTCTACTCTGCACTGGGTAGGCCTCAGTTGGAGTATTGTGTCCAGTTCTGGGCGCCACATTTCAAGAAAGGTGTGGAGAAATTAGAGAAGGTCCAGAGAAGAGCAACAAGAATGATTAAAGATCTAGAGAACATAACCTATGAAGGAAGACTGAAAGAATTGGGTTTGTTTAGTTTGGAAAAGAGAAGATTGAAAGGGAACATGATAGCGGTTTTCAGGTATCTAAAACGGTGTCACAGGGAGGAGGGAGAAAAATTGTTCTTCCAGGCCTCTCAGGATAGAACAAGAAGCAATGGGCTTAAACTGCAGCACGGGAGGTTTAGGTTGGACATTAGGAAAAAGTTCCTAACTGTCAGGGTGGTTAAGCACTGGAATAAATTGCCCAGGGAGGTTGTGGAATCTCCATCTCTGGAGATATTGAAGAGTAGGTTAGATAAATGTCTATCAGGGATGGTCCAGACAGTGCTGGGCCTTGGACTCAGAGGCAGAGGACCGGACTCAATGACCTCCCGAGGTCCCTTCCAGTCCTAATATTCTATGATTCCAGGCTTAGCCCAGCATCCCTCCCACACTCAAAACCTCTTGGCCCAAGACCAGAGACAAGACCTATCCAAGCCTGGTGAAAATGAGTGAGGATGGGAAAGGGAAGTGGATACAGTGAGCAGGTGAGGTCTCAGAGAAGGGGTGGAAAAGGAGGCAGGGAAACAGTATTTGGTGGGTTAAAGATAGATCCTGGATTACACTTAAATTCAAGAAGTGATATTGTGCTTAAAAGGGTTGGAGACCACTAATCTAGATTTACCAAGACTGAGGGAAGAGACCAGCAGGGGTGCTGGAACAATTTGTATAGTGGGAACACTGATAACCATTGAACTAAACTGTGAACTCTTATAGAATGGAAACCACTTCTGCAAGTCATGGCGTGTTTAAGCACCCCCTGCACCTCTAGTTCCAGAACCTATGGAGACCAGGACTTTCCAAGCCTCTTGCTGACTCCCAGCAGTTCAACATGGGACTGCTCTCAGGATCTGGAATCACACAGGCTTTTCTTATAATAGGCCCAGCACAATTCCAGTGATAGTTTACAAAAGGTTCCAGTCTCCTAGAGTCATCACCATCAACAATCAGCTGTACCATGAGCTGGACTGTCAGCTTAGCTTTCAATCCAAGCCCTTCTTTCTTTATAGTTCAGCTCAGCTCTCAAATATAGACATTTCCTCATTGTTATATCCTCCTGCTACCCTGAGCAACCTCTCTCATACCACGCATCTGAGTTCTCATATTCAGTTATAGTCATGTCATCCTCATCCCTCCTTCCTTCTTCAAAAACTCCCTCTACTCACCATTTTACCTTGACTCTTTTTCTCTGTCTTCTTTGTGGATCCATTCAAAGAAAAAAAATAGTTCAGCAATAGTAAACTCCTTTCATGAAGCATAATTATAAAATAATTGCACAAGAGCACAAAAGTAATCAAAACCATCACATTTTATTGCTGTGGAGCCTGTATCCTTTTTCACCTCTCTCATGTTGAATGCTTGATCTATTTTCTCTTATGTATAGATGGTCAGCTCTTTGGAGCAGGGAAAATGTCTGTTTGTTTGTGAAAGACATATTATGGCTTTTGGGTACTAAGATATAAGTAATGACTATGAACCAGTATTTGCTGGGATCTCTCAGGACTTATACTATATGACAAAAACTAGCCAGAATAAACAATTCTCTGACTGTGTAAAATGCAACAAGCCACATAGAATATCAGAACCAGTTCTCCTGTTAAAATTTCTAAAGGTAAAAGAACAAAATATGATAGCTAAGATTTTTCTACGTTTTTTCCAGGTCTGGCTTTGTCAGACATGCATTGACAATGAACAGGAAGACAAGCACAGTCTTCCATAAAGAAATATGCTGTTTCAATAAACAGAGCTTTAGTAGCTGGCCTATGAAAACACCCAATGAGACAGAGCAAGTAATACAATCTAAACTATTTATGTAGCAGGAACCATTTTGTTTCTGATTCTGAAAAATTTTCAAATTAGTAAAATGTAATGTGTCAATACAGAAGTGGCAGTGTGGGAGAGAGGGAAAATTCTGAACTGAGACCAAATGGTCCACACTCACTGATAAAAAAAATTGTAGGCACAGAAAGGTGTTTGCTACTTAATTGGACATTTTGAAACACAATTCCAAACTAAACAGACTTTGTGTATTTGGTGCAACAGAATATTCTCCATCACATACACATTGCTAACCATCCATTCTGAGAACCATCATAATACTGCAACATTCTCCTTTGAGGAACTCCCATTTATGGGCATCACTTTCAGTAAAGATAGTGTGAAATTAGTTTAAAAGCTAGGTCTCCTGAAGTATTTAGTAACAGAAAGTTAGTTTGGACTTAGCAGTAATGGAAAATTATGGTAATTCAGCATCAGCCATCAATATCAGCCTTACATCACCTGCCAGCCATTTAGTTGGACATTCAGTATTGAGGGGTGGCAGAGCACAAAAAGCCAGGAATTAGACAGATGGAAGCAGCATTCCAGAGACTGGCACAATGGCTATGCAATAGATTTCACAGTAGCCATTTCAGATCCAAAACACAGGCCAGCAACTTTTGAGCAACTATGAGTAACCCAAGGAAGTGAGTTGGCTACATGAATGGCCTTCCATCTCAATGGACCACAAGATTGTTGTAACCAAGATGGTTTCCAAGACTAAGGCATGTTTGCTAACTGAGCATGCATACCTAGAATTTGCTGATTGAATCATAACAGAGTTTTGATTGGATGCAGAGGGTGAGTATGGCTTTCAGTGTCAATGTTGTATGCAGTCAGCATGTATCTCTGTTCACATGGGGGTCACTTTAATGATACCTGTAGGAAAACAAAATGCCTTCAGGCCAAACATAGAACCCTAACAGGCTACAGGTTGCCCACCATTGATACACAGTACAGTGCAATGAAGTGTCCACACTGAGCTATACATGTCAGTGAAAGGATCTCATAGGGAGAAGTCTGTAGACAAAGGCTTCAGCAGCACACAGCTCCTGATCCCTTTCCCCACTGCCTCCCCTGCCAGAGCATTTCCCTGCTGACAGTCTTTTCCTTCAATGGGGAAAGGCTGTGGTAGAGGGGCAGTAGCAGAAAATGTCAAAAATGCTAAAAATGGCTGAGTTGACAGAGAGGCACTGTCCAGACAAGTAGAGCACCATATCTACATATTCACAGGTGCATACCACCACATTACAGGTATCTTCACTCTTCTCGCTTAAGCCATACCTTGCCATCTACACAGCTATTTACACCCACAAGATTAAATACTCGACTGAGGGTTGTGATTTTTCACTCTTCACTGGCTAAGGCATCTGCATAGGAGAATCCCAGACTTTGAAAACTTTGTTTAGACTAGCATTTTTCTAAAGGCAGAGAAAACTAATAAACACTAAATTACTGCATTTTAAAGCCAGTATTACATTTTGATAAACTCAAAAGTGTCTGTTTCAAGAGAGACTGAGGTTAATCATTAGGATTAGTGGCATCCTGATAAAGGTTAGATCTATAAATCATATTTATTATTACATAAATTGGACACATTTCTTAGAGATGTAAAGTTGATTAAAGTACTTAAGAGGCAGCAATTTATTTATAGTTATAGCTATGAGCTCTATAAACTCAGGGTTCAAAAAGTCTGCTGTACATAATAAGATAAAAAATACTTAAAGACATAGGTCACTTTTTGTTGTCCATTTATCAGAGGCATGTTTGAAAAGTGAATAATAAAATGATTGTTCATATCCCTGATTTCAAGAAGGATTTCCTGTGCTTTCTTTAAAGTAAATATCGTCATAATTGTTTCAGCATTTCTAAATTATTTTCCTGTTTTCTCCTAAAAAACAAACATTTTCTAGTAATTATTTTTTTAGAGGGGAAATAGCAGTATATTTTATGCATCACTATTTCAAAAAACAGATTGAGTTTCTGAATTTATAGATAGAATATTCTAATGCTTGAATAATTGGAGATGGGTATGGCCTAAGTAGTACAGTTTCCTTAGGGGAAAAATCACACCTGAGACCCCATTCCTGAGTAATGATCCATAGAGGTGTCTGCTGCTATAGTACAAAGCCCCATTGATTTAAAAAACACAGGAAAATAAACATGCTCCTATGATCATAATTATGAAGTATATATTTTTTAAAATTAGTCAAAGAAACTAGTAAAGAAAACAAATAACCATGGTTAACAGGAAATTTGCTTCCAAAAATTAAAACAGATTCATTTGTAACTGAAAAATGATATTACAGAGATCAATTTTTGGGGCCTCCCCTTGACTTCCAGATCAAATGTACACATTAGTAAAGTGACAGAAGTTACTGGGAATCTGGTGTTCAGCACTTTTGAAAAAAAAAATCAGACAATTGCCCAATGGTGTTAGGAGCCTAACTTTATACTTTCTTTTTGGATAATTTGTCCAGAAAACTGAGTACAGCTGGTGCCCTGTTTCCATAGTTGTTTTTTTCAGAAAAGAATGATACAGTAGAGGAAAAAAAAAGAATTATGAACTTCTGTTTATATAATCAAAAAGTTATAATTGGATATCACAAAATGTAATGTATTTAAGAGTATGGAGTGGACATAAAGTTATAGTTTGTCACACTGTATTGGTTGGAACTATGAACTGTTACTAACAAACACTAGCTAGCACACTGATAGATGAAATTTGAAGTAGAAAAAATATTGGTTAAAATAATTTACACTTTTACATGCAGATACTTCTTAAATTACAGTATTCTCTGTGGGAAAGTAATAAATAATAATAATTAAATTTGCATTATATGGAACCTGTCTGTTGAGGATTATAAGTGCAGTACATGATTAATTCATTAATCCTCACAATAGCATTTCAGATAGACAGTTTTTACAGTGAAATAAACTAAGAAACACAATCATGAGAAACCATGGAAGCTCAATAACATCTGCTCAGTGTGTCAGCAATTAAAGCAAAGGCAATGATTGGATTCATTATAAAGCAATTCAAATATAAGACTAGGTGGAAGACATTCTTTTAAAAAATGGTATACCTTCATCTAGATCATAGAATCATAGAACCATAGAGCTGGAAGAGACCTTAGAAGGCCAACAAGTCCAGCCCCCTGACCAAGGTAGGACCAATCCCAACTAAATCAACCCAGCTAGGGCTTTGTCAAGCCGAGACTTAAACACTGCTGGTGATGGAGACTCCACTACATCCCTAGGTAACCCATTCCAGTGCTTCACCACCCTCCTAGTGAAATAGTTTTTCCTAATATCCATTCTGGACCTCTCCCACCACAACTTGAGGCCATTGCTTCTTGTTCTGCCATCCATCACTACCTTTTTCCAGCCTCTTTGGAACCTCCCTTCAGGAAGTTGAAGGCTGCTATCAAATCCCCCCTCACTCTTCACTTCTGCAGACTAAATAGACCCAATTCCCTTAGCCTCTCCTCGTAGGTCATATGCTCCAGCCCCTTAATCATTTTGGTCATCCTCTCCAACCCTCTCCAAGGATTTGGTCACAAGTATCATCATGCTAACATGCTGGCAACTGCCAGGGTGGACACCAATACAGTTTTTGCTGCAGAGCTTTAAGAGGAGTGCTGTAACTGCCAGCATTTTACATCTGCCAGTGTAGACAAGCCCTTATTTAGCCTGGGAAAGTAGCAGCATTAGCAGGTAATCAAAATTATTAAGGTGAGTGAAAACTTCTGAGTCTTTTCTTTCCATGCTGTTTTATTGTGGCAAGAACAAGGCATTATTTGGTTAAATTAAAAGGCAGTAAGTTTAAAAAAAGTAACACAAACCTTTCTACCACAACAAGAGGGAGACTCAGAACATTTTTACTGCAGATATCCAATACTTCCTTCTCCCTAGCCCTTTTGCCTCAGGAAGGGAGAGGAACCCAGTTTATAAAGTCCAGTAGGGCTTTTGCTATTGATTTTACTTTGAAGGTGCTTCGTGATGATTATTCGGACATATTGTGATGGGTGACAGTATAAAACTTAAAGATGCATATCTAGATGGATAGAGGATATATTACTTTAAAAATAATATAATCAATCTGTGTTATAGACTGTCACAGGAAGTAACTGCATCAATACTTTTAGCTGGGTAACTTCATCGCCATTACAAAATTGAAGATAAACCAAATAATCACAAGAGTAGTCAAATCTCATGATTCAGGTCACAACTGGTAAGATTAAAAAAGAGCCATATTTTACCCCTTCAATATCCTTAATATGAAAGCTTGTCTACTTGTAATATTGTTTTATCCTCCATTTATTTGTTTCTTAAACACCTTTCAATTCCTTGAAATCTTTATGAGAATTCATATTTTCCTGTCACAGAAAAAAGTCTCTTAGCTTTTAACACTTTCATAAACTATAATGACTTGCAGATGGCATGCCTGAAAAAAGAAATTGATAAGTAGTTTTCATAATTTGTTCTCTCCAAAATTTCTCATTATACAGAATATTAATAGTGAAGAATGAAAATTTAAAAATATCTAATTGTTCAATTTTTCTTCTCAAACATTCAGTATTCTGTTATCAAACATTTGAGGGCTTCCTTCTATTTACATTTTATTTGTGCATCAGTACTTTAGAAGAGAGATATGCATAGCACAAATAATGATAATTTTAGTGTATTTTCAGAAATAAGATAAAATTAATGATTCATAGATGAAGATTAGAAGGGAACATTGTCTTATCCAGTCTGCCTACATATATATATATATATATATATAGCACACACTATTGAATTTCAACCATCTACCTATATGTCAGACCCAATAACTAGAATGTGACTAAAGCATACCTTCCACAGTCTAGCCTTGATCTTAAGACATCAATAGACAATCAATTACTTCCCTTGGAACTTCGTTCCCATAGGGTATTAGCCTCACTGTTAAAAATGTGTGTCTTATTTCTAATTTGAGTTGCTACAGCTTCCAGCCATTGGTTCATATTCTTTTCTCTGTTAAATTACACCCTAGCCCCTTTCTCTCCAATATTTTCTTTCCTTAAAAGTACATTAAACACATGGAGCTTCAAGTGTCTCACTTCAAGACATTTCTTCTAGTCCTCACATTTTTGTAACTGTTTTCTGAACTCATTCCAGTATTTTTTTAAATGAAGGCACCAGAACAGTAGTTTGTATGCTTCATCAAGTTTTACCAATGCCATATAGAGGAATAATAGCTCCTGCTTCTAGTTATTACACTCAAAAGCACTACATATTTTACCACCTGATCTATATTAATGCTACTTTTGTCTGAGGATTAGTAACAATAGGGCTACAATTAATGTAGACAGAACATGAATTGTTTCCAAAAACAAAGCCAAGTGTTTGACTTTAGCACTGAATCTAAGTAGAGTTCACAGGCACGGTTAATATCCCATCCAAACTAGAAAACAGAACCCTGATGTCTGGCAGGCAGAATTTTTAGTATAAGTCCTACTGACAAAGGGGATACTTGACTGTGGGTGGATGGTTTGCAGTTGACTTATTGCTAGTTTCAAGTTGATTAATGCAACTTTTGAAAACAACTCTCAATGAAAGAGGGGATTATCCTTAGAAATCCTTGTAGAAATCCCAAATCTGGGTGCAGGTCAGAAAGTTTCAAAGACAGCTTCTTAAGTACATAAAACAAAGCAGACCACATATGCATGCATTTGTACCAAATTCTGCAAACTGGGAAATCAGAATTTGGTAGGAATCCAGTACCAACTCAAAGCAGCACCAAATCGTGCCAGCACATGACACAAAACTTGCAGACATATCTCCAAAAACTACTACAATTACAACCTCATCTAATAAACTAAAAGCCGTAAGAGCAGTTATATGGGTGAAACAAGAAAATCAATATACTCTATAAAGCAAAATGAAAAAAAAACCCACACACACAAAATTGCCATGTCACATGCCTGTGAACATTTTTTCACAAAACCATTACTTATATCTGCGTCAGACAACATGCTAAAGGAAACTTGCCCAACATCCTCAAAAGATGAACCTGGAAATTTACATTCATGATTTTGCTAGACACTAATGGGCTCAATAGAGGCACTGGATTTGTGGCTTATTACAGCAATCTTTAACCCACTAACACCCACTCTCACCATAGCTTCCTCTTTACTACTGAACGGGTATTAACGGACCACTTCATCTTGAATGGATGCTTGCAATATAGGTTGACTATTTCTGCTAAACCATCTCTTCCACATTGTATTCACTGTGTTTCCAGATCCGAAGATGAGTTCAGCATGTCTGGAAATCTTGTCTCTCTCACCAAGAGAATTTAGGCCAATAAGAGATTATCTCAAGCACCTTGTACTTTACTTCAGGCAGAGGCATCGCTCCTGGTTCATCAAAGCCCTAAGGCCCTAATTTGGCAATACACGTAAGTTTGCAGTTCACGTCAAGCATGTTAGTATTCACACTCAGGTTAGTCAGGGCCTTAAGCACATGCATAATTATTGAGCTACATTTGACTCATCCACTAAAGCTTATCATATCACAATGCTTGGCTGAAAATGGATGAATTTAGAACTTGTCCACACACAAGTTGCACTGATTTAGTTAAATTCAGATTAAGTAAAAACAAATCAATATAAAGTAGTCTTACATTCACTCCAGGTGACCCATAAAAGGGATTGCACACACTTAAGCTATTTTAAACTGAATACACTATGTCAGCACACACAAGCTGCACCGAGGCAAAAATCAAAAGGTAAAAGCGTAACTGTTTTTGGGGGGTCTTTCTTGATTTTAGGTTCAATGGGCTCAGACAAATCCGATGACTGTTTCTGCTTGTATCAATTTTCTAGTATTATAATACTCATGCCCTTGAAACTTTCATTTTATTTTGCTTTGCTCTTTACATATCGCTATCATAAAATTGGAGAGTAAAACAGACAAAAATAATGATTTGTTGCCTACAACCATATGAAAACTAAAGAATATCTTGCTATACGGTTCACGAGAAAACTGAGTAACAGGGGCCAAAAATCTGAACCCCTTCCTGCCCCACAGAAGCTTGAAGTTAGGCTTCTAACTCCATATTTAGTCTATAAATTAAATTTGTGGGATGTGAGCTCCTACATTACGTAAGTACTTTTGACAATCCATACTTAGGCTCCAAAATCACTTAGATGCCTAACTTTTTGAAAACATTGCCCATATTAAAGATAAATTTTGTTCTTTAAAAGTTTCATTTAAAGTGACATGGATAGATGAAGCTCTTGTATCTCTATTTATTAGAGATACAAGAATGAAAACAACAATGACATTTTAATAATATTTAGGCTATCATTCTCCAAGAGACAAAGACACTTAAAAATAACCTGGATCAAGTTTCTTTGAATGGGGG
>CM057847.1:139809562-139823426 GCA_030068395.1 Apalone spinifera | reverse complement strand
CTCTGCACCAGGGTCTGCAGATGGGCACAAATGGCATGACCCTGGGGAAGCAGCTCCCACCAGAACTGCCATCGTCCTGCACCTACTGCTCCATGGTGCGGTGAAGGGCTCGCAGGGCCCACAGCTGCTGGTCTTGGTACCCCTGCAGTGTTGTGATGGACCTGCTGAACCCTCGGGTGCAGGAGGATGTCCCAGGCGGGCAGTGCACCCTGCTTGCGCAGCTGGTGCAGCTGTGGAGAAAGAAGAGAAGTGGTCAGTTCTCCCTGAGGACACAGTGGGTGAAGCCCAACCCCCCTCTGCGAGATGAGGATGACCACGCACTGTACCGTCAGAGCCGCTGTGCTTGCACAGAGGCCATGGTCGGAATGTCCTGCTATCCCCGGGAGTAGGAGCTGTCCCGAGACTGCGCCCATGCCCCTGTGCTGTGTATAGTGCAGCCAAGGTCGGGGGAGGGGGGGGGCGATAGATGTCCCCTGCCTCTGTGTAGAGGGGGCTTGTGAAGGGAGGGCATCCTGCTGTGTCCCGCCCCGAGGTCAGAAGCATGTCAGTGTGGCTATCAGGCCATGGCTCCTGTGTGGCATGCAGCTGGAGCCACCTGCTCAGGGGTGGCACGGCAAGTGCTCGCACGTACACAGGTTGCTGCATGATCCATGGTAAGCAAGGCCCACACACTCAGTCCCTGGTCTCCCTCCCCACCCCTCCCCCAGGAAGGAGACAGCGATGGCACTTACATGGTGTGGCCTCCCCGGACGACCCTGGTGACTCCACTGCTGGGACAGCTCGGGGGTCCGGCCAGCATGGCATCCTCCGTGGTGGCTCCTCCTCCATGCCCTGGTCAGGTACCTCTGGTCCGGGATCACTTTCCCCCCGGGGAGGCACAGACTGTCTCGCCCCCCATTTTGTGGTCCAGGGCATCAAAATAAGGACAGGTATCTGCCCCTGTTGGGGAGCTGCCCCGTGTGGCCCTGGCGTATGCCTGACACAGCTCTTTAATTTTCATGCGCACCTGCTCCTGGGTGCGCATGTGGCCTTTGGTGGTCATGGTGGCAGCTATGCGGCCGTACACAGCGGCTTTCCTCCATCTAGTGCAGAGATCATGGACATTGGAGGCATCCCCCCAAACCTCAATGAGATCCATGATCTCTGCACTAGTCCAGGAGGGCCCCCACTGTGTCCAGCTCTCGGCTGGCTCCTGGGAGCTCGGGGAGTGGGCAGCAGACAGCTGGCTGGCACTGGGTGCCCGCCTCATTGTGCGGCCACTGGGTCAGGGGCAGTGACTGCTGGCAGGCCTGGCTCTGGCATGTGCAATGATGCCAGAGTCTACCCCTTTAAGGGTTCTGGAGCTAGGGGGAGAGGAGAGGAGTTTTCTGGTTTGGCCCAGAGTGGCCACCAGCTGAAACTGGGAAGGGTTGGAGGCCTCCTATTTCGAAATAAGCATCTACACAGCACTTATTTTGATTTAGCTATTTCGAATTTGGCGTTATTCGTAGAATGAGGTTTACCAAATTCGAAATAAGCGTTCTGCTATTTTGAATTTATTTATAATTTATTTCGAAATAGCGGTTTGCCTTTGTAGACGCTATTAAAGTTAATTTGAAAAAACAGCTGTTATTTCGATTTAACTTTGATGTGTAGACATATCCTTAAAGAGTTACAGGGATTTCACAATGTAGTTGTGAATGTTCATATTAACATTTATGTGACTCATGATGGAAACCTGAGCATTTCTGGAAGTTGGGGTTCATGCTCAGTTGTTACCTGCTGAATATTGGTCTTGAACTGTAAGTGAAGATTTTCTTGACCCCAGGTTATTACTGTTGATCATTTTAAAGAAATAATTTCAGTGGATGTTTTCAGTATATAGCTTGATGTGGTTAAATATGAAGGGACTAAAGGAAATGTGCTAGGGCAAAGCATAATGAACTTTATTACCCAGAAACTGTGTCTGTGGATTAAATATTAAAGCCTGAATTCTTCATTGCTTTTATTGGCACTGAATTGTCATAAATTGCATATTGTCACTTTATAAATTACTCTGAGCTCCTGATCTACTATTTACTATAATTTTATATCTTCTTAGGTTGCCAATGATTATTTTTGTTTTTGTGTACATTATGTAAGGGAATCATCTAAATTCTTTAGCTTTCAATATTGGTATTTACAAAGATGTGATGTTTTAATGTTGAATTATATACGAGTATGATGAACCTTCTAATTAAAAAAAAAAACTATATCTGAATATTGGCATGGAGGTAACGGTTTATCACCCATAAACTGATAAAGCCTGCTGTAAAGTTTAATATTTAAAGGCTTTCTTGAAAACATTTAAAATATCTGAAATATAATGATTGGTATGTTCTATTCAATAAGATAAGTACGTTAGCATGAGTATTTTAGCAAGTATATACTTTTAGTTCCAGACAACCACTTACAGCCATGTGGATTCTCATTTATTTTTAAACACATAGAAATGTCATTCTTTCACTTTAACACAGTTTGCTTATTTTCACCCATAGGGACAATTTTATTTTAAACAATGGATAGCTGACTAAATGTTGCAGGAGGAAATGCAATTAGGCTCTTAAATTTTCAAGTGGTTAAACTGATATTGAAGCAAATGGGAGCTGCAGAACTACAACACTTTGACACAAAGGTGCCCACCAATTCCCGATCTACACTAGGGAGTTAGTTTGAAATATTCCAGGTGTAGGCATGTACAATCTACCGGTTACACTGAAGTATTAATATTCAAAACATGGTAGAATGTAATTGGCTATATCTGAACCACTCTTTCCCTGGTTCAGTGTGGTTTGTGTTAGTGGCCAGTAGTCACTATTCTTTGCTTAACCTCTTAGGCTACATCTATACTATAGCCTTCTTCTGAAAAAGCTTATGCAAATGAAGCATGGAGTAGAATATCACCACACTTCATTGCATAATTAATTAGCAGCTGTTTTTGCACAAGAGGCTTTTGTGTAGACAGCTCCTTTTTGTACAAAAATCCCCTCTTGTGCAAAAGCTGTTCTTTTTGAAAAAAAATGAGGAAGAACAGCTCTTCTGTAAGAAGGGATTTTTGTGCAAAGACGGCTGCAAATAATTATGCAAATGAAGCGCAGTGATATTCTACTCCACACTTCATTTGCATAAGCTATTGCAGAAGAAGGCTGCAGTATAGACGTAGTCTTTGTTTTTACTCCCTTCTCACAGAATCAGCGATATCTTGGGAAAGTCACTTCTTCATCTCTTAATGCCCACATTTATTAAGCTGCAAAAAGTGAATGGTTGAACCAGACTGGCTCTTGTTGCTCATGCAACAGCCACACTGAGCAGATAATGTCTATATTATTACTTACAGCTGTGTGATCTAACTTCTGGTTGTAAAGGAATTATATAAATGCAAAAAGAGTCATTTTAGAACTAACCTATAAATATAACCCTCCACTCAGTGAGGCCAGTTTTAGGACCAAAACAGTTTTTCCTCTTGTTTATGTGATGTGAAATCTTTGGGGTATATAATCTGCCTGTTGGTGTCCATAATAAGCATTTGAAATGTTATCTCAGTTTACTTTGATGTCAGAGATAAATCCAAAAACCTTTTTTATTTTATTATACTAAAGCACAAGCTTTGCTAACAAGTCAACCATTACATGCACAGGCATAACCAGCTTGCAATACAGTTATATCAAGCATTTAGGTTCTTATTGCGACATTACCATTTTGAATTTTTGGGGGGCACTTAGGGTATGTCTATACTATGGGATAAGGTCACATTAAGATATGCAGCTTCCGCTATGCAATTAATGTAGCTGAAGTACCTTAACTTGACTTTTGGCGCTGTCTACACTGCAGGAAGTTGAAGGGAAAACACTCTTTCTTTGAGTTCTCTTACTTTTCATGGTAGCAGGACTACTGGCATTGACCGGAGTGCCCTTCTCAGTTCAAATTAGCATGTCTTCATTAGATTTACTAGTTCAAACCCTAGAAGATCAACAGTGGCAGCTTCAACCTTATCCCATAGTGTAGACATACCCTTTCAGATGAATTATAACTGTCTGAGCGTTGGTATCAAAGTCACAGGAAATCTTCAAGATAGATGCTACAGTCAGAAAGAACAAGAGTTCATGGGAAAGAAGGTTTGAATTTTAACGCCTTTGGCCTTGTACTATCTTTTGCTCAGAAGAGCAAATTTTTCAGTGTTTGTTGATATGCTGATAAGCACAGTGTACTCAAGTCAAGAAACTGAGCAAAATACATTGTGTTTGCTATTCATGCATACATGGAACTATAGATGCAATCTTTTTCAATGTGTAACAAAAATTACTGTCTTATGCAGACAGGTGATCTATCTCTACACAAAGAAACTGTGAAATTATAAATCATGCAATATGAATATCTGCAAGCAGAGAAGCACGGAATAAAAATTACCAAGCATAGAGGCCAGCTCTACGCAACATCAACTAGCAAATCATCCAGCTAGGCTGCAGTGACAAGGATGTCATTTCAGGCTACACTGAATACTGTATGCTATAATACAAGCTATTCTGAAAGATAATTAGATGCATAATTTCCTATACAGACTGCATGCAAAGCCCAATCAAACCAACTATGTAATTCTACTGGCACATTTTTGTCATCCTTAATGTCAATTTGCTTCAATTTTTTCCACCCACTGTGTTGTTATATTTACTGAGAGAGAGTGCCAAAGGGCTCGGAGGTATAGTTTGCACAGATCTATATATTGAAATGACAACTATGAACTTCATTTACAAAGGAGATTACATTACATTTAAAGGCACTGCTTTTGGAAAAAACAAATTCTAATTCTGTCATACTACCACTTTTCTGATCCACCTTTTAAAGTAACAAAGCCAATAACAATGCTAGAAATTTAGCAAATTTGCAAATGGTCAATAAAGATGTGCTAAAGTTATAAAAAAAGAAACATCCACAATTTTCTGTTATCTTTTTAAAGCATATCCAACAAATGCCCAAAATTTTGATGATTTCTCACTCAATTATGCTCCACAGGTCTCCAGTTCCTATTTTTCTCCAAATGCTTTTCCCTGATATATATCCTTATAAACCTTGAGTTAGGTCCTCAGCCAGTATAAATTCCCATACTCGACGGCTACGTCTAGATTGGCAAGATTTTGCGCAAATACTTTTAACGGAAAAGTTTTTCCGTTAAAAGTATTTGTGCAAGAGAGCGTCTATACGGGCATGTGCCTTTGTGCAAAAGATTTGCTTTTGTGCAAAAGCATCCGTGCCCAGCGTAGACGCTCTCTTGCGCAAGAAAGCTCCGATGGTCATCTTAGCCATCGGGCTTTCTTGCGCAAGAAATAAACGTGGCTGTCTACACTGGCCCTCTTGCACAAGTATTCTTGTGCAAGAGGGCTTATCCCTGAGCGGGAGCATTGGAGTATTTGCGCAAGAACCACTGATTGTGTATGTTACAAAGTCAGTGTTCTTGCGCAAATACAACAGCCAGTATAGACAGGCGGCAAGATTTTGCGCAAAAGCGGCTGCTTTTGCGCAAAATCATGCCAGTCTAGATGCAGCCTTCTAGTAATCAGTGTCATTTTGCACCAACTGCAGATATGTTTCCTTGGGTTCCATCACATATGCCTGTGATATTTCCCTGTTCCCTTCTCACTCTCCTGTGGAAAACTTTGGAAAGGTAAGTCTGGGGCCTAGTTACTGGAGGGACAGACTTGAAGACTCAGGGGAAGGATTGCAAGAGGTGTTCCAGATCTTGTTCAGTTTGGGGATGAACAATCATTCAGAGTGAATACTGTTTTTATAGAGGCACTTAACCTCCAATCCATGGGGGCAGGGGAAATCAATGTGATGGTTATAGTGAATTGCATCACACCAAGAAAAAAAATCACACCCACACATGTATTTAGTATTACAGATGAGGATTTTTTTTTTTTTACTAAAAATAGAGATTCAGTTCAACGGAACCCCTTTACATAGTCAAGTTATGTTATGAAACAAGACTGTTTCAATGAGAAAATTAAATAACAAAATAAAAATCCAAAACATGTTGGATTTGAAAATATCTTAATTTTTCAACTTGAATTTCATTTAAAAAACAAACAAAACAAAACAAACAAACAAACAAACCCGCCACCACAGTCAAAATGAAACATTTTGTTTGACTGAAACTATTTCTTGTTGGTTTTGGAACTTCCAGCAACCAAAAATGTTTTATTTGCATTTCTCTATTTATTTATGACTCTATTGCCCCCAGCCTTTCATAGGAATGAAAACACAGTTTGGGTCTATCCATTTTATCTGAATTTGCATTGCTGTATTCTCACTCAACAGTATGCAATATATATATATATATATCACTACATAAATTATCCGCATTTCTAATTAGCACTAACCACATTATATTGGACATCTCCTAAATATGCAATCCTGTTATGTATGAGCTGTGTATCATTTATTTCTGTATTCCTTTACCAGTTTCTGTACAGCGTTCTGTCACTGAGCATAAGAGTCTTCTTTACAGCTGAGCATTTTGGGCTCACTGCTCTACTCATACACAAGGATTGCTAGATGATCGACTGTGTAGTAGGATTTTAATGATACTGTTTGCATAAGTGTTCACCAACAAAAGGGTTCACTATTGATCCTTATATTATTTTCTTTCTAGCTATGAACTTAAACTTCTATCCACAGCTCATTTTAAATGTTAATCACAAGCAAAGAAGTCTCATCATTCATTTTCTTCCCTCAGAATTAGTGGGCAATATAGCAAATGCTAATAGATATCAAGTATTGCAATTAACGCAGAATAATTCACTAAATGTGGTCTATTTCCAAACTTTCCACTTTAGATCTTACTTTTCCTTGTGTCTCATTACAGCCATTTTCTTTACTGGAGGCAGATTACTTCCACTGCATCTGAAGTATCCTGTCAGTTTTCTTCCACGTAATTTATTAAACTACAATAATTTATCTGGTGCTTTGTTTTCCATTTATATTACCTATACTGTGTCTTAATTAAAACCCATCAAATGACCAACCATCAAATATACCTTCTTATTGTAGCATAGACACAAGCAGAACAGCTTTATATTAATATTGTTCACTCACAACACCCCTCAGGTTGTTTCAAAATAGTCCCCCGCCCAAGGACCCACTGAGATTCTAATGCTGTTACTTGATTTCAATTTAAAAAAGAAAATTACTAATGTATTCATGAAGTCTGTTCATAAGATAGCTATACTGCTCACTATAGCATTCAGCAATTACACATTTATGCCAACTCAGTGATGCTGATACTCAGTTTTCAAGGCAGTCTAAAGATTATCAATAATCACTTATTAGTTTTGGGTGCACTGGGCCAGATCCTCAGCTGGTGTAAACTAAAGTACTTCAGATATCACCGGCTCAGGATCTGGCCTTCTATATCTTACCTGTAATTTTATATGCCTACAGCTGTTAAATGCACTATAATATAACTGATAAACCCAGAACTGACCTCACTGCATTGATAATATAGCAATGGGAATTAATTTGTACTCCCTCTATTTAGCATGCACAGCATGCAGCACTAAATACGTAACAGGTATTTCCAAAAACTTTCTCTGTTCTGCAAAGTGGCAATGAATGCATGAGACTTTCAGATTGGCACCCCCTGGATCCTAAAGGTGCCGTATTATTGGAAGTTTACCGTAGTTTGCTATTCATGTGTGAAAAACATGGGGAAAACAAAGAACATTAAAGTTATCAAAAAATCCACCTGATAAATATGTTCTTATATCCGTCATCTAAATATGGCATATGTTTCAACCATATTATTAAAGACAGAATTAAGAAAGGATTAATATGTTTGCAACACCTTCCTTTACTAATTGTTTTCTTCTACATAGTCATAGAATCATTGTGATTCTGATTGTAGTAATTTATTATGGTTCTTTAAGTTAAATTAATGGAAAGCATGTGTTTCCTGAATCCTATTTACTAAAGACAACTTAAAAAGGCATATAAAATTATAACAAATGCATGAGAAATTCCCTATTTGAGTAAAAAGAACAAATTAATATTGCTGAGATGAGTTCATGAATATTTACAGTCACCTTGAAATTGATTATGAGCAAAATAGTCATTTGTATGAAATTTATCAAAGAAGACAGGTGGAAAAAGATGATAAAGCGTATTTTTATAAATATGGGAATAAATTGCAGTGCTACTTCCGTTACTACATACCACTTTCTTATTTTAACTAGAAGGCACAGCTTTCATTTCAGAATACACTTATACCTGGCAACAGAAAATGTCATATTGAAATGTGAAAACCAACAGAAACTGTAAAAGAAATGTCTAAGCCCCTGATATGCAGTTATGCTGACATACAGCAAAATAAATATGTTCTGAGTCCTGTGAAGTACAAGTCAGTCAGTGTATACTAGATGTAAATAATACATTAATAATGTATTCAAGTGCAAATACTTTATGGAAAAATCAGTGCTAAAGTGCAGTTAAGCAATTTTTAAGAGTTTATTCAGCCCAGAATGAAAACTTTGGAGAGGAGTTAAAATCATTTATTGGAGAGAAAGCAATAGAATTAAATCTTCATAATGCCTTGGTATGTTGCTTTTACCATTCTTTAAATTCTTTAAAATTCTTTGTCATTACTCTTCTCTGAACCATCTATAAATTAGTAATTTCCTTCTCAAATTGTTGGCACCAGAAACAGTTGTTACCTTGAAAGATAGGAGTGAGTTACTCCAGAATTTGATCAAGTGAATTGTAACCACATTGTATGCATTGAGACATGATAAATTAGCAAAAGAGATCATATAATAAAGAATTAAATTTGAACACGCAGGGCTTTTGGAGGCCAAGCCAAATGCTAGATGCAAGCTTTCACTTTCTGCTAATCAGATGTGGGGGAGAAATGAATCAACAAATGGAGATGAAGTGGATGGAAGCCTTGAGTTTGGGAGCAGCTTGCATTGGCAGGGAATGGTGAACTTAAGCCACTGGGAGCTGTGTGTGTGTGTTTGGGGGGTGGGGGAGTGGAAGGGGTTCCATGACTTTATGTGGTTATCATTAAAAAAGTCTCATAGCTCGCCAACTGATTACCCTGAAAGACCGTATGCCAAAGATCTGGTATGTCAACACTGGGAAACCTTCATAAGCCAAACTCTTTTGGATGAAATTACAAGAATCAAGTTAATTTGAAAGGATCTATCATCTATTTTTATAGTGCGTCTGACTATCTGTGTCTCTCTCTGAGAGTCCATTCGTTTAATAACTTCTCCTAAATGGTAAGAGCTAAGGCTACCCAATTTGATATGTAGCTTCCCCTTCTTCTAATTTAAAGCAAGGATAGGGTTTGGTTGTGCCAGGAAACCAGAAGCCCTGAAAAAAGGACAGATTTCCATAACATGAAAAGGGAGGGGCTGCTGTTCAGAGGGACGGGATATCGCCACTGGGGGCAATGAACCCACAGGGAAAAGCTATCCTGCAGAATGTCCACTAGGGGAAGCTCTATCACCCAGGGAGTGGCCATCAGGGCTAGGGCTCTGCCATCCTGTCTGCTTGCACACTGGTAGGTAGGTCCCCTGCCACAAAACCTTTACCCCTCCCCCATCCATTGGCTGCAGCCTCCCCCTCTCCTGCAGACAGGGTGCAGAACATGGTGGGGGGTTATCGCTGTAGGCCTAGGCTAACTCCTGGAGTGCCTGCCCCATCCTCAGACAGTGCAGGCCCAGGGTATAGACAGGCTTCAGGAAAAAAAGGGAGAAGGTAATTGATGGCTGGGGCCAGCTCTCATAGCCTTTCCCTGCCCTCTCTCCCCCACTCAAGCTGCAGGCCGGGGCCAGCCTGTGCAGCCCTGGCCTCCCTGCAGGAATTACCAACCAGGTATTACAGCCCTGGCCTGACAGGAGGAGCTGCTGGCCAGAGAGCACTACCAGCCACCCAAGATGAGCTGCTGCCATAGTAGCACCACCCTTGCCACCCCAGGTGGTCCCAGTAAAGTCTCCCTGGCCTTCCAGCCTCCTGCCCTACCATGAGTCCGGCACTTGCCACTCCCTGCCCTCTTTCCTGTATCACAGTTCAGGAGTTGGGTGCCTGAACTCCCACCCAAACTCCTGAACTGTGTCCTCTTCCGCTATAAAATAATACCCCCAACATTACCACAGTTAAGAACCCAAGCAACACCAAGTACATCTTCTAGTTTTCCATAACACCATGTTTAGTTTAGTTCATTAAATTACCCTCCTTGATCAGGTAACAGATCAGCTGCTCCATTTGCTTTCCTGAATCAATATAAAATTATTTGGTGATCAGCAATTCATTGTCACGTAGAAAGCTGGCTCCAATGGCTGAAGCTAGAGAAATTCACAGTGGATATAAGTGGTACCTGAGAATAATTAACCACTAGAACAATGTATCAAGGATTGCAGTGGATTCTTCAACTTTTGCCTTAGGGAACAAAACCCTTGATTTTTTAAAATGTTCTCTAGGAATTATTTTGGGGAAGTTCTATGATTTTGTCATATAGGAGGTCAGACTAGATGGTGATAGTGGCCTCATCTGCTGTGGAAAAAAAATCTATGAACATTGAACAATTTATTAAAGTATAAAATAACCTGTTGAGTGAACTGGTGACCAAATTAACTAAATATAAGCTTACATTTACGGTAACCTAAGTCTGGAGGTCATTTAAGAAGTGATTAATTTACATAATGATGTGGTGGCTTGCATTGCCAAATATTCACTCACCATTGTTAGACCAACAGAAGAATAAAAGCTACTCTGGAATATCAGCTATATAACAAGGAGGCACACAGGAATGCTGGCCTATTTTGGATATTGGTGAGAAACTGGGTATATTTGTAACTCCTTCCTGTTCCGATTATTTTCTTCTACATAGTTGTACCATCATGAGAAACTGAGGCTTCTTCACTGATCTACTAGACCAAGACATCCCCTGCATCATCTGGGACAAAACTCAGACTGTATTTGGCAAGGACTATATGACTGTTTATAATGGTTGGTGTGGTTTAATAAGGTTACATAGATGGTCATTTCCCAGCAGCTTTCTGCTTAGCAATTATTAGTTTCCAGAATCAATGTGCATGAAACTCCTTGGTCTGTTATGGACAAGTTGGACAACCCTAGTCCAGCACCCTCTGGACCTGACTACCGCAGAGGAGGGAATTTTCTGGACCAGGGTAGGTCTCCTGCCATAGCTCCTCAGCCCTTAGCCCCTCCCAGTTACCCTTTCATTCCAGCTCAGCCCCACTGCCAATGCCCCAACCCCACTGTTGGGTGGCACGCAACCTCTGGCAGGCTCTAATGGCCCTGGCTGGGCTGCCAAGTGGGCTGTTGTGGCCTCAGCACCATTACCACCAGCTCCTCCCTCCCCAGCTCACAGCCCTGTCCGGCTCTCAGCTGGCCTTCTTGCCCTGCAGTGCTCTCACCAGGAACATTTATGGTCTGCCACATGACAGATGTTGCTGGACCAGAGAGTCCCAGTTTAGGGAAATGCAACCTGTGTTATCAAGGCTCCATTCAGAACTATTGTCCCAAAGTTTATACCTCCCAAAAATGCATATACAAGTAATGTGTTAAGACTTCTGGTGTTGCTGCATTACAACCAACCAATAAGTAGATACAGAAGGGCTGGGAAGACTCATTACTTTTTGGATTTCAAGCTTTTTAATTTCTCAGCACTCTATAAAGTCAGGACTACAGAGGAATAGAAAGATCCAATACACAGCAGGATGAGCATGGAGCTGATTTTTGTTCTCATTATATATTTCCACCCATCATTTTAATGGAGAGTTAGACCAAAAGGAGACCGAGTAGTTATTCAGAATGCAAGTGAAATGCGGAAGGTATCTGCATATTTCAGGTGTCAGTGAACTGACTCAAAATTATTGTTTTAGTAATTTAGAACATCTTTGCTATAAGAATACACCCTAGATTTCTTTTGTTGTGATTTCAATAGATAGTTTCACAGATTTCCCAGCACAGCAGGTTATTATTTCCTGAATGAGCTTAAATAATATCTTGAGGTCATGTGATAATCAGCAACTCAAAAACTGCTTACTATTACAAGCCTTTTTTTGTTGTTGTTTTGGATGTGAAAGTTGCAGATGGGTGAAAGAAGAAGGACCATATGCAGGTATATTCTATAATGTTTTGGGTTGCTTCTTTTCATGGTTTAACAAGAGTTTTAATTAAAGGAAGGAAATAGGAACATTTCTGAACATGCTTCTTATATATGAATTCCTTGAACTACTACACTGCAGCCAAGGGGGTGATTAGCAGCCCCTGTAGACATATCCATGTTACATTTAATCTAGTCAGCTCACTAAAAATTGAAATAAGGGCATGGTATCAGGGGTTTCAGAACTGAAGGGGAAACAACTGGGATGTCACTATTCAGTCTAAACGTTCAGAGCCATGGCGGTTGCCAGGACTGGAGATTATAGCTAGAGTCGAAGTTCAAGGCTACCACACACTTGTAGACCTCGTCCAGAGCAGAACCAGGTATCAGAAGCTGAATGCCAAAGAACGAGCCACAGTCTGGGTCAGAGCTGAGCTGCAGTGCCAAGGATGGAAAAAAGCAGAGGCTAAGGCAGACACAAGAAGCAGCCCAAACACAGCTGCAGGCTGGAAAACATTGAGCAGTCACAGAACTCTTGTTTTTGCTGTGTTAAATAGTAACCTCCCCACCCCACATACACAGGCACACACCTCTATCAACCTAGATGTTCAATCAATCAGCAGCCCTTGTTAGAATTAGCTATGTTGAATGTGTTGATAGAAGACTGACCTGTTGTTGGCTTCCTAAGAAGCACAGCTTCACCTGTTCCACCTGGGCACATATTCATATTGCTTGCCTATGCTAATGCCTGAATCACTCCTCATTGCCATTGAAGCTAGCTACTGTGTACCCTTTTTGAGGGAACAATGCCAAGTGGTAAAATCATGGGAATGGGAGGGGGAGGGGAAGGGAAGGGACACTGCATTGCATTTTCACAGGTCTGGCAGAACTGTGGTTTAAAACTATATATGGAAACAGACTCCAATCCTGCAGAAAGATCCATATAAGAAATGTCACAGACCTTGTTGAGGAGCATCCAGGACCTGGCAATCAGAGTGCTATAAGGGGATCCAAACAATGAATCCTCATGTGATGTACCACTCCAGAGTCTGAAGAGAGTCCAAGAACTGCTATGGCTTGGGGTCGGTCAGCATACTTTAGAGGAGATCTTTTATCTAGTACCCTCTTCTCATAAGTGGTACAGCCCCAAAGTCCAACCGCTTAGCCCCTAGAACCATTGTTGGCTGCTCAAGTCTCCTTCATATCATATGCATACCCCTTTCCAGAACTCCAGCCTTTTGGGCACTCTGGATTTACAGGTAAACTTGTCAGAACACATGCTAAGCATAGTCCTTATTTTACACACTTTGCACAGGTTTTTAAAAGATCATAGATCTTTACTTATACAGAGTACAATCCATTTAGAAAAACCCTGAATTCAACACCCGTCACTCTCTCTTACCCTTGGCTTGCAAGTATGTCCATGTTCTGGTAGACAGTGTTCATGTCTGCTTATCAGGCTTCTGAGGTAAGTTCCTTCAGACTGAGTTGGTGAAATGGCTAAAGAACCAAAGCACCCTTCCAGTCCCTCTGTCAGCTGAGACTGATCTATGGCCCTAATCAGCTTCTCAGCTGAGACTAGAACCTTAACATAATAAGAGAATGTTCATAGCCAACTTCTCCCCCAGCAAGCCAGTTCTCTTGGGTGGGTTCTAGTTTATTTTCTGTGATGTTCGTATTTGTATAATGAATAACTCTCTCTTATCAGCCCTGAAGCACTAC
>CM057847.1:139782794-139806377 GCA_030068395.1 Apalone spinifera | reverse complement strand
AAACTAATTCTAGTCAGATAGCTTTTCATTTTATACCATGCTCATTACCAGAGCACCTGAGCACTGTGGTTTACAGAAGCCTAAGCGCACAAAGCACAAATTCCCCTAAAGTTCTTGGATGTATTTAAGAATATAGGCTATCCCATGTTCATGTGGCTGGTCCCAAAAAGTATGCTTTCTTCATCCCAAATATGGTGAAGGTATGGGAAAAGGAAATTATTTCCTAAAAGGGGAAGATGCAGCATCTACTGGAATCATCCTCATGCCCTCCAAGAGGAGATGATATTCTGGGTAAGAAAAGAGAAGCAGATGGAGCAGGTAAAATAAGAGATTTCTCCCTTTCCATCCTGAAGGCTATGTCTGCACTACCATGTTATTTTGAAATAAGTTATTTTGAAATAATAACTCCCAAAATAACTATTTCAAAATAGCACATCCAAACTACAGGGAAGCCTCAAAATTAGTCTGAGGCAGGCTCCCTTAATGTGGATGTGCGATCTCAACTTAGAGCCCCAGGATTCACTGGGGAGTAATTACTTTGAATGACTCTGGGGAGTAGTTATTTTGAAATAGCAGCAGCTGAGCATCCACACTACTACTTTTTGAAATAGCAATTTCAAAATAGGTGTTATTCCTCATAGAATGAGGGGTTATTATTTTGAAATAACAAGCCTGTTATTTTGAAATAATTTTGAAATAATGGGCTTGCTCTGTGTGGACGCTGACCTTGTTATTTTGAAATAATGGAAGTTACTCTGGAATAACTATGTAGTGTAGACGTGCCGTAAGAGGAAGCACAAAAGAGAAAGGCAGGAGATAAAACTCCCTCCCTCAGCATACCGTTGAAAATCTCAAAAAAATTAGACTTTAATCTATTCCTTCCCCAAATACAACTTCCTGATAAATACGTGACTACAAAAATAATTTATATGCACAATCTCTACCATGACAGCTACAGTAGACTTCCGATAATCTGGAACCTATGGGATTTAGGTATGCCGGACTATCAGGAGATATTATAAGCAGGTTATATATATACTGTATACATTATATACTGTATATAAAGTGTTCTTAACCCTTTTTATTGTACATACTGTATTCAGTATCAGATATGCCGGACTATCAGATATGCCAGATTATCAGGAGATACTATAAGTAGGTTATATATATACTGTATACATTATATACTGTATATAAAGTGTTCTTAACCCTTTTTATTGTACATTCTGTATACAGTATACTGTAATGTTTTAGATTTTTAAGCCTTTTTTACTCTTTTTGCTCAGTTCAGCTGCTGCCACTGTTACCTTGTGACTCATTTTTTGCCGAAGCTCACTCACTAGGCTCTTGCCATTTTGATGCCGGACTATTAGGAGTGCCGGACTATTGGAGTTTTACTGTATATTCCTTGAGACTACCATGCAATCTGCACCTGGGCACACCAGTTTACAGCCAACAATGATAGGAGTAGTTCTGCTCTTATTTTATCAACCAGTGTCCTACAGCTTCCCTGACTATCCTTTGAATTAAAAATCCTGTAGAAAATAAAGCTGGGAGCTATAGCAGTGGGTCTAGAAAAAGAGTGGCTACTCTCTGCACAAACTAAAGGTTCAAATCCAAATGGCAGCAGAGTTAACTTTTTCCCTTATCCACCTCTATCCCTCAATTTATTATTAATTTCACCATTTTTTACAGAGATGATAAATACAGTTAATGATCTCTCCCCTGCATGCAATACATAGAGAATGGAGGAAGAATTCTGGATGAAGATACGGAGGTATGAGTAAGAAAAACAGTGCAGGAGAGAAATGGAACCACATAGCTGGCCTGATAGCCTCAGAACTGTTACTTTCACAAACACCTCTTTGTGAACAAGGGTGATGCTGGGGTGTCAGCACTGAGTGCTGAGGCCATAGTAGAAGTAGCAATAAAAGAAGCAGTTTGGTGAAAGGTTGTAGACAACAAATCCTGCACATGGAATAGATATTTCCCCAGAATCTGTGTCTTGTTCATTCCGATCAGTTCCACCATTGCCTTCTACTTTTCCTCTGAATCAGTTTTTTTTCTTCAGCATAACAGGTTCAGAATAACTACTATATCTGCAAAGATATTTGCTCTAGTCATCTGGAAAAAAATCTTCCTTTCTCAGTATCAACAAAATGGGCACCTCCTTAATTAGCTCCTTGTAAATTAGGGAAAAAAATCTTCATGGAAAATTAGCCATTTAGTTTCTTACAAATCCATTCATAAGATATATTAGAGGCAAATATACCAGTTGTTTTAGCAGTCATTTGCTGGATAACTGTATTTACCCATATATGCCCCAGATCCTTTTAGTCTGAACATCAGACCCTCAGTAGATTACGCACTGATGTAAAATGAATACAATATTTATTCTTTTTGGTAGCATTTATCTTTATGTTTGTTTTACCTTCCCTTTTTATTTATTTGTAGCACCTAACTACTATGTAATATATTTCTGTATATTTTACTTTTTTGGGAAAAAAAATCAATGAAAACTTTAAGTCAAATAATGATTTTCATATATTTTTCACAGTTTATTCATACCGAGAAGTGATTCTCATCTTTTGATTTTTCAGATTGCTGGGCTGAGCAACATGTTTGGAGCTTTCCTTTAAATGGATGAATGATTTAGTTAAAAAGGATGAATTTCAACAACTGGCTTCTAAAAATACCTCCACTACCTTTTATCTTCTGTAAACAAAGAGGGATCTCTTTCAAAGAGAGAGTGAAACTGAACAGCTGGAATGAAAATTTCTTTATTGCTATTATGAGATGGACATTTTATAGTTTAAACTTAATTTTATTTTGACAGATTATATATTTTATTAAACATTACAACCCAATACAATTATATCTACTACATGACTGAATGAAAAAGAAAATATGCAGATATATTTAGTCACAGTTATTTTGTTATTACAGGTTGGACTTTCCGGCTACGGCTACACTGTAGCCTTCTTGAGGAAAAGATTATACATGGTGTGGAATATCGCCATGCTTCATTTGCATAATTAATGAGCAGCTGCTTTTGCTTAAGAGGCTTTTACACAACAAGGAGCTGTGTAGAAGGCTCCTTTTTGTGCAAAAACACCCTTTTGTGCAAGAGCCATTCTTCCGCATTTTTTGAGGAAGAACGGCTCTTGCGCATGAGGGGGTTTTTATGCAAAAAGGAGCCATCTACACAGCTCTTTTTTGCGCAAAAGCCTCTTGCACAAAAGCAGCTGCAAATTAATTATGCAAATGAAGTGCAGTGAGATTCCACACAATGCTTCATTTGCATAAGCTTTTCTGCAAGAAGTCTACAGTGTAGCCATAGCCTCCTTGTCCAGCACCCTCAGGACCTGACCCATCCTGAATGAGGGAATTTGCTGGATCAGGGGAGGTCCCCAGCCACCAGCCTCCCAGGACTCTTCTGTGGCTGGCTCCGTGCTGGTTACACTACCATTGGGCTCCAGCCTGGAGGGCTTGGACTTGGGCTCCAGCCTGCTGGGGCTCTCTGGGGATGGAGTTTCCTAGCTGCCAAGGCCCCATTTCTCCCCTGCCCATCCGGGAATCCCTGGGGATAAGGCATACCAGCTGTCCCGCTTCTGCTGCACTCCTCCAGGGATTCTTGGGGACAGGGCTTTCCAGCTGACCCATTTCTGCTGCACTTTGCCAAGGATCCCCGGGCACAGGACTTGCTGGCTGCCCCACTTTTGCCACTGCTGGCCTCACTGTTGCCCCACTTGGCCAGGGCTGCCTGGGATGGGGCTCACCAGTCCGGCTAGCTGGGGCCAGAGCTTCCAGTCAGTTCACACTCCCGGGTGCCAGAGTTCTCTAATCCAGCAACATCCATGGTCTTGCTGGATGTTACCGGACCAGAGAGTCCCAGATATTGGAGGTTCAACCTGTAGCACATAGAGATATTACATTTTCCTTTTCCTTTTCTGGAAAAAATAGTTTAAAGATTAAGGTATCACCCTCTTACTGTTACATTCAAAGATTCACACAACAGTCGATCATTTTTATTGTAAAGACAGCTGGAGACTGGTGTCTGTGGCAAATAATTACTTCTGGCTTCTTACACCAGTTTATCAGGCTACAGTAGACTTCCAATAATCCGGAACCTATGGCACTTAGGTGGTGCCGGATTATCAAATATGCCAGACTATCAGGAGGTACTATAAGCAGGTTATATATATACTGTATACATTATATACTGTATATAAAGTGTTCTTAACCCTTTTTATTGTACATACCGTATTCAGTATACTGTAATGTGTTAGTTTTTTTAAGCCTTTTTTACCCTTTTTGCTCAGTTCAGCTGCTGCTGCTTTTACCTTGTGACTCATTTTTTGATGAAGCTCACTCACTAGGCTCTTGCCATTTTGATGCCGGACTATCAGGAGTGCCGGACTATTGGATGCCGGACTATTGGAGTTTTACTGTATTTAAAAATAATTCAAGTTTAGATATTAGTTTTGCTGGCCAATAACTAGGCCCATGCACATTCTAAGGAAACTATATTAGATAACTGTTAGAGGAGTACCCATGTGAGTCTATTTGAACAAAACCAACATGGAGTTTGATGATACTTTATAGACTAACACATTTATTAGGGCACATATTCAAGGCCACAACATATACTTGAGTACAACACCACCACCCCATTTGCTATCATATTCTCAGGGGACGGGGAATGTTGATGAGTCAATGTCTACAGACTTTAAATATGCAATAATGCTAATGGAGCAACTTCATGTATGCCAGTGTACCATAAAGAAATGGTCGACTGCACAGATATTCAATAGGGGCATAAGTCTTTTCTCGTGGTAACTCCTTTGCCTTTTTGTTGAAAGCAGCAGGATGAATTAGGCACGAGATATTTACTACTGCCAAACAAGTTGCATCATCCTCCATGGATTACTACATGCTGTTTACATATATTCAATCCTCAAAAAGGTTTATATACAAATCTCTTTTACTCTTCCTTTATTTTTAAATTGTAAAATATTTTGTACAATGAGTGAATAAAAGTTTCAGACCAAATATTGGGTTATATTAAATAGAAGTTATAGGAATAAGGCTTAGTAAAAAGCAAAGTAAAACTATACTGATAGTTGGCACTATGCTATCATGGCTTAAGGTCTGAAAGGCAGCATTTTAGAGTGACCTAAAAACACTGGGATTCACAGATGCTGCTGTACTCACATAAAAAGGTATTTTAAGAACTTACATAAGAGAAGCTCTTTGTGCCAATCTCAGTCCACCTCTCCATAAGACATGACTTCTCAGAGGGGATTCAGGAAGTACTCAGACTTGGATATGAATAATGGATCATATTGCAGTTGAAGAGAAATGGATCATTTCTCAAAAGCAAGGCTAAATAGTATACAATCCATGCTGAACAATAGCATCCAGAAAAATAATCTTGAAACCTGCTAATAAAATCTGTAGAAAAACTGCTCTATGACAAAGTAGTCAACAAAAAGTAGTGGGTTTTTTGTAACCATTCATGCCTTTTTTTTATCACATTCGTGCCTTTTTTTATCACAATTACCAGATTTTTTGTAAATTCCAAGAAATTAATTGTGTTTATTCTGCTTCCATCCTGAAATGACAAAAACATGCTTGCTATTAATTTCAGAAGCATTATATCCAGTAATGTCATATCAAACACTGCAAGTTTGACACAAGATAGGAAGTAGGTCAATGTGACTTAACATATTTGAAAAGATATAGCTTGTCAGATATGTCAGAAGAGATGTTTTGTAACAGACTCCCTTCAGATCAGAAAACAGTGAATACTGTGTTTCCATTCCAGGCCTAACAGCAAACCCTTATGCATGCAGGAAGCACTTGTTTCCCCAATTAATCCTCTTGAAATGAATGGGACAACTTGCATGAATGAGCATTTACAGTAATGGAGTTTTAGAATTTAATTGTACTTAGAATAAACTTTAGATCTTCCAAGCTGATGGGTGCCCCTAAGGTATTCTAAACAAATATTATATCAAGTCAACAAACAATGTGCATTACTGTGAAACCAACACATTTAAATGCAGACAAGAGCAGGTTCTACAAGATAAATTATGTACAGGAAAAGAAGGGAGGAAAACAAAAGAGAAGGAGAAATGCTGTTGATGAATACTCATTTAAATTAGTAATTGAAAAGAAAATTCTGAAATGGAGGTAACTCAAATAAAAGGTGCATTTACACCATTTTTGCATAGTAAAGGTACTTTACAGTGAGTTTAATGTTAGTACAGGTTGAATCTCTCTAGTCTGGCGCCTTTGGTACCTCACTGGTGCTGAACCAGAGAAGTTGCCTGATCATGAGAGGTCAATATTGTCTAACAGAATTACCAACACTTCTGCTGCTTATTAGGCTCTTAGAAGACATGTGTAAATTAGAGCTAAATGACAGCATAGAATACTGAGGGTATGTCTAAACTACATCCCTCTTTTGAAAGAAGAGTATGGGATCTTTCAAAAAAGGGGTGGGTGTTTCGAAAGAACTGTGTCTAGATGACAATTTTACTTTCTAAAAGCCGTTTTTTGAAAGATGCACGGCCACTATTATGCAAATGAAGCACAGAAATTCAAATCTCGGCTTCATTTGCAATTTCAATCTGTCTAATTTACATCCCTCTTTCAAAAGAGGGATGTAGTTTAGACATACGCTGAGAGTCAGGACTGGTGGCTGTAAGTGGACATCCAGCTAACTAAAATCATGCCGGTTCATGGATGTTTTTGTGCCAGAGAATGCCAGACTACAGAGGTTCGACCATCCAATAACTGCAAGATGTAACTACAAGAATTCAGGGATAGGCAATACAACAGGATGAAAAAATAAAGGAAAATAAGACAAACCAGTAAAAAAAAAAAAAAAAAAAAAAGTGCTTCCAGAATTATGTATAAGATACAGCTCTGTAAAAGCTATTCTGACATTGGTCGTATATCTATTACAGGGATGCAGAGGTGTGATGAGTAAGGGGGTTACGGGTATAGAGGCTTAGCCGAGAGGGTGCATGGTGGGTTTGGGGGGTGTGGTGTCTCAGCTGAGGGGAATGTGTGAGATGGCTGGAGGTGTGGGCAAGAAAGAGGGTGTGTGGCTCTTTCCCACCCAAGAAGGGGAGGGCATGCAGTTCCCACCCCCTCAAGAAGGGGGAGGACACAAGGCCCCCACCCCTCCAGTGCACCAGGGAGGGGGGAGGCCATGTAGCTCCCTCCCCACTGGGGTGGAATGGGGAAGGCTGCATGGCTCCCGTCCCTTTGGGAAGCATGAGGCCTTGCTGTTCCCACCCACCCTGGAGCATTGGCGAGGGGGGAAGGCTTCCTGGCTCCCACCCCCCCTGGAAAAGGGGAGGAGGCAAAGCCTCGATGCTTCCCCTCCCCACCCGGAGCACCAAGGAGGGGAGCATCTGAGTGACTCCTGCCCCCCTCCCCCGGAGCACCAGGAGGACAGAGGGGGGGCTCCCGCCTGCCCCTGAGTACCAAAGGTGGGAGTCCTCATGGCTTCTGCCACCCTGGAGCACCAGGGAGAAGGGAGTCCATGTGGCTTCCACCCCTCAGAGCACCGAAGCGGGAGCAGGATGGCAGCTGAGGGCAGAGGGGCTGCAGGATGTAGAGTGACATGATCTGTTGTCCTGCAGGAAATTGTGTATATATGTATATATATAAATAAAGAGAGAGAGAGAGAAAATAAATAAAAAAAGAGGTAACACCATTTACAATTCTTGGGGTTTTAGATCACTTCATAAAATAATAGAAGTAATGGAACAGAATCTAAAAAAACCCAACCAGTCAACCAACCTGCAAGGTAAATGTATGTTTGATGTGTGATGGAGTGAACCAGCCAACTAAAGATTAGCAGAAGATAAAAGATTCATAGTGGGAAATAAAACAATGTAAGGATGAAGAATATAACTATATGTATGAATACAAAGCTACAATTCATAAAATAATCCCTATTTCATAGTTGTTTTTATTGTTATTGAACTCAGCATTCTTAGGGTTAATTTTCCCACATAAATCTGAAGAAAGGGGCAGTGTGCAATTATGGTGTCCCTTGAGCAGAGCAGGAATCAGATTGCGACTCAAGCAATCAGCATAATATAGTTGCTATTTCCTCAGTTATTTTAGCAAAGGGAAAACAATTGTTGGCCGCCTTATGTGATACTTCAGTCCTTATCACCTGCATCTGAAGGATATTTGAGGCTGTTTTCTTTGTCATATGTCTACCCATATTACAGGTAGAAAACATAAGGGAGTAATATAAGTAACATAAGGCTGTTTGAGCCCTTATTACCTGGTATGGATGTACAAGAGTCACAGGCTAGCCCTAGTTTTATTGATCTGACATTTTGTATACACATAGAATATTAAATGAAGTAGAGGATTTGCTCTGAATTCCTTACAGTGTACTAGTTTCTTTATATTTCTCTTACATTTTTATATTCTTTCAGTATACTTATGTGTTAGGATGGAATATATATGCTAGATTAGAACCTTAAAATTCCTATGTACAAAGACTTTATAACCTACTGGATGATCTGCCCTATATAGCATTTTCAAAATGCAGAACTGAGTTCTCGGCTTGATGGGGTGTTGCCTTTTTAAAAAATGTTCATATTGTTTTTTTCCTAGCAATCAATGTCAAATAGAGCACTAGATTTCAACATTTATCTTCATTATTCCAAAATGTTCTCTATATAAAAATATTTAAACAAATCTCTTTGAAGATGCAAATCATATATAATGACTAGAAACTTCAAAATGTTCAGACGTTCAATTCAATTTGGCTTACTATTCAAAAGTATAACTTACCTAATGTTTAATGTAGTTTCTGTCTCATTAATAATGATACAGACAGAATTTTCACTCACTTCATTCTTTGCACAGTATTCATGTGTCACTCTGCCCACAACTTTGACACAGATAAGTCGTAAAGGAAGTACTGTACTTTTGTTTTTTTATCATTCATGAAGGCAGGGACCATACAACTGATTGGAAACTTATCCCCAAATGAGCTGTGGTTCCTCCTTTAGCTGAGTGGCTCAGCAATTGTGAAATAAATAATTGCTCCCACAAACAGTCTATATTAATTTTAACATGGTATACATTATCTTGGCAAATTAGTTTAACATTTCTATTTTAAAACTGAGTTTTAGATGGTGCATTAACCTTTATTGTTGGGAGATAGACTTGATATAATAAGGTCATAGCTATGAAAACCATGCTACAATGCTAATACATATATGTACATATATGTTTCATTGTCCTCTGTTGGATGGAAAATCCCAATTAGGGATGCATGATCACACTATCTTTCTGTTGCTGACCTTTGCAGTTACTAACAAAGATCTTCCTTCTTTGTATTTTTTTGAGCAGAGGGACCTGACTTACTGCTGAGAATTACCAGTGGCACTAGTACAGGTTGGGCCTCCCTGGTCTGGCACCCTCAAGACCTGACTGATCCCGGATGAGGGATTTTGATGGACCAGGGGAGGTAATTTCTGCACCCCTTGCTACCAGCCCCTACCCCAGCGCTAGACTGTCTGCAGGCCCCATTGCCCTGTTAATCTCCACTCCCCCCTTGTCTGCCATGCCTGATAACCCAGCTTGCAGAGCACTGGGCTCCCGCCCCTCCAAGCAGCCCAGCTGGGGCATGCTGGGCAGCCTAGCTGGGACACGCTGGGCAGCCTAGCTGAGCAACCCTGCTGCGGTGAGCCAGGCTCCCAATCCTGTCGGGCAGCACCACTGAGACACACCCAGCTTTTTCAGCTGTGGTGATCTAGGCTTCTGGCCCAGCAGGCATCTCACTGCCAGTAGCCCACAACCCTGCCAGTCCGCAGGACTCCTAGACACCAACAGGATTCCCTGGTCCTGGAACATCTGTGAACCAAAGAGTACCAGTTTATAGAGGTTCAATCCTATATCAGGCAAAGTTAACTCTGTGGCCATAGAATCATAAGTGTGTACTATAGTATGAGAGGAAGGGAGTATTGTGGTTAAGGTACTCTACTAGCAGTCAGGTGCTTTAGGTTCAACTCCTACCTTTAATATAAACTTCCTATGACAAATAGTTTCTGTGTGACTTAGTTCCCATCTGCAAAATAGGGATAAATATACTGCCCTTATTCCACCTTTGTAAGGCTTGTCTATTTAGATTGCAAGATTTACAGGATAAGCACTATCGCCAGGCATATGTTGGCACATGTCCTATCACAACAGGGTCCTCATCTTTGCTGTGGCCTCTTAGCTCTACCATGATACAATAAATAATAACAACAATGATGTCATTCCCCAATTTTGAAGGGAATAATATAGAAGTGTGTCAGATACCCCAGTTCTCTTTTTGTATAGTGTATTATTTACACATATTTATAAAGTTAGATGTCTAATAAAAGTAAAAAAATATTGTGTTAACTGTAGATACAGATAATTTTCTGAACTGTTAGCGTGCGTCTATACAGCAACATTATTTCAAAATAACTAGTGTTATTTTGTAACCCTCATTGTACAAAGAGTAAGGGAAGTCGAAGGAAGAGTGCTCTATTTCGAAATAAGTGTTGTGTAGATGCTCCCAATTTTGAAATAAGCTATTTTGAAATAAGCTACACAATTGATGTAGCTAGTGAGCTACACTAGATAAGGAGAAGGATCATAAGCCTGATTTTGACCTCATTAACACTGGTTTTACAGGTCTGGCATTCCATTGGCTTCAGTGAAATTATTATTAATGATTATTATTATTATTATTATTATTATTTATCCATATCAATGTTTAGAAAATAAGTTCAATTATTCACCAGGATTTTTGTGATGGTTTATTATTTGTAGATTATTTGGCCCTTTTGTTCACATGAGAGTTAACAAGGTTTGAGTTTGGATATTCTCTTAACTGAAAATTCCTAAGTACAGAACTCTGGGAATCTAAACTTCTGGTTCAACCCAAGATCTAGTTATACTGAACTTTGTTTATTCTTAGCATTCTTTCTTGTTTTTTCCCTATATAATTAGCTATCCCTGCATCTTCTGTCCTAGCCAGCCACTCTATTATTCTCCTTTCACTCAGCCAGACAACCTGACACTTCTCACCCCCGGTAAAGTATTCTTGCTTCTTGTTCCTGACAGGAGGAAGCATAGATGGCTGGAGAGGTAAAGTAGCTGACTGGAAGAGACCATAGCACAATCGGAGCCATTAGATTTTTATAAAGAAACTTAACCCAGCAGACAAAACTGCCACCTAAATAATATAAAACAGTTAAAGACGATAAGTCCACTGTCTTCTGTCAAAGGCTTCCTTGATGCTGAGGGGAAAAAAAATATCATGCAGGCCATGGATAAGCACATTGAATGAATCCAGGTCAGAAGCCTCCATGTAGTAGCAGCAGAGAATCTCATCACCTTATGACTTTTAAACTCAGTTGAATGCATTACCTTTTGCAGGTTTCAAATAGGACTACTGCTTTTTCTCAAGTCTATTTTTACCCTAGAACATCATCTCTCATTTCTTTGGATTGTTCTGCCCCATCACTCAGTGCTATTGAGTAATACTATACTGGTCACAGTCAGTTCTCTTTATACACTCCTCCTCTGTGCCTCCTCCCCGCCCTTGCTACTAGTCCTTAGAAGTTATTCAGCCACTGTTCTTCATGTCATACCCTTCCACTATGCAGTACTTCGAACACATCCATTCCTCACACAGTTGGTCCTCCTCCTTCACTTTTAATCTATTCTAAAATTGTGGAACTGAAAATGCTGACCAAAAAAATCCCTCATTTCATCCCTAGTAATCAAAAAAATTTTATACTTGAATGATTGCACTATACCTGCTAGAGTAACATTAGCTACCTTATAGACTAACAGATTTATTGGAGCATAAGCTTTTGTGGGTGAAGACCCACTTTATCAGATGCATGTAGTGGAAATTCCAGAGGCAGGTATAAATATACAGGTACATGAAAAGAAAGGAGTACCAATCAAGAGGAAGGCCAGAGATAATGAGGTCAATTCAATCAGGGAAGATGTGGCCCACTTCTAGTAGCCCACACTAAGGTGTGAACACCAAGAAAGGAGAAATTGCTTTTGTAGTTGGCTAGCCATTCAGAGTCTTTGTTTAACCCTATATTGATAGTGTCAAATTTGCAAATGAATTGTAGCTTTGCAGTTTCTCTTTGAAGTCTGTTTTTGAAGTTTTTTTGTTGTTGCAGAATGGCTACTTTTAAATCTGCTACTGTGTGTCCAGGGAAATTGAAGTGTTCTCATACAGGTTTTTGTATGTTACCATTCCTGATATCTGATTTGTGTCTGTTTATTACTGGAAGTAGGGACTGTCCAGTTTGGCCAATGTAGTAGTCTTTGACCACGAAAACTTATGCTCCAATAAATCTGTTAGTCTATAAGGTGCCACAGGACTTCTCATTGTTTATACAGAGTCAGACTGACATGGCTACGTTATCTCTGATAATTAGCTAGCCTATCAATCTTAATCAGCTGTAATTCCAAATGAAAGTTCCATTTAAAAAAAAGAAATTTTCAAATGTCATTGGAAGTTGAAAGACAAAATAAAATATCTAGCTCTTTTTATATGTTATAGTGCAAAAACAGACATCAGTAATCATTTGCTATTAGACTTAAATACAGCAGAAAAATGGCAGAAAATACACAGAAACTGATCATAAATGCTTTAGAAAAGTTTAGTCTTATACTGAACTTTCATCAAATGTTTGCCAGTACCTTTCTGCCAAATTATTCCAATGAATTCGACTCGTTCATTTATAGTAAGGTCCGACTAAAAAAAACCCACACAAAAACAAAATACTATGAAAATAAAATGCCCTAAATTGAGGGGGATGGAAGAATGCATAGGGGGAAAAAGATAAAACAAAAAAACTATTAGGCCTGACAAAACATTAACTTTTATTTCCCCCAGTCCTTATTTTGACTCCAGTGGTATCTGGCAACCCTGCATATAGGCATTGATAAATAAAATGTTTTGAACCCTACACATAAAATCCTGATGTGCCATATGCAACCCACAGGTCACAGATCGCCAGGCAGTGAACTAGTCTCTTGATCTTCCTAAGCAAAAGTCAGTGCTGGGTGTCTGAAGAGGGCTAGGAAGCCAGTGAAGGGATTAGCCAGCTTTCCTTCCTGAGCAAGAGAATGCGAAAACCAAAGAAGGTTAAAGAGAGCTGATGGCTCAGTGCAGAAAGAGAGATACCTGCTAGCTTTCAGAGACAGATATCTGAAGCTATAGATGGCTTGCTGGAGAGCTGGGACACAGCAGAGGATTCTGGACTGTTCTGGAGAGACAGGGCAAAATGATAACTGCCAGCACAGTATTGTCTGGTCATACCAGAAAAAAGATAGGAAATATTTGACATGGTTTTAATCAGTCCACAACTTCATTTTTAGATGTCTGGGACTACCCAGCAGATGATAGTTTACAGAGCAGGTAACGCCCATGTTTATCCCATAATTAACTATTCCATATGGAGCTCTTAGCATCTCCTCTTCTTTTTCCATTCCTGTCCCTTCAGCAAATCCATTGCCAGGACCTCACCATCCACTCCTGCATCATAGGGCTATCTGGGGGTAGGGGGAGGGGAGGCTGGCTTCCTGCTGTACCAATCACAGGAGACCCCAATTGCCCCCTATTCTTTCCTTTAATGAACCCCTCTTCTTAAGTCTTTTTCCAAGACATTCATCTGGTCATTGTATACCTTTCCTATGGATTACCTGCACTGGCCATCTGTTCTACACTTGAATAATGAGCTGCGATAAATGGCTTACAACACACAATGTGATGTATGAACAAAGCTCTTCATAAAACCTGCTGTGGGGAAAGAAAAAACAAACAAGCCACTCTGGTTACATCTAGACTGCAGAGTTTTTGTGCAAAAACTCACGGAGCATCCACACTGCAAGCACGTTTTTGCTCAAGTAAATTTACAGTCAATCAGAAGAAGAGAACATTTATTCTTCTTTCTACAAAGAATATGTCTTTTTGTGCACGAGCTCTTCTGCAAAAAGCTTCTTGCACATGAAGCCTGCAGTCTAGGGCTGTGTCTAGACTGGCCAGTTTTTGCGGAAAATCAGCTGCTTTTGCGCAAAAACTTGCCAGCTGTCTACACTGGCCGCTTGATTTTCCGAAAAAGCACTGACTTCCTACTGTATCAAATCAGTGCTTCTTCCAGAAAAGCTTTGACGCTCCCGTTCAAGCAAAAGTCCCTTTTGCGCAAAACTTTTGCGCAAAAGGGCCAGTGTAGACAGCTGAGATTTGTTTTGCGCAAAAAGCCCAGATCGCAAAAATGGCGATCGGGGCTTTTTTGCGCAAAAGCACGTCTAGATTGGCCACGGACGCTTTTCCGCAAAAAGTGCTTTTGCAGAAAAATGTCCGTGCCAATCTAGACGCTCTTTTTCTGAAAATGCTTTTAACGGAAAACTTTTCCATTAAAAGCATTTGCGGAAAATCATGCCAGTCTAGACGTAGCCTAGATGTAGCCTCTGGTGGTAAGGGGCTCCTTAAAAAGGAGATAGTAGCATAATGCCCACAGCAGGTGTTGACCAAACCTGGTATTTCTCCATCCAAAGGAGGGGTAGGGGACGAGCTGGACCTCAGCCTTGGTCTATGTACAAAGGGAGGCTCGCAGAACTGTACTGCTTCTTTTCAAATCACACATTCCCAGGTGATGAGTCAGTGATGCTCTGCCCCTTTGGCAGCAGTTTTCATTTTTTCCGCTCTCAGCCATAAAACACTGCATCTTAATTTGGCCAGATGAGCCAAACACTTCCCCCTGCTTAATGTTACAGGGTGGTCATTTGCTATATTACTTGGATGGCACTTGTTATGCATATAGGGCTTTCCTTTGTTATAAATTAACAAGTGCTGTTTGCAGTAGAAAAACTGCTTGGACTGTTTCTGGGGCCTCAGAAGGAGGAATATTGAGAGAAATTATTCTGTGGCTTGCTACAAGACTTTGGATGGGCATCTCTATGACAATACAGTGTAGAACACAGAGTTTGATTAGCTGGTGACAAGAGGAGTCCAACATGGTGATGCATTGTAGAATCTCAAGAGTTGAAAGGTTGAGAAATGGGCCTCTTATTGACTGCTTTAAGGACTGTGTAATGAGCTCAGGACTCCTTTTGATTTGCACAAGCTTATACAGGTATTTTGGGTAAAAATATGTTTCTGGAAAATAGTTTTGCTTATTTCAGTGTGAGAAAAGTTTGAATATCCACTTTTGGATGGGAGACTTGGAGAATTGTAAGAAATGCCTTATATGTGTTTTTGTTGGGGGTAAAAGAAGTGCACGAAGGATCTCACAGCTCCAATTAAAATAAAAAAATAAAAACAACTCCCTCCACCCAGGTTTTAAGGGGCTGAATATGCTACATGGTAGGTGGCCCCAGTAAATGAAATAGGCCCAACTCCGTAGGGCCAGAACATTCCCCACCATTTGGCCTTTTAAGAGAGTGGAGCAGCACCTCTAAGCTATAAACATTTGGGGGAGGACATCTAGGCTACGTCTAGACTGGCCCCCTTTGCCGGAAAAGGCATGCAAAGGAGGCCAGTCGGAATTGCAAATGCAGCAGGGATTTACATTTTCCCCGCTCCATTTGCATGAACATGGCTGCCGCTTTTTTCCGTCTTAGAGTTTTGACGGAAAAAAGCATCAGTCTAGACAGGGCTCTTGCGGAAAAAAAAGCCTTTTCCGCAAGATCTCTTATTCCCTTTTAAAAAAAAGCGGCAGCCATGTTCATGCAAATGGAGCGGGGAAAATGTAAATCCCCGCTGCATTTGTAATTCCCACTGGCCCCCCAGTCCTGCCGCTAGCCTCCTGGCAGCTACCCCACCTCCTGCTGGCTTCGCTGGGCAGCCATCACTGCTGTGGCTCCTGGACCTGCTGAGCAGCTCCTCACTGGGACTCCAGAACCAGCAAGGCAGCCATGCACACCGCGCTGGGGCTCCAGGACCTGGAGGGCAGTTGCGCCAAGAATGTGAGTATTCTGGGTTTCTAATTTGTCTTCCTCAGGGACAAGGTAGCAGGACAGGAACAATGTGGCAGGAAATCAAAAAACACAGACTTAGCAAAATAAATACTTACCTGTAGAATTGAAAATATTCAAGAGTTATACATCTTTGAAAACAACACAAGGCCTGAGCATCAGTATTAGATCTGTCAGCATTTCATGCTGGGAAAAATCCTTTTTGTCCACTCTCCTGTGAGCATGGTGAACATATGGTGATCGTCAGCCCCCTGCACAGAACACTCCCCTGAATTTAAGCAGAAGTGTGTGTATTTTTGCCATGTTCTTGTCTGGGATTTTTCAGAAACTCATGATTCCATTGGGATAGTCATTATTCCATGGGCAAATATTTCCCCATTAGGGCAAGAGCTGAGTCATTCAAAGTTGATAGCTTCCAGTGTTCATGGACTTTCGGTGGTAGTCCTTCAATGAGGCATGAAGGACCCTCGATGGAGAAGGCTTCTGTTTGGAATACAATTTAATAGGCTTGCACTGGGCAAATTAGACACATTTTGAACACACAATACAAAATGGACTTCACAATTCAATGCAAACATATCCTGCTCTGTCACAAATTGCTCTTTAATCTAGCAGAAAAAGTCATAACAAGGTCCAGTGACTGGAAACTGAAGCTAAACAAAGTGGCTGCGTCTAGATTAGCATGATTTTCTGGAAATGCTTTTAATGGAAAAGTTTCTGTTAAAAGCATTTTCGGAACAGTGTCTATATTGACATGGACACTTTTCTGCAAAAGCTCTTTTTGCAGAAAAGCGTCCGTGCCAATCTAGACACACTTTTCCGCAAAAAAGCCCTGATCGCCATTTTTGCGATCGGGGCTTTTTTGCGGAAAACAAATCTCAGCTCTCTACACTGGCCCTTGCGCAAAAGGGACTTTTGCCCAAATGGGAGCAGCATAGTATTTCCGCAAGAAGCACTGATTTCTTAGGAGTCAGTGCTTTTGCGGAAATTCAAGCGGCAGATGTAGACAGCTGGCAAGTTTTTCCAGAAAAGCTGCTGATTTTCTGGAATAACTGGCCAGTCTAGACACAGCCAGACTAGAAATAAGGCATGCATTTTTAACAGTAAGAGATAGGGATGTGGTGGATTCTCTATCACTTTAAGTTTTTAAATTAAGACTAGATATCTTTCTATATGCTATTCTTAAAAATAATTTTAATGAAGAGATTGCTCCTTTGCCCTACCTTACCCAGGTCAGATTAGACCTAATAATAATTTTGACCTAAAAATTATGTAAATGTGCATAGGATTGTCCACAATTTAAATATGAGAATCTCACATGAATATGGAGGCCAAATGGAAAGATTTGGATATCTGAGAGAGAGGAAAAAAATTGCTATAAGAAAGTTTGAGACGTTATCAAAGGCTTTTTATATGTTGGCTAAACCTAATACCTCATCCTCCCTGTGACCAATTAGTGTTACATGGCAGAAACACCAAGCCTAATCACTTCTGTCAAATTTTGTCAATGAAACTAATTCCTAATAATGTGAATGACTCAGGAGTATCAAGTGTTCATCAGCAAAAAACAATGCGTATATTTGATCTGCTGACTTGAGTGGTACTCATTACATGCTTAAAGATGGGCATGCATCTAAAATGCTTGGCTGCATAAGGATCAGACCACTCAGTATCTTGCAGGATCCAACCCTTAATGACTGAAGATGCTAAGATTTAATTGGCAATCAAATGAAATTTAAAAATTATTTTTGGCTTGATTCTCTTCTCATTTTCATCAGTGTAAACCAAGAGAAGTTCCACTGGTTGCAACCAGGGCCAGTTTAAAAAGGCTTTAGGAGCTACAGCCCCGGGCCCTAGGCAGACTTGCTGACAGGGAAAGATAAAAGGGACAACTGCACTGTTGCCTGGCAATTCAGAGGGCCTGGGGCTCCTGGATGCTACTATGGCAGCGGTGGCAGTCAGAGCCACAGACCCTTTAAATTGCCACTGCAGCACTGCACCATGTGCTCTGGTTGCTCTGAGAGCTGGAGGGAAGGGTGTGTCATGCTCCAGTCTCCACCCCTTTTGCCCAAAGCCCTTCCCCTTCGAGGAGTACAAAGCCCCCCCCCTCCAACCTTGCCCCGCCCCACACACACACACACACACACACACACACCTTGACCTGGGGCCAACACAGGCTGTCATCTACTCATGGGCCTGGGCTAAGTTGGAGTACAGCAAAAAGATCTCTGGTCCACCAAAAGTGCAGTTCTTTTTGTGAGTGTCCCTTATTTCAGGGCTGTGGGCTGCAGCCCTGCATTTCAGCACTCTCTGGAGGGGTGGGAAGAGGGACAAGGTTCCACATGCTGCTGTTTCCCTGGGATGGAGCAGCAGCTGCAACTCCAGAAAGCTCCATCCAAATGCTTCCCTTGCCTCTAGGCTCTGCTGCCACAGAAGACAAACCAGAGGCTGCACAGTCAAGGCACCAAACCAGCTTCCAGGAGGGATGGTGCCTGCAGGGGAGTGCAGGGCAGCACACAGACCTACCAGTCTCCTCCCCGGGGCTTAAGCTATCAAAGGAGAGCTTCTCCTGGCACCTGGCAACCCAACACCCTACCCCATTCCTGAGCCCCATCCTGTACCTTAACTTGTGCCCAGATCTTACACATCAGTTTCCTCCTGAGCCCTCTTCACACATCCTACTCCCTCCCAGACACTGTATCTCCACTTCCTATCCTGAGCCCCGTCCTGCTCTCCAAACCATTTGGCTCCAGCCTGGAGCTCCCTCCTGACTCCCAAATATCTCATCTTCAGTCCTATCTCAGAGCGTACACCCCCAATCAGAGCCCTCCCACCTTGCCTCAACCTACAGCCCCCCTCCCACACTCTGAAATCCTAATTTTTGTCCCCAGCCCACAGCCTAGGGGGCCTCACAAAATCTAATAGTCCCAGACTCCTGGAAGAGTTAATTCTGCCCTGGTTGCAATATAGTTATTCAAATTTGCACAGTGGAGTTGAGATTGGAATGGTTCTTAGTCCCCAAAATTAAAATAAGCAAAAAATAGCAGAATATAACTGTTTTGTATTAGAAAGACTATCTTTTATTAGACCAAATTTCTGTTGGTCAGAGTGACAAGCTTTCAGATTACATAGAGTTCGTCTTCCAGTCTGAAAAAGATACTGTGGGTAATACAAAAATAAACTATTTTCCAACTTTTACTCAAACTCCGTTTGTTCTAACATTTTTTAGCATTTTATTGTCTGAGTCTCTCATCTGCACTTCACTAGCTAATCAAATTTAATTGGTTGTTAATGACTACACTTTTGATGTTTTGAAATGCACTAATTCTTCCATGGAAACTGAATAATTAGAGAATGTTTTATTTCTGACTCATAGTTTCCATGGATTATATTACATAATATAAATAGCAGTTTTGATATATGACATGAGCAGGGCAACAACAGCAATTACCTGATTAATATACTTCCATATGTGAGAACGATATCAGAGGTTAAAGTTTCCATCTGTCCTGCTGGCCAACAACCCACGTGCAATGCATCTGGAGTGCACATACTATATTTGTAAGACCTAATGGTATTTCTTTTGTAGTTTTAAAGCTTTGTCAAATGTAAGACTGTTCTCTGAGTCAAAATTCCAATAAAATTCTTTATAAATGGCAGGTCTAATTACTGCATGGAAACCTTGGCAGTAAAATTTCACCTTCTGAGCAGAGACACTGTTTTATATACCAAGACCTGATATATTAAATTACTATCAGATTTTGCTTACTGTATTTCATTTTCACTCTGGGTCAGAAGATCATTATTTGTTCATTTAGGCTATGTCTACACTCGCGGCTTCTTGCGTGAGTAATATGCAAATGAGGCTAAGTGTGGAATATCGCCGAGCCTCATTTGCATACCTAATGAGCCGCCATTTTTTTCAGAAGAGGCTCTTGCGCAAGAAGGAGCGTCTACATTGCCCCTTCTTGTGCAAGAAAAACCCTCTTGCGCAATGCTGTTACACCTATTACTTTTCAGGAAGAGCGGCATTGTGCAAGAGGGTTTTTTATTAACTGAATGGATGTGAGTATGTCTTTTGAACATTTTGAGGAGATATATATATAGTATTTCTTTTATAAACATGAGTTTTTCCAAATATATTTCTCATGTAAGGATTCCATAATTATACAGTGTACAAATTGGAAATAAGATATGTTATACTCTACATATATTATATATCATTTGTGATGGGGATAGGACAAATGGCTGCAAGAAAATAACAGAAAGCAAGTATATTAGTCCCAGACTAAATGAGTCATATGGAGACAATCAAGAACTTGCATTAACCAATGGAGATAGGTTAATTAAGGTACCTGGGGGCAACCTAGAACCTGCTAGACTCAGTTGATATAATTAGGTTTGATTGAGACACCTGGAGCCAATCAAGGACTGACTGGAACTGATTAAAAAAGCTGTACTGGTGTGGTAGGAATGGTGAGAAGAGGTGGTGCTGCAGGACAGCAGGAACTGTAGAAATGCTGTTAGGTACCAGGAGGGAACCCTGCACGTACAAAGGTGAGGGGCAGGGAGAGCCTTGCCCAAGGAACAGCCCCTTTTGATCCCAGAAGTCTGAGAGAGGTAAACCTCTACTAGGAAGGGAGAGATTGAGTTAAGAAGTCTGTTGCCTCCATGCCCAGAGAGACCACTAGAGACTTCTCCCCTCCATTTCCCCCCTGCTACAACAATAAGGAGAGTGATTAAATCAGACTATGGCTTGCCCCTTAATTAAAGGGATTAGATCTAGAGCTGTAAAGAACCCCTGAGACATACATTTATACTAGGATTTGCCATTTTTCCCATATATAGAGAGAGATAATACTCAGCCTACCACTACCCAGAAATGCAGGGTGTACTGGGTGAAATTAGGAGCTCCATCACAACTGGTGTCAGAGGTGGGATTTCTAGATAGTGATTTACGCTTGATTTCCTCCCCCCTCCCCATTGTCCCTGGATCTTTACACACTGGATGAGATAATGAGGCTCCTAGTGCAGGCTATGATGGCCCAGCAGGAGGCCACCTGGGCTTAAGTGGTAGCTCAGCAGGAGAATTACAGCCTGAGACTAAGCAACTGTTGATGAATCAGGCAGCCCAGTATGGAATCCATTTGCAAGAGACGCTGGGCCAACTAAAAGCCCTAACTACACTGACTCATGAACCTGAGGGAACAATGGAGTAAGAACCAAAGACTGTCTTTGAGTGCAGAGGATAATATGGAAAACTACCTCTTTACCTTTGAGCAGACAGTATCATGCAAGGCCTAACCAACTATTTAAACACATCCACCTTACATGAAAGTTGGTGCAACCTGTGGTCCTGAAGAGATTTTTGGAGAGTCTGTTCATAGATCGCTATAGAAGAGGACTGCCGCCACACCTTCATGCATGGGTCAGTCAGAATAATCCTTTTTCCTATAGAAAGATGGTCAGCTAGGAGATTTTTTTCACTACCCAGGGAGGATTCTCCCTGAAGCAACTGACATGTCATCATCTCAGAAGCTCAGATGACTGAACATCAAGAAGTCCTAGACCAGGGTATGTCTACACTATAGAGTTTTGTTGGAAAAATAGCCATTTTTCCGACAAAACCCGAATTACATCCACACTGCAATTGCATTCTTCCAAAAGTAAATTGAAAGAACAGAGGGGTTTTTCTGGCACTGGTAATCCTCTTTCTATGAGGAAGAAGCCTTTTTTCCAAAAGATCTCTTTTGGAAAAAGGCGTGTGTGGATGGGGAAAAGAGAGTTCTTTTAAAGAAGAGGAAAGAGGAAACAGCACATGTGCCCTGGTAGCCACTCCGTCCATAGTAATCATAGCTTAAATGCAAGATAGTGTCCATTCAGTTTGGATGCTATCTTTCAAAAAAGCAAATGGCTTTTTTGTGTGTGGACTCTCTCTTTTGTAAGAAGTTTTTTCAGAAGATCTCTTCTGAAAAAAGCTTCTTCAGAAAGAAGCCTGCAGTCTAAACATAGCTGTAGGTGGAAGAGAAGAGGAGCTGCAGATCAACCAGGGGCTCAAAAGGGATGAAGTTGATTGAGCAGGGAGAACCAAAGAGGTAAATCCTTGCTATTGGGGGAGAGACTGAAATTAAAAATCTTGTCTATTGCCTCCATGTCATTAGACTAAGAGACTAATTGCCTCCATGTCATTAGACTTAGGCCATTAGACTAAGAGATTTTCCCCCTGGCTATACCAATGATGAGTGGCTAAATCAGACTAAGGCTTGCCCCTGAAATAAAAAGGTTAAACTGAAAGCTGTAGGCCCTGGTCTGCACTAGGGAGTTATTTTGAAATAGCCCCCTTATTTCAAAATAATAAGTGATGTGTCCACACTACCAAGCCTGTTATTTCAAAATAATGGACTGGTTATTTTAAAAGCTGTACTCCTGCTTTCCTTGGGGAATAAGCTTATTTTGACATAATTATTTTGGGAGCTATTATTTTGCAATAACCAAATTATTTCAAAATAACTAAATTCAAAATAACTCCTGAAATAACAACATTGAAATAGCGTTATTACCCAAGGAAAGCAGTAGAGATTTTGAAATAATTAGCCTATTATTTTGAAATAGTGGGCCTGGTACTATGGACACTCCACTTATTATTTCAAAATGAGGGTGGTTATTTAGAAATAACTCCCTACTGTAGACCAGGACTAAAGGCCCTACACTGTACTCTGAATGGCTGATTAGGACTTTCTGATAATGACATATACGACAACTCTCTTCTTGTGCACTGTTGAAATTCTATCAAATTTGCCCCCCCCCCACTCCCATCATTCTATTGAAAACATGAGAGGAAAAATAAGGGGAGGGGATGCAGTTGAAAATAAACCAACAAAAATCCCCTCCTCAACCTGTGTTTAACAAACCAAAGTTCACACACAAATCATTTTAAGAGGTAGCAAGCCATATTGGTTTAGCTGCAAAACCAGCAAATTGTGCAACCATTTTTCTCATTCCTTTCCCCACATCTGTTCTTTTCTTCTCTGCTCTCCTGCAGCCCAGTAACCTCAGAAACTGAAATACCTTGGATATTCTTACAAATCATTGTCCTAAAATAAGTACCTAAAGGGGGCATATATTAAGTTAATTATAACATTTACAGTAAAAAATCAGGTCCCAAATCTGGGTTTTCCACAATCCTACAATGAGCTCAGTGAGGAAGGTGTCAAGGATGGGGAAGCCAAAGCTGGCTTTCAGACACCTTCATGCCTTTGATGTTTTGGGACAGCTAGTAGAGCTACACTACCTTGGCATACCAGGGTGAGTTTAGGATGGAATTTCAGTTTTACCTATCTTCACCTCAAGCCATTTGGCTCCCTCCCCCCCAATTCCAGTGATTTAAATTAACCTGCTGCTTCTATCATTTATTGTGCTGTAAAAGTTTGAGTCCCAGGGCGGTGGGGGGGAAATAACATTATTTTCATAGGTGACTTCAACTATGATTTCATTGAACAGAAACTAAACATGTAGGCTACGTCTACACAGGCACCCTTTTCCGGAAAAGGGATGCAA
>CM057847.1:139736121-139765605 GCA_030068395.1 Apalone spinifera | reverse complement strand
ATGGGTTATGGTTAAAAGGAAAATCATACCCACCTTGTTTTAGTATAGTTTTAGATAGTAGATGATGGCAGACAAATTTGTCTATGAGGCACAAAAAAAGGCATTATATAACAAAAAGAGACAAAAAAAATCCTTCTTGGGCTCCCCTCAGTTTTGTTGGGGTATAACATGTATAGATCGGAAATGACTTATCTTTATTTCTGTGATTAAAGTTAAGCCGTATCAACCTTATAATTATGTTTCAGGGCCTGTTTCATACCACTTTCCCAGATGTCATTTTATTGACTTTTTAAAGATTTAATTAGAATGATCATTAGAATCACAGAATCATATGACTAGAAGAGACCTCAAGAGGTCATCAAGTCCAACCCCCTGCTAAAAGAGGACCAACCCTAACTAAATCATCCCAGACAGGGCTTTGTCAAGCCAGGAGCTAAAAACATCTAGGGAAAGAGATTCCACCATCTCCCATTTAAGAGTGTAAAAGTTTGTGTCTAGTAGATGAAGACTAGAAGAAAGAAAACCTAGACTACTGGAAATACTGGTAGGAACTGGATTCAATATTGTTATTGGTGGAGTTAAAATTTTGTTGAAACTCGTGGATAAATGTGCTCTTAATATAAAATTTCTCTGAGGGACAGTTAAGGGTCCCCACCAGAAATATGGCATCTGCTCATAAAAACTGCACAATAGTCATGTAGGGCTTCTGAGTCTGATGCTGGCTAGAGAAAGCCAGGACTATAAGCTAAAAAGTTATCCATTGTATTAGGTTCCTTCTGCATTCAAAGAAAATGATTTTGTACATTTCTTGTAAATAAAAAAGCATGCATCAGAGATAATACCAGACACCATTAACCATTTCTGCTCCCAACTGGAACATCCCCAGGGTTCCAAACTTTCATAGCTGCTCATGTCAAAAAGGGGTAATGCTAATTCTTCCTTTGGGACTGTATCTTTAGTCAAATGTCTTAACCATTCTGGCCAAGGCCTTCAAAAGTGCCTAATGATTTGTGTGTGGCTCAAATTTCGTTTTCTGAGCTTGGGACTTGTTAAAGGGGTCCAAATTTCATAAAATGTTGGGTATCTTCCCACCTTTGAAAGTCAAACCCCTTTAACACTTGCTGATTTTGGCTGAACTCATGATAAAGTAATCTGATTTTCAGAAGATGGGTACTCAACAATGATGTCTCAATCTATGCAACCAAAAGCTGAGGCACACAACATCATTAGGCACTTTTGGCGGCCAGGATGGGAGGGGCAAAAGGGGGAGAAATCAAGCCTCTTGCCTATATATCAGTCAGTGAAATGGGAATAATAGATCTCATTTCTTGGAACACAGCACACGGTGACTATTATGTGTAGGGTTTTTTTTTAAAATAATCTATAAATGCTTCAAACAAATAACAAAACAAAAAAGCACATCAGGAATCACACAAAATGTTCCAGTGGCCAGGGTCTTAGCAGCCCCCAGAGATTCAACTTTTACTAGAGTTAGTTGGAAACTTTTTTTCTATCAAACTCTTTAAATGTTGACTATTACACATGCCTTGATGGATGAAATATATCATGAAATGATTCGTGTTTACAAAGGATTAAGATATTACCTAGATAATCCTGTCCCACTCAAATGAAGTTATTCTTTGCATTTTATCATCTTGTAATACTCCACATATTGTTTTAGAGAGGTAAAATCCCAGAAGTATGTTACTTAAAGTATCAAAACCATAGAATTGTAGGTTAAGAAACCAAACAGTGGCTACATTATAAAAGTACAAACTAATAACCAAATCCAAATCCTGAAAGGCAACTTGATTTCCCTCATTAGATATTTTTAGAAGTGAAGGCAGTAGTTATGTCATTCCCTCCAGAGACCTCTGAGTTTCACTTACATGATTTAATGATCTGTATAATTAGGGAGCATTACTTTGTTTAACAATAAAAGTGTCATTAAAATTGTATTGGCAAACAATGTAATTTCTAAGAAATACATCAAGTGGACCATTGCATTTTCTAATAAACTAGTATTAAATCATTGGAAGGATGGAGGTTTCCATTTGGAAAAGAACAGATCTAGGCTGGGTTTTAAATTATAAATATAAACACTAACTTGACTATAAATAGTTCAAATTCTTTCATAGATTAACCAGATAATTTATGAAATGAATAGTATCTGGAAGGGCTGAATACCAGTGTTTCTCTAGATCTATGATAAAGGTAGGAGGACCAATTCTTCTCCCAGATGTATGCATATTTGAGGACAACACTGCACTTCTAGGGTCCATCTACACTGCAGGGCTTAACTTGAAGTAAACTACATAAATTGAGGTACATCAATTACATATCTTATTTTGAAATAGCTTATTTTGAAATAGGGAGCGTCTACACAGCACGTATTTCAAAATAGAGCACTTTTCCTCTGACTTCCTTTATTCCTCATAAAAAGAGGGTTACAGGAGTTGAAGTAAGAAGTCCTCCAGTTTGACAGGATTTTGACACTATTTCAAAATAACTACCTGCTGTGTAGACGAGGACTAAGTTACTTCAGAATAGCGCTAGTTATTTCAAAATAGTGTTACAGCATAGATGTACCCTTAGAGACTACTTGTGATGTAATTTTATGTGTAGGAAATATGAAAGATATGGCTGATCTATAAAAACATTAGCGGTGTCATGATCAAATGCCAGCTATCAAAAGCTTTTATAAAATAACACATCCCTGAAGAACTGAAACTCAAAAACATTGAGAAGTTAATAGAATACAAATTAATGCTCTAGCATTGCTATTGACATTTTAGATACAAAATGAGAAAGTAATATATAATACTTATGGTGAGGGGTTTAAGGAAAGATTGTCACTTCTCCCTACTCAGAAAATAACCCTAGGTAGACTTCTTCTATTTGCTTTGCTATAGTCAATTCCTTTCATAATAATTGCTCTTTCTATTGTTGCTATCCTGTAACAAGTGAGAGAGGCTGACTGGAATAAAGAAGTATTAGCAGGCCAGGAGAGGGCCCTTTATTCTACAGTCCCCTTCCCACAAGCATGAAGGTGATGAAGACTTTCCCTATACAGCTTTCAGTCTGAACAGATAAAGATAATATCATCCCTATTTTACAGATGAGAAATAGAACAACAGAGAGATTGAGTGATTTGTTAAATGTCACAATAGGATTCAATGCTTGAGCCAAAAACTGAACTCGATCTCCTGAGTCATGGGCATAAGATAAACTTCCTCTATTGGCCAAAGTTGTTTAGCTACGTCATTCCCTTAATGATTTTCTTATTTGCTACAACTGTATTTGTGTCTATTTTCTTAATGTAGCTGTGACTTCACTGTCTGAACTGAGACTGTCATTTGCATTTGATATCACAGAAGAGAAGAGACACCTATCATACTTCTTTCACATACCATCTTTGTTAGACAGAAGAGCTAGTGTACACTTTTACTGCTACTCCCAATTTATTCATTTATATTTACGTTTCAGCAGCATGTCATTCTGCATGTATATCATCTAAACACTACAGTGTAGTCTGTTAGGGCATATCTAGACTATGCTAGACTTTCGAAAGAGCATATACAAATTCTGTGGGAAATTTGAAAGTGAAAGTAATTAAGATGTGGTTTTGTCGGTGAACCCTCCCATTTGTTGACAATCTGCATAAACCTCATTTTTTAAGGAAAAGCGGCTTGTCGACCAACGGGATGGTTTGCCAACAAAACCACGTCTTAAGTAGTTTCACTTTCGAAAGTGAAAGTGCAACTTTCGAAAGTGAGCTCAAAAGAAGATAGGCAAATTCCTACGGAATTTGAATATCCTCTTCCAAAAGTCTAGTGTAGTCTAGATATGTCTACTATGTCCATTCAAATATTTAAATGCACATTCTTTCTAAAGAATAATTACAGCAGCATGGAATGAATAAAAAATCCAAAGCTCTTACAATTTGCACTGGCTAATCTCTGAAGATGACATATTCTAAGCATTGGGTGATGTCTATCACAGAACTGCTAATACTGTAAAATCATGTAAGGAATTATTCTTTCTTCAGTATTGAAGCTGGCTCTGCTGAGCCAAACTCTTAAAAAACATCTCACAATAAGAATAAATAAAATAGTTTACTTATGGAAAATTCTGGAGAACAAAAATTAAATGTATGCAGTTTTCATGAAGCAATATATGTTTTCTGAAAATTGTGCTTGCCTAAGAACAGTGTGGATAAAGACAAATGTAAGAATGAAAACAAAATCATGTTTCTAGGCTTCTACTGTTCCTGCTAGGGATGATTCATAAACATTTATAGTATTTTTAATTATATTAATAAATTTAAATATCATGCAAATCCTAGGCTGTCAGTGTTTGATGCTACATTAAATGCCTTGCTTTTGGTATTATAGTAATTAGGCAGTTGAATTTCATTTTCTATGGTCAGAGTTAAAAGAACATTTTATGAAACTGTACAGGTATGTCATGTGAGAGGCGAGAGATTTTTTTCACTTTGGATTTTATTTGAGTCACTTACATTTAAGAAAGGGAAATTCACGTGCTTTAACTCTGAAGAGGTCCAAAGTAAATTCCATTATATTGAATATTTGTAAAAGTTATAATGTAGTGTGTCCATTGTCCATATTTAAATACAATTGAACAAAGATTTTATTTTGTAAACTGTCTCAAATTTAGTTTATAGTAGTATTTTGACTTTTAGAATATTAGACAATAGTAAAATGGTGGAGGATTGCAAGAATAAGTTCTTTATCTAACAAAGTTAATTTAGCTTTTAAAAGGGACTAGATTACAATTACTAGGCAGTTTTTTGCCAGGAATGACCCATTGAAAAGAAGAGGAAAAAGAGGAGGAGGAGGATGGTCAGCAGGTGAGCAGGATATCCAATCTTACTGACAGCCAGGATCTTTTTATAACTTTGGAGACACTCTCCTCCTCCCAGGTATGAAGGCCATTGGGTGTGCTCTGTGGCAGCCACATTGGCACACAGCGGGGGATCCCTGGAAAAGTTTGTTATGTATCTGGTGACAGAGCGTGAATTCTCCCTACACATCTCCATAAAGCTCTCATAGAGGTACTCTTTCAGCCTTCTTACAAGGTTTCTGGGGAGGCCTGCCTTATTCTGTCCTCTATGTGGTCCAGGCCTATTCTCTCCTTGGTGTGGACACTTTCCACATCAAACCAGCAGTAAGTTATTTGGCATCATTGCAGCACAAAGCATTGTAGCATAAGGTCCAGGTTTCTGACCACATTCAGTCAGCATCACTTCCCATGATTCTGTGTGATTTGGAGAAGATTGATATCGCACATAGTAACCTGGATGAAGCAGAGGAAGCTATGTGATATCACAGCAGTACACCTCCATTTGCTCTCCCTCAGAAAAGCATGATTTGAGCCCCTGCCCTGCACCATGCCCAGACCTCCTCCCCCCTTCCACCTGCAGGCTCCTGTGAGAACGGAACATTGTACTGTCCCAGCAAATGGGAGGTGCCGAACTCATGGTCACTGCATGAGCCCAATACCTGCTGCCAAACCACCATGGCTCCTCTTTTGGAAATGCAGACACTTACCTATCTGAAAACAGTACATTGCATGTGATTTCAAAGCAGAAGCAAAAGAGCAAGCCCAGACCTATCCCTGACCATGCCTACCATCAAACCGAGTGCAGCTGCTCCCTTAAGATCTCTGTGGTGTACCTGCTTCAGAGTGGGCCCTTAAAAGCATAATTTTGGCCTTGTACATAACATATGCCTATTGTCTTGAACAGACATTCTTTTATGTTAAGAGATTCTATGTTCCACAATGTATCTCCTGTAAAGTCTGCCCTTTACTTTTTTTGTTATAGCAGGCACAACAGTGAGAATTTTGCCCACACCCCTGGCTCCTCTAGCTGTTCAGCTAGCACAGATCCAATGGTCAAAAAGTAATCAGGATGACATGTTCAATGAGCAAATGCAATCTGCCTGCTTGGAGAGGGTGTGATTAAATGAGTGGAGGAAAATGCTGCTGCAGGAAATGTGAGCAGAGTGTGGGGACAGGAGAATGTGCAAGGAACGCAAAGAGGAGACAGAACATCTTAAGGGTATCGTGGAGCTGATGATGTGCCCGGTAGACTCACAGGAGACCCTCTCTGGTCCATTCTGATCAACATTCTAGTTCCACAGACTCTTCTCCCAGGCTCTCTAGAACACAGGACGAGGTGGAAGTCAAGGGCACTTCATACTCAACCGCCAGGGATGAGTCCCAGAACAAAAGTCTGTCCTTCTCACACCTTTGTGATTGCTGGATTGTATTATGCCATTTCCATCCCCCCGTGAAGCTCCCACCCCAAACTCCTTTTCTGTCCCTGCTTTCTTGTGTACCCTAAATAAAAATACATGATTTTCAACAACAGTATCTTTATTGCTGGTGTTGACAGGGGAGAGGAGGGTGTTTACAGGGTTTACCAGCAAGCACCTTTAATGCAGGGAGCACCTAGTTAAGAGCAACATGCATGTCTGCCTTATTGTTGTCTGGTCATTTACAAACCTATTTTTCAAAGCTTCTCTGATTTGTAGGGCCCCTCCTTATTACCCTGGTGTCTGGTGCTCTTAATTCATGGCTAGGTGCTGTGACTCAACTCCTCCCCCACACCCTCACGTGAAATTTCCTCTGTTACTGGAGCACACAGCTGGCTGCCACAACCATGGGAATGTTGTTTTTGCTGAGGTGTAACCTAGTCAATAAATTGCAAAACCTTCCCCGAAAATGTGCAAATCTGCTCCTTACTGTGGTCCTGGCTTCATGAGCCACAGAAGCAAGAGGGTAGGCTGGGTCTCCAAAAATCACTTTTGGCTTTTTAACACTTCTGATGTTAATTCTCTCATCTGGAAAGAAAGTACCATCATGCAGTTTTCTAAAGAGACTGGATTCCTAAAGATAGAGACGTCATGCACCTTTCTTGACCATACCACGTTGATGTTGGTGAAACAGCACTTGTGATCCACCAGTGCCTGCAACACCATCAAGAAGTACCCTTGGTGGCTTACGTAATCTTTGGCAAGGTGGTCAGGATAGGTGTGTGCATTCCATCTAACATCCCACCACAGTTAGGGAACTCCATCACAGCAAAGCCCTCCACAGTATACCTACCCTTTGTAACAGGTTACTGATTACCTTGGCAACTTGGATCATAGCAGCTCTCTCTGTCAGTTTACCTACACTGAATTGATTTCCAGCTGACAATAGCTGTCTGGCATTACAAGCTTCCACAGGGCTATTGTCATTCACTACTCAACTATCACAGTAGGTCTTATTCTGGTATTGCTGTACTTCAGGGTGGGGGAAAGCAATTTGCAAACTTCCATGAAAGCGGCCTAACGTATGCAAAAGTTTTGCAGCCACTGCTGCTCATCCCACCAGTCTGTGCTTGTCTCATGGAACCAGAATTGGCATTCCACCATGTCAAGAGGTATTTTCTGGTACATTTTTCTGGATAAAGAGGGAAATGTCTTGGGCCTTTTCATTTAATAGTGTAGACTGGTTTGTTACTTTACATTTGTCTGAGAATTGCTATAGGCCCAGTAGCCCTTTCTCAAATGAAGGGATAAGAATATAAGAATGACCATATTGGGTCAGACCAAAAAGTCCAACTAGCCCAGTATTTTGTCTTCTGACAGAGACCATGCCGGAGGAGCAACTGCTGCCAGCACCTGCTAATTGCTCAACTCAAGTGTTTCACACAAATGTCTGTTCATGGCCACCTCATACTCTTCCTCATTCTGGTGGGCCCTGGATGGGTTCTGGGAATACTGCAGCATAAGACATGAGATGCTTAGTGTGATTACCATAGTATTTTGTTGCTGAATGGAGTCCATGCTTGCCTGACTAGAACATCTGCATGGATAACCTGAGAAAATGAGTGTGTGGCGGGGTCCCCTGCCATGCCCTCTTCTACACCCCACTCAAGCAGGCCCTGAGGCCTAGTTCAGCTGAAATTCACAGGCCCAGAGGCCTAGTCCAAAGTTCAAGCAGGCCCAAGGCCTAGTCCAGCCACAGTTCACAGGCCCGAGGCCTAGTCATTGCCCCGAGGGGATGGGGTAGGGGGGTCCGGGCCCTCTCTCTCCACCAGACCCCAACCCAGGGCCCTATTAGTGGTGGGTGATTCCCACCAATGACTCAGCGGGGAGTTCTCCCTGAAACGTGCCGAGCCCACTAAGGGGTTTCCTGCCCCTTGACCTGGGTTGCTTCCTACCCCCGCCCTGTGGGTGACTGCAACCCCACTTGGTGAAGCTGGGCCGGAGGCGACAGCAGTGTCAGCAGGTCCCACGCCCGAGGCAGCACTGAAGGGGTTCTCCCCTGCATCGGGGCAGGTGTCGGCGTTGCGGACGTGCTCGGCCCGGGGACGGTTGCAGCGACGACAGTGGTCCCGACGGCCCTGGTTCCAGCCGTAGGTCCGGCTGTGGCTTGGCAGTCTGGGCTGGAGCTCCTTCCTCCCCGGAGGTCTGTCCCAACTGAGCAGCCCAGCAGCCTTTTATATTGAGGCTGCACTGCGAGCATGCCCAGCAGGGCCGTGGGGGCGGGGCATATTCTACCCAATAGATGGGCTCTCTTCCCCCCGTCCAGTGCAGGGCAGGCCAGTCTCGTCACAGAGAGTGAAGCGATTGTTTGCCATTGCTTTCAAGCAGGGGGAGTGGGAGAAGACAGGAGTGTCATAGGACATTGATGACGTACCCAGGACCACCCACTGCACTATTTTGGTCCCATCGAGCACTGGAAGACTAACTCAAAATGCAAAGGGGTGGCAAGAACTATGGGAATCTACACATAGTGCATCGCTATCAAAGTCAATGGTAGCCACCCTACTGAGGATGCACTACATCAAACTTGCACACGGTGGAGACATGCACCTCTGACTTTAAAAATCAGGTGCTAAAAATCCACCTTAATAAATTTGACCTCATCTCATAGTGTAGACAATGCCTAGGGTCTTAGCTTCTTTGAGGAATATTAGTTTTTAAAGAAAGTTTATTTGACAGCATGATGTTTTACCAGTTTAGAACTCCTTGTACATAAATATAAGAAAGCTGCAATCTCTCTCAGAATGTTTACAATTCTTGTTATATGAAGGAACTCAGATATTTATAGTCATGCACAATCATTCTCACAGGTACAAGAACATCCACTGGCATTCGAAATCAGATAGGTAGCAAGATCTGAAGATATCCTTTAGGAAATATACTAATCATTGGAAAATTTTAACTCATGTAAGGAATGTATTTGAGCCCTTCACTAACTCACTAGCCTTCCCCATCAGTTCTATTTGTATGATTTTATAAACAGGTTTGAGTTTTATGTGGTAACTAATTTAAAGAATGATATTGGCTATGTATAGCTGCAACTTCATATGAAAGGATTTTCATGAAGCCAGCTGGGTTGCAGGGCACCTCAGCATGAATATTGGGAGATTAGAAACTGAAACCAAATACTGAAGATGTCCAAAAGATATATGTATCCAATATGGCTATATATATGTGGATAATGGGATTGGATCCCATTTCACTGGAGAAATACACAGAAAGCAGAGCTCTGCTGTATTCATACCACACTCAAACTTGTACTATGCTGCTATCTTTGCCAATTAGAGATAGGGAAACAGCAGACAGGGCTTAATCCAGCATCCCTGAATGAGCAGGAAATCCCCCCCTGACAGAATGTTGTCTTCTGTACAGTTTTTAGTAATTTTACACTCTTGAATGTCAATGAGATGCTGGATCTAAGTAAGACTATGTCTAGACTGCAGGCTTCTTTTGGAAGAAACTTTTCTGGAAGAGATCTTTCCAAAAACTTCTTACTAAAGAGAGCGTCCACACTGCAAAAGATCATTGAAAAAGTGATCTGCTTTTTCGAAAGATAGTGTGCACTCTGAATGGATGCTATCTCACATGTAAGCTGTGATGCTATGGATGGAGTGGCCACCAGGGCACCTGTGTTTTTTCCTCTTTCCTCTTCTTTTGAAAGAACTTCCTCTTCCCCGTCCACACACACCTTTTTCCAAAAGAGCTCTTTTGGAAAAAGGCTTCTTCCTCATATAAAGAGGTTTACCAATGTCAGAAAAACCCTCTGTTCTTCCAATTTTTTTTTCAAAAGAAGCAATTGCAGTGTGGACATAAGTGAAGTTTTTTTTGGAAAAACAGCTGTTTTTCCGAAAAAAACCCGTAGTGTACACATAGCCTAAAATAATCAGCCCTCCATTACCATGATAGTGTTGAAACTCACTCACTTTGAGAGAATCAGTCATGCCTAAACACTGAGCACCATATACCATGTAGATCTCATTAGATCTATGCCATTTGGGTGTAGAATTCTACTACATCAGATTTTCTAGCACATAGATAAATAAATACATGAAGCAAAAGATAGTGGAGAAACAAGCCCTCAGTTGTAGCATATAGATACATTCTTTAAGTCTGTCTTTCCCAACCTTTTTGATACCGGGGACCAGCAAACCCCTTCACAAACTTTTGATGGAGCCACAACATTTTATTTACATATTTGCATACTCATTATGCAAACAAGGAATATGCAAATATTCAAATAAAATGTTGCTGCTCCAGCAAAAGTCCCAGGCCCGAGAATTCTGCAGTGCAAACCCTAACCCCTAGAACCCTTCACCCCCCTGCACAGCACTAGCCACTGACCCCAGAGTCCCCTGCATCCAAACCCCCAGTTCCAGCCTCTTGCCCTCAGAGGCCCCCAGTGCTAGCCCTACCCCTAGAGTCCCCACTATTAGCCCATCCCAGAGCCCTCAGTGCCTGCCACACTCCCCTCACCTAGCCCTGTGCTGCCTCCCAGCCACCAGCTGAGTGCTGCTGCCCTCATTGAATCAGCTCTCGGGGCTGGGGTTGGGGAACACCGCCCAGAGCTTCCTCTCCCGGCTACCAGGAGAAGACCCCCTGCCCTGCTTGGCATTATTGGCTGAGAGGCAGGGCAGGACATGACTCTCCCAATAGCCATGGTGGGAGAAGAGGTGCCGAGCACTGTTCCCTCATCCCCTGAACTGCTGTGGCATGGCAGAAAATGTTTCGTGGCCCAGCGCCACAGACTGACAGTTGTGAACTGCTGCTTTCAGTAGCATCTTTCTACTGTCATGTCAGAATAATCTTCTAAAATGAAAACACAGATTTCATCTATTGCTAACAAATCTTTTTCCCACTACAAAACAAAGAACAACAGCAACAACAACGAGAGAGATATAAAATCTTATTAGATTTGATTTCAGCTCAATACTGTGAATTTTTGAACTTTATTTGAGCAAAACTTACATAAGAACATAAGAACGGCCGTACTGGGTCAGACCAAAGGTCCATCTAGCCCAGTATCCTGTCTGCCAACAGTGGCCAGCACCAGGTGCCCCAGAGAGGGTGGACCAAAGACAGTGATCAAGTGATTTGTCTCCTGCCATCCCTCTCCAGCCTCTGACAAACAGAGGCCAAGGACACCATTTTATCCCATGGCTAATAGCCTTTTATGGACCTAACCTCCATGAAATTATCTAGCTTCTCTTTAAACTCTGTTATAGTCCTAGCCTTCACTGCCTCCTCTGGCAAGGAGTTCCACAGGTTGAAGGAAATTGACGGGATTTTTATACTATAAACAGGTCTTTAAGGCTTCTTTTTTAAAAGTTATAAATATCTCAACCATGATAGAACACAAATATTCATACTTGACTTTTAATTAGTGTAGTATGAGAATTTAGAGAAATTATTTAAAATGAAAATGTATCCATGTGGTATTCCATTAAATATGTATATTTCTATAGCTTTTTATTTGATTTTTTTTTGGGGGGGAGGGGATTTCTCCTCTGCTCTATTCAGAAATAAATGTCACTGATACAATAACCTGTCCTGTGCACTGATGATGTGAAAGAGTTTAAGTGATCTTGGAGGTCTGGATGTTTTATGATGTAGGATTAGCCAGAGCTATTAGAAGCAGCTGCAACTATGGCCTGAGTATCCCTTAATAATTAGTGTTGATGGTATGCAACAATATTCCTCCTGCAATGAGGTTTACCAGCTAATTTGAATTAGGGGCTTTAAATTGGACTCCCATTTCACTGCCGTGTGTAGAAGCGGCCAGTTACTCCGGACTAGTGAATTTCTAAAATGGCAACTGGCCGGGAACATGCAAATCAAGCGTGGGATATTTAAATCCCAGGCTTGATTTGCAACTTTGGTATGCTTCATTTGCCTCCCTACTTCGAAGTAGGGGGCAAGTGTAGACATACCCATACAGAGTAGGGCAGACAAAACCATGATGGATCCCTCTGGAATTAAAAACAAAAAAATATATCTTGACTGACTTAGACTATAAAGTCTGCAAGCAGGGACCATTTCTTTATGACGGGATTAAAAGAACCTAAGATAATGAAGCTGTAATCCCTGACTGAACATTCTAAATACTACTATAATAGTGAAAATACTACTACTAAAAAGCAAAGCCACTCTATGCAGATGACAGCCCACCCCTTATACTGTGTAATTGTAATTGCAATTACAAAAGCCCCATTTTTGTAAGTACTGCACAGGAGACCATGCTTGCAACTCCAAAAGATGAGATGCAACAAGCAAGCATAACAGACAAGGAGGTGAAAAGAAGTGACCAGGGAATGGTAATAAATATTTATCAACCAAACAATTTAAAATTAACACAATAATGTCCAAAAGATTACACAAAATAGAGCTGCAAGTTTTCATTAATAAGTTATTTCGCAGGAGGCTGCAGCGATAGTAAATGAAAATTCTTGTAAAGGAAAACAAGGGAATAAAGTACTAGCTGTGGGCCATCTAGTCAAACATTCAATTATTGACCCACATATTCTCATTTAAAGAACAGCAGACTGTCTATAACCAGATTATCTATGCTGCTTGTGTTGTTTTCCTTGAAAATATATATTACTAGTTGTGCTAAAAACAAGGCTCTTTCAGACCTGGGCTATTTATTTAAGAAAAAAAAAAAAACCCTGCACATAGCAACTATTGTTCCTTTGATAAAGGAAACCTACTTACTGTCAGACAGCCAGTAAGAGATGTATATTCAATTAAAGCATGGAGACAGGAAGTTAGATTGCCATTTCTCGCTCAGGTATTACCTGGAATTAGTCCTTTCATATTTGGAAATGATTCTCCTGTTAGAATCAAATAATAGTGCTTGCAATTTACATAGTGTCTTTTCCTTTTCAAATCACTTTACGAACATTAACTATACATGCATTAACTAGCCTCACAACGCCTTTGTGAAAAGGAGATGCACTTACATTTCTGATAGCAAAAAGGGGGTCAGGTAGTAGACAATTTGCCCAATGCCATATGTTAAAATTGGGAGTAAAACTTTCTTTTTCCAGCCTCCAATTGAATATTCATATAACTAGAATATGTTTTACAAATCTAGTTTCCCATAACAACATTAAACATGTAACTGCAAATGGCAGTGAAGAAAAGGTGCAAAAGTCAATGATCATTTAAAAATTATGAGAGCCTTAACTGATCAGAGCTATGGTCTTTGTAGCCCAGTATCCTGTCTTAAACAGTGGCCAGGGCCAGATGCTTCAGGGAGAATGGACAGAACAGGAGAGATTTGTGTGATCCATCCCCTATTGAACAGATTCACTTTCTGACCATTGGAGGATTAGGGATAACTGGACCATGGGGTTGCATTCCTGACCATCATGACTAATAAATCTCAATGGACCTGTCCTCCATGAACTTCCTTAATTCTTTTTTGAACTGAAGTATAATGTTGGCCTCCAAAACATCCCATAGCAATGAATTCCACCAGGGGACTGTGTTATATAAAGTAGTATCCACTTGTGTTCGTTTCATACCTCTTGCTTATTAATTTTACTGGCTGACACACTGGGTTCTTGTGATATGTGAAGGGATAAATAACACTTCTACATTCATTTTCTCCACGCTATTCATAATTTTTAAGATCTCTATCATATCCACCCTTAGCATATGTCCACATTACAAGGTTATTTCGGGATACTGGAGGAATCCCAAAATAGCTACCCCATGTCTTAACAAGACACCCATTATTTAGAAATATTTTTCAAAATAATGGGCACGTTATTTCAGCATCCCAGTAACCCTTGTTCCACGAGGGTTAAGGGATGGCTTGAAATAGTGCTTTATTTTGAAATTCAGTGGAAATAAGATGCGCAATTTGCACTATGCAAATCGCATATCTTATTTTGTGTGTAGGGTGCTGTGTAGGTGCACCCCCAGGATATGTCTACACAGCAACATTTTTTCGAAATAGCTATTGTTATTTCAAAATAACTTGGTCCAAGACTACACAGCAGGCAGTTATTTCTAAATAATGTCAAAATGCTGTCAAGCTAGAGGACTTCTTACTCTGACTCCTATAACCCTCATTGTACAAGGATAAGGAAAGTTGGAGGAAGAGTGCTCTATTTCAAAATAAATGCTGTGTAGACACTCCTAATTTTGAAATAAGCTATTTCAGAATAAGCTGTGCAATTGACATAGCTCAATTTGCGTATCTTATTTCGATTTAAGTTCTGCTGTATAGATGCATCCTTAATGACCTAGCCAGTTATGCTGCTTGAAGCTGCCAGGGTCCCTTTTTCACTTGGTGGTCTAGTCTAAAAACAGATTCCTGCAATCCTATTGACCATGTCTCCCTCATCTTCCTCCCGTTCAGTGAAACCTCTCCCTTCAATATCTCTCCTAACCATTCCCAGACAACTATCACCCACATATTGTTTGCTATTTGCTCATTTTGCTACCCCTTTCCCCATTCTGACTATTTTGTCTATATTAAGTCTTTTGCTCAAGTCTAAATTTTAGTTATTCTGTCAATTGTGTCCAAGGTCTTGGCCAGTTTGGAAATCCTAACCCTTCCTCTTATTTGGGATCCAGAAAAAGTATCCTGAATTAAGCAGGCCCAGTCTATTTACTGAGACCCACTACTTCCTCTCTGGGCTACTTCTTACTTTGTTCATCTCTTCAGTAACCCCTTCCAGTGTTCGCTGTATACCTACATTCTTCGCATGCTTCCCAAGGTCTTAAGCGTCATGCTTCCTTCATGGATATGGTCCACTAGATTCTCATATGGGTCTCCAATATATCCCAAAAATATATAATTTCTATTTTGAAATCCACTATAGGAGGAGCTAACTCTTATTGCCTTTCAAATTATATTTTCTCCTCATTTCAAGCAGACCATGCTCACAGATTAAAACACAACAAGAAGCTCCTGTCTCCTCAATCATTAGCTAAATTTTCTGATTCCTTTTTTAAGGAAATGTGAACCCTTGTTAAGAGACCTTCTTAAAACCAGCGGCTGTGTCTATACTGGTGCGATCTTGCGCCAGAGCTATGCAAATGAGGCTCAGCGTGGAATATCGCTGAGCCTCATTTGCATAACTAATGAGCTGCTATTTTTGTGGAAGAGGCTCTTGCGCAAGATGGAGCTGTCTACACTGCCCCTTCTTGCGCAAGAAAAACCCTCGTGCGCAAAGCCGTTATGCCTGAAAATAATCAGCATAACGGCTTTGCGCAAGAGGGTTTTTCTTGTGTAAGAAGGGGAAGTGTAGACAGCTCCGTCTTGCGCAAGAGCCTCTTCCGCAAAAATGGTGGCTCATTAGTTATGCAAATGAGGGTTGGCGATATTTCACACTGAGCCTCATTTGCATAGCTCTGGTGCAAGATTGCGCCAGGATAGACACAGCCAGCAGGTTTAATTGAACTCTCAAACTCCTGTTAAACCTCCAGTGTGAATGGGGTTTTACACTGCATCACAACAGGGACAGGGTCTTTTCTGTGTCTGAACAGCACCCAACACACTAATCTGATTAGTGTGCTGGGTGCTTAATCAATTCCTATATTAATTGATTAATCAAATATAGGAATGTCATATATAGGAATATTTTACTGAATTGGGACTTACATTTCAAACGAACAGAGAAACAAAGAATCAGAAATCCAGAAAAAAAATTAAATTTAAGCCTGGCATAAAACAGATTAACTAACTAACTATTTTAAAATAACCACATTTAGTCAGATTTAGTTATATATAGCTGCTTTTTTTATCCTGAAAGAATTTACTGTCATTTTTGTTTGTTTTGTTTATTTTTATGACTTAGAATGAAAATCTGGCAGGTAATTATCTGAGCTAGATTATTGTTTATCAAACTTCTTCATAGATAAATGATCCCCAAAAGTCTTCACATTTACTTTTCTAAATAATAGCAATGTGTCTTTCAAGATGCAGACAAGATGCTCTTACTTTACAGTATTTTATAACATCCCAATAACAGCAGTACAACTAATGTAAAAGTGACTTTACTCAGAGTAATGTAAAAGCTTATAAATCCTTACCAAATGGGCAATTGCATTTGAAGCCATTCATTACATCTTCACAGGTTCCTCCATTCCTACAGGGCTTGTCCAGACACACTTCCAAGCTCACAGAGCATGTTTCTCCTGAAATTGCAGATAAAGAATAGATGATAAATTGTGCAGAGCTGTTAAAAAAACAGTAACAATATTTGCAATGTAAAAGCGATATCTGAATACTGCAGTTTAAATGCTGACCTGTGAACATGCACTTACTATTGCGTACAAGGCCTGATAGATGTACTGTATGCTATGCATTTTTCTGCTTCATTAGTTACAGTGGGTCCATTTTGACAGGCACCATTCAAAATGTGTCACTTGTAGAGAACTAGAAAGCTTTAATCTATCTATCTGTATGTCTGTCTGACTGTCAGCTGAATTTCTTAAGTTGGGCACCTTGGGTACCACAGCATATAGTAACTTGCTCCAGCTTACTAATTTTGTCTAGTCTGTTATTATTTGTCTGTCATAAATGTGTGTTCAGATGCTATGTGACAATAATTCTGCCTGAAATTATATAAATGAAGGAAACATTAATTAATCCTAAATTGGATGGACTTGTGACTCAGTTTCCCAACTTTTACCCTCTACAAATTTCTTTATGTGAACTATTCTCATGTGCCGCTTTTCTTTTTGGGAGAAGAAGCTCAGTCTCTAAGAGCCAGATTTCAATTCTCATACACACGGGTAGTGTTTTCTACATATCCATCAAGTGACCATTTTAACTTTTCTTTATTTCTTTTTAACCAGGATTTTTCCCATTACTTTTTTACCCTCTCTGTATGCTTTCAGACTTCCACTTTTTTTTGCCAGAGCTCATATATTCCTCCATACATAAAGAGTGCCCTAAGCAAAAGCTTTAGATTAAGTAACCAATAAAACAAGAACAAGGATATTATTTTAATGAGTGAGAATTCAGTTTGTGTAGTCTTTGTAACAGATTGAATACCAAATTGCTTCCAGTATTTGTAGACAGTGGTCTTAAAGAATTAAATGTATATAGCACAGAAACAGTGTCATGGCAATTGCATTGTTATATACACCATTGAGACAAACAGATCATTGAGGCTGTCTGCATTGGTGGCCTGGTTAGGATAGTGAAGGAAGATGAGAAGATAACAGAGATGTAGGTCACAACCGAATTGTGTGGAACCTTCAGACATCATGGTGACATAGTTTGACAATCAAACAAAGAAGTTAAGTTCCATGGCCATGTTGTGACTGGAGAGGGCATTGGAGAGGATGACATGACTAGTGAGGAGGTCTGAGAGAAAGTGTAGAATTGATCAAACCATTGTAAAATAAACAGTATGACTCTATATATGTTTTGGAGAAGGAAATACAAAGCCTGGCTGAGAGATGAGAGGAGTAAAAATGAACCTCAGTTTGGAAGCTTGGATGATGGGGATGGCAGTGATGTTATCAGCCATGACACAGTATGGATGATGAGCATTTGCTTTAAAGTTTCATGTAGAAACCCAATTCAATACTTTTTATAATCTACAGCTAAAAGTAAGTTCTCATCAAAATTAATGCAGAAAAAGCATTTTATCTTTCCTATCACTACCAATAAAGCCCATGTTATGACAAGGCTTCCTAAGAAAATGCTCAGTCTACTTTTTCTGAACATATACTAATATATATTACAGCACACCACAAACTTAATGTGGATGCATACACCAGGAAACAAATTTCTAATAGTGTGCACTACAACCGTTTTCCAGCTTAAAACAATATAGGAACTGCCACAAGTCTTTTTTAAATTATTATGCTTTTGTATATCTATGACCAAATTAGGTTGATGTGTGAATTCTACTCTTAATTTAGAATAATACTAAGATGATAAAAATTGTGGTCTGATAACAATGGTGCTGATTTTATGCCTGGAGGCTGTTATTACAGCTAAATTGCTTCATTTGACAAAGAAGCAATTATATGCCACTCAGCCTCATCTGATTTATCAAACATTGAAAATACCTTTCTCATAACTGTTGAAAACATTTGCAAAAACTTCCAAATGGCTTATAGCCTAATCTAGCCAACATAATTTGCATCACAATCTATGAAAAGAAAACCAGAACAAAAACATTGGCTGAAATATTTAATGCCATGCGTGCCTTTGAAAACAACCCTATTACAACAATACCCAGAAATGTTTTATATACTTAAATGTTTTATGTGGTTTTATTTTCTGGACATCTTAAAAATATAGGCCAGGTATAATATGCAAATACACACAAACATATTAGGACATATACACATTCATTTAGAACACTGATAATATGCCCTAAATTTTGTCTGACGTACTAAAGAGCAAACTGGTTATTTTATCCAATTCTAAGGCCATTCCTTCAGTCCTCAGAAATCACTCTAGTTTCCTCCTTCTGATTCCCCTAGCCTTTCAAAGAAAACTTTGCTATCTACAGTTGTGGTAAAGAGATGGCATTTCATTTGAAGATGTTCACCACCTAGTGTGACCATATTTCCCTATACTGAATATGAAACACCTGGTAAAATTACTTATATTCAAACAAGCTCAACAGCAATCAATCATACAAACATTCAAATTACATCAAGCTGACTGATCCTCTGTTAAAAAGAAATACTGTGTAGCTGGATCCTATTTATTTACCATCTTATCTTTAAGGCTTTGAGGTTTACACAGATAGGAGTGACACACACACAGGGAGAGAAGTCACACACATACCCCCCTCTATACCTGTGTCGCTCTGTGGCGGTGACTGACAAAACTGACCATCCTTGCCCAGCACTCTCTGCTTTGCACCACATCTTCCCAAGGCACAATGTGTGGGGGCACCTGGTTTCACATGCCCCCTGCCCCACCAATTCCTGCCAGTATTAACACCAGAAGCAGCCTTTTATCATTGTGCAGGACTGAAAGAAAGGAAGCTGCTCAAAGCTCAGGGGAGGAGGAGTGGGGGAATGGATAAGAACATAAGAACGTCCATACTGGGTAAGACCAAAAGCCCATCTATCCCAGTATTTGTCTTCTGACAGTGGCCAATGCCAGATGCCTCTAGAGGGGATGAACAGAACAGGGAATCATCAAGTGATCCCTCCTCTGTAACCCATTCCTGGCCTCTGACAGAGGCTAGGAACACCATTCCTATCCATCCTGGCTAGTAGCCATTGATGGACCTATCCTCCATGTAGATGCGAGCAGCTTTTCCTTTCCTGCCTACACAGTGCTGAAAGGCAGCTAATACCTCCAGGCTGCTGCTGGCCATGGATATAACCCATATTCCTCTTGTCATCCAGCTATAGCCTGGGCAGGAAGGGGATAAACCCTAAGGCTACACTGCACTGACCCAGGGAAACCGACTGCGTGGGCTTCAGTGAATCAAGCCAGAAAGGTGGCTCAGCAGAGGATGGTGCCGAGGCAACAGAGCAGTCCTATGCGCCCTGGGGGCAGAACCAGGAGCGGGGCCTGAAGAAGGTACTAAGCCCCTACCTCAGAGGCTGCTGTGGACTACAGTTTTGGAGCATGAAAAGACTGAAAATTACTTTTCCTGCCCCCACCCTGCTATTCAGAGCTTAGCTAAGGAGTGGAGACATTTCCCCATGTGAGCACTGTGCAGTTTCCTCTTACCATAACTCAAAGCAAGGCAAGGGTTTGGTTGGGCCAGGACAATGGGATGTGCCTGCTATTCAATTGTTTCCCATACAATGGATAGGGAAGGATTTGATAGGAGGAACAGTATACAGGTTGTACCTCTGAAATCCAGCATTCTCTGGCCCAGCAACAACCATGCAGCCTAATGGTAGGAGGGCCAGCAGCGTGGCTAGGGCTGTGGGCACCAGGGCTGAGGGAGCCCAACAGTAATGCTGGTGCCAAGGTCATAGAACCCCAGCAGTCCATGGAAATGAGGGGACTGGGGAATCTTGGCTGCCTGCAGCAGCACAGAGACAGGAGTTGGAGAACCCCAGACATGTGGGTATGTGTAAGGGGAGAAAAGACAGTGAGGAATGTTGGGGGGTTTTATGGATCAGTTCTGATAAAAAAACACTTTTCTTGTATTTTATGCAGGATATTGTGAAATTATGATGGAACTTAGGAACTTAAGTGGACCAGAATGGTCTGAAGTTGCAGTGGGAGAGGTCTAGGTTGGATATTAGGAAAAATTATTTTACTAGGAGGGTGGAATTTTACTAGCACTGGAATAGGTTACCTAGGTAGGTGGTGGAATCTTCATCCATAGAGGTCTTTAAGACCTAGTTTGACAAAGTCCTGGCTGGGATAATTTAGTTGTGGGTTGGACACAATGACCTCCTGAGGTCTCTTCCAAACATATGAGTCTATAATTCTATTATTTTTCCCACAATCTGACCATTCCCCATTTTTCTTTTTCATTAGCACCACAGTCAACCCAAAGATAAAGTGGATAAAGTGAGGAGTAGTAGGAAAGTTAGAACAGCCAATTTAAGAAGTTCTATAGGCATTGAAAACATTCATAAATAAGAATCTATATATGATTTAAAATAACAATGATTAGAACTTTACTGAGATAGAGCCAGGCAATCAAATGTTTCCAGTCAAAGGTAAATATTTCTATTTTAAAACTTGCCTTTGAAGCCTCTTACACATTGACATGAGAAGTGGCCAATTAAATCCATACAGGTGGCCCCATTTTTGCAGGGTGAACTTGAACATTCATTAATCTCCACTTCACAGAAGGGTCCTTCATATCCAAGCATACAATGACAGCTATAATTATGCAAGTTGTCCTGGCAGAAGCCATGATCTGAGCACTGGTTTCCAATGCAGTAGTCTACATCAAGCTCACAGAAGGATCCAGTGTATCCCAGAGGACAGATGCACCTGAAATGACCAAGGGAAAAAATAATAAAATCAGCTACTAAAGTTTCTGTACATCATAATTAGATCTAGGTGAATTAATTCTAGTTTTATTAAGTGTGAGTCTTATGTCTGTGAAACATTCCATGAATGGGCTGTGATTTTGTCAGAATTTTTATTATTTGAGATTATTCACTGAATAAGTTTGGTTTCGTAGCTTTTTTGCTATGGTTAATTGGAAGTATCTGATAATTAAGGCTACCATTTAGACATGGCTACATTTAGTAATAGTCATGGACAGGTCCAGGGCAATAAATAAAATCATTGCCCATGACATATCCATGATTTATTCTCTAAATACTCATAACTAAATCTTAGAGAAAGGTGTAACTAATGACGGAAGCCTGGGGACTGTGGCTATAGGGAGGACTATGAGAGGTAGGCTCTGCTGGGGGATGGAGGAGAAGGGACAGTTTCCCCAACTGCTGGAAGCCACAGAGTAGCCGCTGCTCTAGTTGCCCTAGGACTGCTGCCAAGGGCCACCTCTGCAGATCTGTGACAGTAGCTGTTCCTCGGGTCCTCTTCAAGGGGCTGCTGATAGCACCTGATCTGGCCACTCAGGAATAACTGATAGGATGGCTGTTGACACCAGACGCTCTGTCAACCCCTGTGACTGCTGCTCAAGTAGTCTCTGCCCACTGTTCAGGAGGTCCCTGGGACCAACTGCCCAGGGTCACCCAAGCAGCTGGTGTGGATGGCTGTAGGGTGTCCCCAACAGCTGATTGCAAAGCTGCTCCAGGAACAGAAAATGTGGCTACGCCCAAAGCCACCAAAGTAGCTGTCCCTAGAGCCAGCTGCTTGGGTGGTCCTGGGGTCAGCCATGCTGTCCACTGCAGATATCATAGAGGAGGCAGAAAGTCACAGAACGAATGGGTCCACAATCTCTGTGACAAACATAGAGCTTTACTTATAGTCAAAATCAGAGCTATTTAGAGTAGGCACATACATTATATAGTATGTTTCTATTTCCTGACTTGATTAACATCTTTTAGAGAGGCAAGGTGGGTGAGATACTATCATTCATGGACTAACGTCTTCTGATGAAAAGTCTCAGGGGATAGTTGTGTTAGTCTATAACTATAAAAAAACTTGAAAAACACGGATCACTCATATTTTTAAGTTTTCTTCTTGTGAGAGAGACAATCTTGGAGAAGGAGAAGGAGAAGGAGAAGGAGAAGGAGAAGGAGAAGGAGAAGGAGAAGGAGAATGTAGGTGCAAAGCTCACTTTCATCAACAGAAATTGGTCCAATAAAAGACACTACCTCACTTGCCTTGCCACTTTCATATTCAGGGACCAATACAGATACAAAAACAATCCAAATAACTTTTACAGTCAGATTTCCAGTAAAAATATTCCCAATTACAAATTTTAAATTATTTCCCCAAATATTAGACAAGAGTCACTTAAAATTTACTGTTTTGGCAAATATCCCTGACTATAAACTCATTTGTTCAAGTATCTGGGGGAAAAAAAGCTTATTCACAGGCAGAATATTTTCATAACAGTAGTCACACAGTTCCAGGAAAGAGAATTATTGCAATCTTTTCCCCTTAGGTGGTATTCAGGTGCCCATTTTTTATTATTCACAGAATGCTTACACACATTATAGTGGACCACAAGCTAAATATGAGTCAACAGTGTAGTGCTCTTGCAAAAAAAAGCAAACAATGATTCTAGGATGCATTAACAGGTATGTTGTGAGCAAGATATGAGAAGTCATTCTTCCGCTCTACTCTGCACTGATTAGGCCTCAGATGGAGTATTGTGTCCAGTTCTGGTCAACACATTTCAAGAAGGATGTGGAGAAATTGGAGACGGTCCAGAAAAGAGCAACAAGAATGATTAAAGATCTAGAGAACATGACCTATGAAGGAAGACTGAAAAAATTGGGCTTGTTTAGTTTGGAAAAAAGAAGATTGAGAGGAGACATGATAGCGATTTTCAGGTATCTAAAACGGTGTCACAAGGAGAAGGGAGAAAAATTGTTCTTCCTGGCCTCTCAGGATAGAACAAGAAGCAATGGGCTTAAACTGCAGCAAGGGAGGTTTAGGTTGGACATTAGGAAAAAGTTCCTAAATGTCAGGGTGGTTAAACACTGGAATAAATTGCCTAGGGAGGTTGAGGAATCTCCATCTCTGGAGATATTTAAGAGTAGGTTAGATAAATGTCTATCAGGGATGGTCTAGACAGTACTGGGTCCTGCCATGAAGGCAGGGGACTGGACTCGATGACCTCTTGAGGTCCCTTCTAGTCCTAGTATTCTATGATTCTATGATTATTGGAAAAATGGACCCAGAAACAATGGTACAGACATCCATTGAAGTAGGGACTCCATTCTGAATATGTAAAACTGTGCTTCACTTTAAATGTGTGAAGATTTCCATTAAAAACTTGGGTTTTATTCCTGTTGGCCAAAGGGCTGCTGTGTGACTCCATCAGGTTACGTTACTGTTCTGTACCTCTGTTTTGCCTCCCATCCATTGTCTATTCAGAGAATTCTCTTTCACACTAAGTAACTATCTCTTGCAGTGTGTTTGTACAGCATCTAGGTCCTAGTGAGTGTTCTTTATACTGTTTCCAAAGAGAATTCAATACATAGAGGATCACTACAACTGTTGTCCCCTGGCTGCCTAGGGGACATTCAAGGTAGCAAAGGATTGGTACTGTTTGAACTGGCATCACATGAGATTTCTCTCATTCCTGTCATCAGACTCATGTCTTCAAGGTTGTGAAAAACCTTTCTTGTTTCTCTTTATTCTCCCAGAAAGGAAATAATGTAGAGTAGGTGAAGTCTTCATGTTTTTGAAAGCGAGTGGAACAAGGGTAACATTTTTGTTTATTTTCCCCAACCCAGTCTTTTTCATTTATTTTATTTTATTTTCTACTTCACCCAGAAGTATTTACATGAACATAAAATAGACTATAAAGGTTTTTGATACCAGAAACATGGACTCTAAATTTAATCTGTGAATGAAAAGTTTAATTTTTCTAACAAGTTAAGAGGGAAATGATTTTTCTCGTGCTTATTAGACTTTTTTAAGGGACAATAAGTAAACTGTAAAGCCCAAAGAAGAGAAAAGATGAGAGGGAAGAAAGTTCCCTTTTTCTTCCTCTATCCCCTTTTTCTCAATGTTTTGATTTCAGAAGAAAAATATAGGTCATATTGTGGAGAGGATAGACTTAGTAAAGAACAATGCATGACTAGGGGAATCATAGGAACAGTAGCAGCCAGGAAGCAACGTTACTTGTGCTATAGCTTGTGAGGAATAATGGGTGAAAAGATTTTTTTTCTACTCATCATCTGCACAAAGTCAGTTTATTTGGATTTTGAACAGGAGGGGAGGATTTGGGCCATAAGTACTTGCTAATTGTTTGTTGCTGTACAAGTAAACAAGCATGTGGGCATAAATAGCATTCACATACTTATAATACAGAAATATTCTAAAGTAGAAGCAATTGTAATGACCTCATGCTAAGTAGGCATTCACTGAGCTCACAAAGGATAGTTTTATGTTTTTTCATGCCTTCAAGGTAGTTATTTGTTTGTGTAAATCTGCATGTGTGTTGAGACTAGTATTTAGGTTGCTGTTACACAATTAGTTCACAGCTGAGTACTTTGCAGTCATGAACGTAAGTATTTGCAGGACCAATTAGTCCATGAGTAGATTGTTGAATCAGCTCTTGAATCAATCTTTGAAAAGCTGGCTCTTATTATTTAAACCGTATGCAATATAGTTTGTATTCAAGAAATTAAAACAAAATACCAAACTCTGTGAAAACACTGAAGAGATGTATTCTTTATCTTTTAACCTTTTCATTCCAATTAAGGATAAAGGAAAATACAAGAAAAAGGAATTCACCTAATTTAAGTTAATCTTGTTACTATACTAAATTGTATGGTTTCCAATATATTTTCTGTTGCTTTTAATTTTATTCTAATTTTATGAAATGCTAGATCAGTTATAAGAGAAATAACCACTATGCTGTTGGTTTAATTATTTTGCTTTCATGTTCCATAATAAAATGCATGCTATTATGAGTATCATATTTCACATTCTTCAAGTGTCTGCACAAATTCAGAAAAAGATGAAGCTTTAATGAATATTCATGCCTTATGTTTGTCCTAGAGTCATCATTATCACTGGGATGCTTTTCAACTTAATGTAACAGATCCACTTCACCAGATAGCTCCAGTTAACATTTGAAAGGACAGACTCTTCATTTTACAATATTGCCCAGAAAAAAGAGCATAACCTTGCCATTTCAATGTGAAAAGTTTGCTAAGCCAAGCTGTGAAACACAGATCACTGCTTTCTCAAATATACACTAGCTGCTAATTGTTTTCTGTGCGGAAAACATTATTCAAAAACAGCATTATAAAGAGTAGGCTCTTCCTACTACATGGAACAGAGTGGCTGAGAAATATACCTATTCATGGGAAGAACTGTAATTAATATTTACTGTGGAAAATCCAGAAGCTAATGGTATTGAAACAGCCTTTGTTCAATCAGCATTTGCTGTGTACATGTAATAATTCAAAAGGAAGCATTTCTAACACTCATGATATAAAATTGTATTTCTTCAGTGAAATATTCATATTAATATTTGCATTAAAGTGCTATTTATAGATAATAAAGGGTTTTTATAAATGATTAAGAGATGTTTTACTAAATAAACATAAATTGTTATAGCTTCCAGAAGTACAACAGGGCACTACAGTCACTTTCTCTCTCCTGTCTTTAGTCTTCTAATGATGGGCTTATAACACATGCTATTAATGTCTGTAGTGTTCTTATAACCTCTGTGAATAATTTATTAACCCTTTAAAACATCTATAAATTGAGCTACATGTTGGACCTCCCTGGTCCGGCATAGTTGGGATCTGACTGGTCCCAAACCACAGAATTTCCCAGGCCAGGGGAGGTGTCCCCTGTTATAGGCCCCAAAGTGAGCCATCCCCCTGCCTCTGCCCCCTCTGTCCTTTCCACCACTCTGCTGCTACCAGTCCTGGCCCAGGGCTGCCTTTGGCAGCTGTGGTTCTCTTGCTCTGGCCCACACTGCCATGTGAAGCTAGTCCTGCACTGCCATGGGCAGCCAGGCTTCTCCAGCCCCCCTAACCCCGCATTGCCTCTGGCTGTCAAGTTTCTCTGGCTCCGTGCTGTTGCAGGCTGCCATTGGTGGCTGGACTTCTCTGATCCCTAACCCCATGCTGCCACGGGCACCCAGGCTTCATGAGGAGTTCCATGAGGAGTACCGGTAGTTCGAATTAGAGATCCTAATTCGAACTACCTACTCCGTGCCGGGTGTAGCCGCGGGCACAGAGTTCGGACTAAGGGGATTTAAAAATGGCGGCGCCCGGGAAGATGCAAATGAATCCCGGGATATTTAAATCCCGGGCTTCATTTGCAACTCCGGTTGCCCTCATCTGCCTACCTAGCTCAACTACCAAGCTAGTGTAGACATACCCAGAGTTTCATTGAGCATGGTTTTAATTGACACAGCATGCATATCTTAGCTGGAATAAAATATAATGTAAATCCAATTTGGGGACTTTGGGGACAATTAACTTATGTTTTGAAAACATTAACATTCTTATAGGATTGTGAACAATACAAATATTTAAAAGTATGTTGGCAGTTTATTCCAGATTGCTTTTATATAGTGTTTTCCTATTAAACACTGCTCAGATGTAGCTCTGACATACATGAACTTGAAACAGTTCTTCTGATCTGTCTGTGAAAGTGTTGTATGCATTAACCATCTCTAAGTAATTAAAAGGCTCTTTTACTTATCCTAAGAAAACTACTATTGTCATGTTAGCCTCTAATGAACATGACCTTGCATTGATATCATAGACGTCTACAACACCAACATACTGAGACAAGGGTTGATTTTCTGTTTAAATTTGCTGGAAGGTTAAAATGGGTCCCTACAACAAAATCAACATAGCTATAAAATGAGAGAAAAAAATCTCCGAAACATTCTGTAAAAATATCACAATTAGTGCACATTTTCCATTTTGGTTTTAAGTCAACATTTGTTTTGCCCTATCTTCATTGCTATCTCTTTCCTTCCGCATCAAATTCTCCAAAGCCAGACTCTATGGACAGGCTAGTTGTATCAGAATCTGCTAATCCCCAGGTTAACATGGGAGATGTGTAGGAAGGAGGAGCTGAAAAAAGGTTTTGCTTGGACATTTAGGATTATAATGGTCAATTAAAGATTGGACTAAATCCTGGGCTAGTTAGTTCAGCACCATTGTATACAAATCTCTCTCACAATCAGACCAATTTGTCTAGGAACAACTCCCATCTTCTCCAGGAATTCAGTACCCATAGGTTTCACCTTCATAGTTCAATGCACATTTGAAAGTGGAGGGAGCAGTGGAAGAAATTGATTGTTTTGATTTTTCTACGGCACATGGTTGTTGGCTAATGGCAGAAAGATAACATTTTGGCAACTTCTTTCTTGAAAGCAAAAGAAATGAATGGAGTCTTCAGCCCAACTTCCTGATAGCAGCATTATGCTCGTCTTGTCTCTCTTAAGGGTCAGTCACATTCTCTACCACCTTACTCCCTTTACAATCTCATAGGTTTAAATGGGATTTACAAGGCATAAAGCACAACAGCACATTGTTTCAAGAGTATTTCATGATTGGGAACCTGGTCTGCATCCTAAACTTCCTGGAGTTTATCATGATAGATTCTTTTGGCCCATCGTATTGGTCTTGTCCTCTACATAAATGATCTTCTTAGTGTCTTTCCTAATATCTCAGTAATAATCTATTCTGTTGATACCGTCTTGTTATCACTTCAACCATATCTAATATCTATTCTAATGATATATCCATTGTGTCAAAATGACTAATTATAATCTTATGCTTAATCACAATAGCTCGTTTTTTGTTGTTGTTGTTGTTTTGCTGAAAAATATCTTCTAAAGCCTTGCCTGCCCAAAGAACCTACTACTATTAAGCACAACTTATACCTGGTTGTAACATCTATCGTTGTGACATGGCTCTGTGTTGCTTATAAAAAGAGGACAAAACTGTATTAAAACGATGTATTATAACTGCATTTTAACACAAAAAACCTACAGTAAAGATCTAAGAACTAATCATGGTAAGAACAGAAATGTAAATATACTTATATATTGTGTAGGACAGCTGACACCTAAACTTTCAGGTCAATTCCTTGAAATTATGTTATCTAAAGCAGTGTTTCTCAACCAGTGGTACGAGTACCCTTAAGGGTACTTGAGAGAAGTCTGGGAGGTACGTCAACACAACTGAAATTTGGAGAAAACTACTTTTTTTCAATTTTATAGCACTTTATCATTTTTGTACTTTTTATACCCAAAAATGTCATTGCCTGCCTGGCTACCATTAAGTTGTTTAAACAAATGTGTTGCAATGGTTAAAAAAAAAAAAAAAAAAAAAAGTGTGTGTCTGAAAACTAGGTACTGGAGGTACTTTTTTTTAAAAAAGGGGGTATTTTATAAAACAAGGTTGAGAAACACTGATCTAAATCATGTCAAGCATTAAAGGGCAATTTTCAAACTTACTCAGAAGTTATGTCACAAAATAACATGGTAAAAAAGCAAAACGTAACTGAACCAGGGTCTTTACAAACTCTTATGACTATTTATCTGTTTATTCTCACAGTGACAAGAATTCTATAGAATTAAAGTTTAATATTTTCAATAAGCATTAGATAATTTTATTACAACATTACAAACGAATTGTATTATTTTCATTGTTCTATTACTTTGCAATTTCACTCAACATAATACATGGAATTCTACAACAGTAATGATGAATGATGACAAATTTTCTGTGAAGTTTCCAGAGATTATAAGGTTCCTGGGATGATGATATAGATTATGAATTCTAGATGATAAAATTAAGTAATTATGAAGTTGTTAATAAGAAAATTGCCATATCATGAATGTCTGTTGTATTGATATTTATCTCAAAGGCCCAAAGAGCTAAAGGTGTTTATAAACTGTTTCTCTGTCCAGCATTGAACAGTGATAGAAGGTTTGGGGTTATTTTTTTACACAGACCTTGGATTTACATCATTACTTGGCAAACACTCAAAAGCATTCATTCAAATTGAAAGTTCATTGATCTAAACAAACACACACACACACAAAATAAGGGTATGTCTACACTAGCCCCTAGGGAGGCTAATGAGGGTGACCAAAAT
>CM057847.1:139721969-139736021 GCA_030068395.1 Apalone spinifera | reverse complement strand
ACAGACATAGTCAGACCCTATCATCATTTTTTATTTTCATTACTAACCTTTCCTTGATAGAATGGAAAAGGTTAATTTTACTTTCAGTCCTCATGTGCTCTGGACTGCTGTTTAGTTATGAGTGGATGTTTTGTATGGTAAGTTGATCATGACACCTGTTGTTTGGCCCTAGTTGACATCCTGGTCAAGGACATCATCTAGTTGTATGTTTTGTCCTTATATAAGGCAGGCGTGCATGAATAGAGTATAGATGATTTCAGAATATGACATAAAGCTGAGAAAATGAGAGAGAACATAAGGGCAATCAGAAAGCACACAACAATGGAAGGGAAAACAGTACAGGATCTTATGTTCCTCTGTCTTGTATGAACTTAATAATCTCAACAGATAGGCTGAGGACTTGGTGTCATGAAATGGTGATGATTCTCAGTACCCACAGAAGAAAACAATGTTCCTTAAACAAGAGTGAGTCAGAAAGTCCCTTTCCTAATGGGTTTCATCTGAATTAATGTAAAAAAACCCCTGAGCTAAGTTGAGGTGAGTTGCAATGCTGGTAGGTTGGGAGATGACCTGGGAGAATAATGATTCTCCTTTTTGTCCCCTTAAAACTTTTTTTTTAAAGTGCAAAGAGAGCAAAATTAGATGGCATATTTTACCCTCATTAACATGTTCACTGATTAAATACATTTCCATAAGGCCAAACTGGAAGAGGTAACATTTTTCCCCACATTTTCTTGTTTACCACGTATAATCTCACTATAGTCTTTGATCCATATAAGTAGGCCATTTGCATTTGGATGAATTTATTTCTGTCTAATTTTCTTGACCCTGTTCATAATATTTATTTATTGAGATTAATTTGACCTATTTACCATGGTCAGTTCTTAGGCAAGCAAGATAGGTTCTAATCAACTTTCATATAATTTTTCACAGATATTTATGGTAAATTTTAAGTCCAATAATTACAACCCACCACTTTTGTGTAGCTACCACATGCTAATAAAGATGTGTCACATCTCTGCCAGTTCAGGGGCAATTCTGGGTCATTAAAAGCCAGTGTGAGACAACTTGGAACAATGACATTCCTCAAGATAGGGAAAGAGAAAAGTGTGGGAACTAGGGATGTTGGTCTTGCTTCAGCACCCCTGCATAGGTTTAGGTAGCGCTCTGCTCCTGGCCCAGCACATGGGCTTCTGGCCCAGGGTTCGGGCTTCCGGTCTTGTGATCCACCCTAAGTTATGGCCCCAGCTTGAGCCCCCTTATCCATGTCCAGATATCCACTTCCCAGCCCTAGATCTTGGACTGGGAGAGTCAGACATGGGTAAGAGGACTGACTGTCAGCACCACCCTATTATAAATATTGCATCACTACTGAGGGAAGATATTCTTCCTCTTCTCTAAAGTGAGTGGGGAAGTGCAGCCAAGAAAGATTCCTTAGGCAGGGCAAAGAGATTGAGGTGATTAAGAAGATTATAAAAGGAATCAGGATGGAAAACTCAGAGAGAGACACACAGCAACTTTTGGGCATGGGAAATGAAGAGGATGAACAGTGCTAGGTTAGGTGAAGTAAGCTGCAGGGGAAAAGATTCCATGTTTCAAAACCAAAGCCATGCACTGCAACCGGTCCCTGGACAGCCCTAGCCAATCATGGCTCCAGCCCAAACAATGTGGAATGATAGGAAGCTCAAGCAAGAAAATACATGTAAGGTTTACTATTTTTGTATGAATATGTCTAGTAGTATTAAAATTAAAGCAGTAGTATGTTAGAATCATTTGTGAAATGTGTTTGTAAGTTACACCTATCATATAGCTCAGTGTTTCTTAAACTTTTTAAGATAGAGGAACACCAAACAATATTTTTTTATGAGGAACACCAAAGTCACCTGCTCCTTTAAGGGTGGCCATTTTGTTCTCTGCGGCACACCTCTGACTGCCTCACAGCACACTGGTGTGCCATGGAACACAGTTTAAGAGACACTGATATAGATCCTTGGAAGAGATAAATGAGAAGGTTCACATCTTCTAGTGGGGTTCTGAGAGAGGATGTGGGAGTTGGTGAGATCAACACTGATTATATGAACTAGGCAATGTGATTGGGACTCTGAATTTTAGATGATCTACACCCCAGGAGTATTCCTGGGGATTCCAAGATACGGGTGCCAGTGGCTGTGAGTGGTCCAGAAGGAGAGGTGATTGGATCTGTGACCTTCCTTTAGCTTACTTACACCTACAATATGAGTCTGTAGAGCTGATTATGCTGCGTATGTTGACAGAAAACATGGCGTCACTTATTTGTCCTGGTAATGTCATATTACATATGACTGAAAAGATATGATATACGCTAGAACTAGAGAGAAAACATACCATTTATGGCCATCAATATTGTACATGAAACTTTATTGTGATTTATCCACTCAGAATATACACCTTAAAATAGTCTGGCAGTTTCACACAGAATCATAGAATAAAAGGGTTGGGAGGAACCTCGAGAAGTCATCTAGTCCAGTTTCCTGCACAGTACACTAGACATATCTTAATGTAACTGAGAACATAAGAACAGCCATACTGGGTCAGACCAAAGGTCGATCTAGTCCAGTATCTTGTCTGCCAAGAGTGCCAATGACAAATGCTCCACAGGGAGTGAACACAACAGCTCATTATCACATGATCCCTCTTCTGTCATCCATTTTCAGACAAACAGAGACTAAGGACACCATTCCTACACATAGCCATTGATGAATCTAACCTCCATGAATCTATCTAGCTTTTTAAACCCTGTTAAAGTCCTAGTATTCTCAATATTCTCTGGCAATGAGTTTCACAGGTTGACTGTGTGCTGTGTGAATAAAAACTTCCTTTTGCTTGTTTTAACCTGGCTACCTATTAATTTTATTTGGTGATCCCTAGTTCTTATATTGTGGGGAAAAGTAAATAACTTTTCCTTATTCACTTTTTCCACACCACTCATGATTTTATAGACCTCTATCATATGACCCTTACTCTCCTCTTCTGTAAATTGAAAAGTCCAAGTCTTGTTAATTTCTCTTCATATGGGACCCATTCCAAACCCCTAATCATTTTTGTTGCCCTTCTCTGAACCTTTTCCCATGTCAATATATCTTTTTTTGAGAAGAGACAACCACATCTGTTCACAGTATTCAAGATGTGGGCATACCAAGGGTTTATGTAGAGGCAATAAGATATTATCTGTTTTATTCTCTATCTCTTTTTAAATGATTCCTATCATTCCGTTTGCTTTTTTTGACTGTCACTGCACATTGAGTGGATATTTTCAGAGAACTGTTGTATAAAGCCTCTGCTCGAGCTTTTACTTGATTTACACATAAATTTTTTTGGAAATGTCTTAAACTGTACGGTCCTTTCAACACATGACTTAGAGAATGACAAAAACCTGCTGCTGACTGCATTGCTGAGAACACTGTTTAAGGGGGGCAGTTGTCTTTAAGTCACTTTATTACTGATGATTTGTAGATTACTAAGATGGAAATTGTTTTCAGTCGGTTGCTGTGCTCCCCTAAGATCCTCCTCTAAGAGATGTCTCTGTCTGATCCATGTGCTCCTCTGCACCCATCAGCTTTTCCCCAGCCCTTAGTTTAAAAACTGCTCTTCAACCTTTTTAATATTAAGTGCCAGCAATCTGATTCCATTTTGGTTTAGGTAGAACCCATCCTTCCAGTATAGGCTTCCCTTATCTGAAAAGTTTTCCCAGTTCCTAATAAATCTAAATCCTTCCACCCTACATCATTGTTTCATCCATGTATTTAGACTCTGAAGTTCTGCGTGCCTACCTGGCTCTGCACATGGAACTAGAAGCATTCCAGACAATGCTACCATAGAGGTCCTGGATTTCAATCTTCTTCCTAGCAGCCTAAATTTTGCCTCCAGAACCTCTCCCCTACTCTTCCTTATGTCATTGGTACCTACACGTACCACGACTACCAGCTCCTCCCCAGCACTACACATAAATCTATCTAGATATGTTGAGAGATCTGCAACCTTCGCACCAGGCAGACAAGTCACCATATAGTTCTCCAGGTCATCACAAAGCCAGCTATCAATGTTTCTAATGATTGAATCCCCTATAACTAACATCTGCCTTTTCCTAATGACTGGAGTTACCTCCCCAGGAGAGGTATTCTCAGTGCAAGAGAATACCAAAATATCATCTGGAAGGAGGGTCCCAACTGTGGGATGATTTCCCTTTGCTCCAAATTGACTGTTCTCCTTCCCTGAGCCTTTCATCCTCCTTAACAGCACAGTGGCTATCTGACTGGGGGTGGGACAGTTCTACAGTGTCCCAGAAAACTTCTGATCTTTATTAAAACTTCTAGAGCTAGAACCTCTGGTCTGATAGAGCTGTAATTATTGCAGAACTAAAGAAAGGATGAGCAAAATTGGCTTTAAGCAAACTTTACACGGTCTATAAATGCAGAGCAAGCCCATCCTGTAGTGTACATTACAGCAGCCTTTAAGCAGCACTATACATATCAACTACCTATGTCTCTAAGGATATGTCTAGACTACATACCTCTTTCGACAGAGGGATTTAAATTGCAAATGAAGCCAGGATTTGAATTTCCTGCGCTTCATTTGCATAATCGCATCATGGCGCTCTTTCGAGAAAGGACTTTTTCTAACTTAAAACTGCAGTCTACACACAGGTCTTTCAAAAATAGAAGCCTTTTTTGAAAGAAATGCATCTAGACTGTGGTTTCAATTTAGAAATAGCACTTTTTCAAAAGAGTGCCATTATGTGATTATGCAAATGAAGCATAGGATATTTAAATCCCGGCTTCATTTGCACTTTCAAAGTGCTTCATTTACAACCCTCTACCGACAGAGGAATATAGTTTAGACGTATCCAAAGAGGCCATCTAGGCAGCAAGGGATCACTAGGCAGCAAGGGAGCACAAGAACAATACTGTAACACACAGTACACTGGGGGCTGGAGAGAATCATAGAATGTTAGAACTGGAAAGGAGATCAAGAAGTCATCAAGGACTGTCCCCTGCCCTCATGGCAGGACCAAGCACTGTCTAGATAATCCATGATGGATGTCTATCTAACCTGCTCTTAAATATCTCCAGTGATGGAGATTCTACAACCTCCCAAGGCAATGTATTCCAGTGTTCAACCACCATGACAGTTAGGAAGTTTTTTTCTAATATCCAACCTAAACCTCCCTTGCTGCAATTTCAGCCCATTGCTTCTTGTCCTATCCTCAACGGCCAAGGAGAATAGTTTTTGTCCCTCCTCTTATAACACCATTTTAGATACATGAAAACTGATATTGTGTCCCGCCCCGCCCCCCAGTCTTCTCTTTTCTAAACTAAACAAGCCTAATTCTTTCACTCTTCCCTCATAGGTCATGTTTTCCATGAAGGAGGAAGAGAGTACATTGGAATACCAATGGTGGCACTGAGCTATCAAAAGGGAGTTTAAGTGATGTAAAGTGGTCAGAGTGCAGTACAGGATACTTCACTCTGGAAACTATTGCAAGTATTTATGTTAATACATAAAACTCCACATCTTTTGAAAATTTAGTTAAGTACTATTTAACCTAGTGATTAGGATATTTAGTTTTACCATATACCATGCCTTAACGGAAGTGCAGTTATCTTTCTTTTCTCCCTCCCCACTTTCTGTTTTCTTTTCCCCCTTTTTGGTGTATTTTTTCTTTAAGATATTTTTCCTCGATTTCTTCTTTTTTTTTTACTATATTCCCCTCCATTGGTGACTATCACATGTGTCTCTTCCACACCCTAGTATCTAAACAGATCCATTCTTCTACCCTTCAAAGAGCTACAGGCTGCTCAGGATGAAGGCATCCATACATCCCATCCTATGAAAGCAATAACAATAGAGAAGAGAAGCCTCGATTGGCTGGCTGTTACCTGATTCAAATACATGTGAGCCAGCTACATTAAGAACCTTTATGTGATTAGGCAGCCACCTTCTTCCTCACTTGAAGTAATATAAGTATCTTTGTTGTGGGGAGAGAGGAGTAAGGTAGATCTAGATGATGAAGCTTTCCTTACTATCATTGTTTCTCTTCTAAGTCCTGTATTACTCCAAAAATAGTCTAGATACCTTCTGTTTCTAGTTAGGAAACAGATTTTTTTTTTGTCCTCATCAAATGGACCTTCAATATGTAAAGTTTATGCCAACTGTGTTAGGATAAAGCAGCAGTCATTCCCGCTCATCACTAAGCGAAATAATTTCCTTGGGAGAAGTCTTTGTAAAATAGCCATATCCTGATCAAGCATGTGTCTATGAAGTACAATGTTGAGTATTTTTAATGGCAAAAGATTAAGCATTTTTAATAAGGGGACTGCTCTATAAAATACTTTACAATCATTTTGATATTGTGTATTTTTCAGAAGCATTTTTACAAGCTTTCTAAGGAGCAACCTGCTACATAAATACTAGTCAATAAAAAGTATATCACCAATGGTGATGGGAGAATAGCTATGTGTTTTGAGAATCCTTTTCTGTATGAAGCATTTACTTGTGAAAGTTATCAAATTGAGAACAAGTCAGGCAAATGTCCTCTTTCTCCAAAGAACAGATATAAAGCAGACAACAATGACAGTACTGCAGTCAAATCTGGATTATTATGAAGAGAAACAGGTAATACTTTTCATTGGTCATGTGATTCTTCAGCACAACACATGGCTATCATTACTCTCAATATTAGATACCTAAACCAATGTTTCAGAGAAGTAGCCATGTTAGTCTGTTACTTTAAAAACAATAAGTAGTCACTAAGGTGCCACAGTAACTCATTGTTTCTAAAAGAATGCGTTTTTGACATTTTGAGGCTGAATTTTTTGTTGAAGATAATGGCTTTGAATTGTGTCTAAGGCCACGGTTACCAAAAAATAGGAAAATTCAGGACAGTAGTTCTTTCAAACCAGCCACTGTATTTTCTCTGGGCCTAGCCCTGTCTCTAATTAAATCAATGAACATTTTGCCTTTATGTTCAATAGGATTAGAATATTCTTCTCTTTGTATTAGGTGATTAAGGTTTTCTCATTTCTTACACTGTCTACAACAAACTCTAGTTATTCTAAAATCCAGGCTGACTTTCCTGTCCACAGCGAAGCAGAAAACATCCCTATGAAAATTACAATGAAAAATGAGATGGATCCTCCATTTTTAAAAAGGAATAAAAAAGTTAAATGTTCATTGATATTGCAGATCCTGTAATTCTCAAGATTAGGTAAAGTATATTTGCCAGTTTGGGTATACAGCTTGAGATTTCATTTCTTCTCAGTACTCAGAAAGGACACGTTAATAAGAACAAAACAAGACTAGTAGACAGACTCACCACTTGGTTCCTTTCAGAAATGAGGTCCAGGACTGGACATAACTAACATGGATGGTTACTCTTGATTGGTACTCTTTTCTTATGCCTGTATATTTATACCTGCCTCTGAAATTTCTACTACTGTACATGCATCTGATGAAGTGGGTCTTTGCCCATGAAAGCTTATGCTCCAATAAATCTGTTAGTCTATAAGGTGCCACAGGACTCCTCATCACTTTTGCAGATTCAGACTAACAAGGCTACCCCTCTGATACATGGATGGTAGAGTTATTTTCCATTAATTTAGGAAATGAAGAAAGGAAAAGAGAGAAGAAACACATTTCATATGACTATTATATAGGAAGCAGGTGTATTTGTGCATTGATGTATTTGTGCTATATTTCAACCAACACTCAGTACCTCTACAAGCAGAGAATGCATAATTGTAATTTATATTTCAAATGTGAGGAAATGTGGGAAAGAAAGAGCTGCTGCAACTCACCAGCCTGTTACCAAGTGGCAGCAATCTGTCACCAAGGGTATGTCTAGACTACATTTAAATAATCCCTGCTTCATTAAAATAAAAATGGCCACCGTGCTGTGCCAACAATCAGCTGATCCGGCACAGCATGGCAGTCTAGACGCGGATCGGTCGACAAGGGAAGCGTTTGTCGACCACTCCTATAAACCTCATTTCACGAAGCATAACGGAGTGGTCGACAAAGCCTTCCCTTGTAGACCAATCTGTGTCTAGACTGCCGTGCTGTGCCAGATCAGCTGATTGTTGGCACAGCCTGGCTGCCATTTTTATTTTAATGAAGTGGGGATTATTTAAATCTCCACTTCCTTGACTATGTTGGGTAAACTAGTTTACATGGCTCCGTCGACGGGGCCGTGTAGTCTAGGCATACCCCAAGTAACAGTGTTAGGAAGCGAAATCCACAATCAAGAAGAAAAAAATTATAAAAGAGGGCTGCATGTAGGACATCCCACTATCTTGATTTCTGCATGATATTCTACTCCTCAACTACATTTGGAAGTGAAGGATATACTGTTATCTATTATGCTGCTGTTGTGGCCCTCTCCAGTGCAAAACATTGGAACACGACTAATGCCAAGTTCCAGGAAGGTCAATGATTTCTCAATAACCTGAAGTTAGTTTACAACATTGGTCCAACTTTGTACTTCATTACGTGTCCATTCCTACTTATTGTGCTCAAGCTGTGCAACTAATTCACACCAAGAATCAGAATCACAGATAAAGCCAAAGATTAAATCTGAGATGAAAAACTTCCTGTTGCTTGTCTTATTTTTTAAGTTTACTTGTCTTGGTTCCCCCTTTCTCCTGATTAATAATATCTTTTCAAGATATATGGAAGATAATAGATGACTGACAGTGGTGCAGCAGAGTTGTGAGATCAAAAGTGTAAGGAAAGGCAAAAGGAAAGGAAAATGAGAGCTAGCAAGAACTTATTCAACTCTCAGGTACACTAGTGTAAATCAGAAGTATTCCCACTGAAGTCATTGGAGTTCCAACAATGTAAGATTGATGTAAAAATTGAACCAGCTCTACTGAAATATTGGAAGAACATAAGAACAGCCATACTGGGTCAGACCAAAGGTCCATCTAGCCCAGTACCCTGTCTGCCGACAGTGTCCAATGCCAGGTGCCACAGAGGGAGTGAATCAAACAGGTAATGGTCAAGCAATCTCTCTCCTGCCAGCCATCTCTACCTTCTGACAGAGGCTGGGGACACCATTCCTTTCCCATACTGGCTAATAGCCATTTATGGACTTAACCTCCATGAATTTATCCAGTTCTCTTTTAAACCCTGTTATAGTTCTAGCCTTCACAGCCTCCTCAGGCAAGGAGTTCCACAGATTTACTATGCGCCATGTAAAGAAGAACTTCCTTTTATTTGTTTTAAACCTGCTGCCCATTAATTTCATTTGGTGGCCCCTGGTTCTTATATTATGGGAACAAGTAAATAACTTTTCCTTATTCACTTTCTTCACACCACTTTCTCCACACCACTCATGATTTTATAGACTTCTATCATATCCCTCCTTAGTCTCCTCCTTTCCAAGCTGAAAAGTCCCAGTCTCTTTAATCTCTCCTCATATGGGACCCATTCCAAACCCCTAATCATTTTAGTTGCCCTTCTCTGAACCTTTTCTAATGCCTGTATATCTTTTTTGAGATGAGGCAACCACAGACTAGTATGACAGTTCTTATGCATGATTCTAGGCTCTTGGCACAGCCTGTAGCAATCACTGCAAAGATCAAGTTAGACGTGCTATGGCTGCTCTAACCTTGCTGGGGGCTCAATCAGCCACCAGTAACTTCAAGATAGAGGAAGCACAAGAAATCCCCAGGCTCACCATTAACACAGGATAAATTCCTCCTAATGGAGCTGTAGAGAATTTTTAAATATTAAATTATATTAAAATTAAATATTATTTATTATAATACTCTGAACAGATTAATGGTATTTGCTCAATATTAATTATTTCAAATGCTAACTGAAATAGGAACTGTACACACATTTGTAAATGGATTAAAAGGTTATTTAGTTCCACTGTGGCTTGTTTAAGAAGCTGAAGTCTCCACAAAGATGATATTATGTAATTTGTTATAGAAATACTCCTTGAGAAATAACAATGTATATCCATATACTGGACTTACAGTAAAGTAGGGGAAAGAAGATACCTCTCTTGGTACTAGTAGAAGCCTATTATTGTTACAGAAGGCTATGCAGATCACAGACCAAGCATTTTAAATGGGGATGTCAGTAAGGTCCTAGAGTTAAATTCCAGATGTACAATAGAATGAAAAAAAATATGGAAGTGTAAAGCTCGAGACGAAAAAAAACCATATAATCCAACTCTTTAAATTTTCCAGGTAGCTTTAAGCCAAAAGCAGATCTGGAGATTTCAATAAAAGCTTCAGGTTTTTTGCTTCTCAAAACTTAGCTGAATATATATAATTTATAATCATGCTGGCAGCACACAAATTGACTGTTTCATATTCCTAACCATTTTGCTACAGTGCAATTTTAACATTACTATTTGTTAGTGAGGTTATTACAAAATTATATTATACATACTGATAGGAAGATGCACTGAATATGTCAGGAATATGAAAAATTAGCAGAAAATGTAGGTGTTAGTGTCTACCTTTATTGGTTTTCTTTATGAGAAAGATTTTTCAGTATGATTTTCTGAAATGGAGTCCTCAAAACTATTTCTCTACAGTAGGATACTTTTTAAATATAAAACTAGGTTCATCATCACATTGTTTTAAAATGGTAATCATAATGATACATAAGGATAGCAACAAGTATAAATAATCTATTAGCCCCTAGTACTGCATTTTGATCCATGTGGGCAGACTGCTGCACCTGGGTTGAATCTACTGGGGCTGGTTTCAGTGTGGCTCTATACAGGATGAGAACTCAGTAGGAGTGCTGACAGACTCCGCAGACCCTTGAGCAAGGTGGGGAATCCCAGCTCTGTGCTCCTGGAAGGGGTGGTGCCTCAGGTAGAAGTGAGGGGCTGGGGTTAGCCAGTCCTCCTCAGCACCTGGAATGTGGCATGTCTCCCTCCCCTCTAGCCCTCACAGCCATTTAGAATGTGTGGTATGGTGCTTCAGCAGTGATTTAAAGGGCCCAGAGCTCCTGCTACTGTAGCAGCAGTGGCCAGGATCCATGGACCTCTTTGAATTGCTGGCCCAACAGCAACTGCCACCATTGCCTCTCCCCATCAATGGACCTGCCACTGCACTGCCTGGAAAGTTGCACATCCTGCCCAGCCGTTAGAGCTGCCCGGAACATGTTGTGTGTTCTCTGGAGGCAATTAAAAGGGGCTGGTGCTCTGGCTGCCATCACTGCTGTAGCAGCAGAGGTAGGTTGGGAGCCCTAGGCACCTTTGAATTGCTGGGCTCCAGGGGCCTCCTCCTTCTATCCCCATTGCCTCCTCCTGTCAACAGTCCTGGAGCTAAGCATTATAAATCAGATGGCAGAATCAAGGCCATAGTTTATTTAATTAAAAACAGAGTTAATTTATCATAATTATATAAGTAAAAGGTACTCTTCCTTACTAGAGTGTGGGAGTCAATTGTTATTTAAGTTAACTATTTATTAGAGACTTCTAGAACACCACTTCTAGAGAGCAAGAATATTTTTATTTCATATATTTTAATAGATTCTATTATCATCTTATAATACAAATTATTAAAAATATATGAATTATAAATATTGCCTGTGACTGGAGGTAGCCCAAAAAACACAACTTCCAAAAATATTATTAGAAATTACACAGAGATTTTGTTTACCACTTCTTTTCTGACAGAAAAATAATTCAGTGCTCACTATTACAGCTGCATCGTGCCTATGCATACAGTCCTTTTCTCTCTAAATTCACTGAACTGAGTTTAAAATATGTATAGTGTGTTACAGCTTATCAAGGAAACTAGAATATGTTTGACAATTTTTTCTGAACATCCTTAAGAAAAAGCCCCAAATACATCAGCATTTCTATTATCCATGTAGTTGTTTTTGTCTATATTTTAATAAGTAGAGCTACTGCGTTTGCCACTTCATACACTTAAAGTTATTTACCATTTTGTAAGTGAAGATGAGCCATTTTGCTGGGTTCACATTTTAGTTATTTTAGCCCCGTGTCAAGTAAAAATGTGCATAGTTGTGAGACCAGCCTATGAAATATTTCAATCTAAATAGTACATTTTATTGAAGGTATGTAGTTATTTCAAGTTCCTGCCCATGACATTTTAAGATTTGAAGAAGGACAGGAATGCAATAGCAAATCACATTTTAATTTCAGCTTTAGGGAATAATATTTCAACTTTGCCTTTAGTCTGCACAAACTTCTATGAATACACTTATAGTGTCATGTTTGTACCTGTATTTGTTGATTCCATCTTCACAAGTGGCTCCATGCTGGCACCAGTTCTCTTCACAGTCATTAATGTTCTCCAAGCACGTTTGTCCAGTCCATCCAGGAGCACAGACACATAGAGGATTCTGGTTGTCTTCATCAAGGAAGCAGCTACCTCCATTTGCACATAACTAAAAGTGAGAATTACACACATGCAGGAAGAGGGTTTAATCTCCACAGTTTGTCCTTACCTAAGCAATTTGATTAAATAAGCTGTTTTGGAAATATCTGCGCATATGACAGTTTTCTCTCGTAGTGCAGTCAGAGACAAATCTCAGCGAATTAAATTATAAAATGTAATGAAGATAAATCAACCTTTGACTCTATTGCTGAATATAATGTTATGATATAATGTTACCATTTACTTTGTTATAATTGGTTATGAACACACTTGTGTTACGTAACATGACAAAGAAAGAACTAACTTATTATTCTGTTAAACGTAGAAAAGAATTACATGCACCCTCTGACACAGTTGTAATTTAACTTAGAATAAACCTCTATGAGATGTGAACATTTTTGCATTTAGGTAATGGCTAGCTAGAATAGTGGTTTTCAGCTTTTTATTTTTTTTTTAATTTGCAGACCCCTAAAGCATTTTGAATGGAGGTGCAGATCCTTTTGGAAATCATAGACAAAATCTGCAAGTTGAAAACCACTGTTCTGTGGTAACAACAACCTTTTGTAGACCTCTTGGACATTGTTTGCTGACCCCCCTGGGTCCTCAGTCAGGCCCTATTTTGAAATCAACTGAGCTACAAGAAGCAAAAGGCTGTATGAGGAGCAAAAGGCACACTTTAGAATATGAATGGGCAACTTTTATATTATAAAATACATGTATCAAAACAAAGTTATATGACTGAGTGTGATGACACCATGTTTTATCTAGTTGTGGACTTAGAATGCTAAGTCGGAGTTTTTGTTGTTACTGTTTAAAATATACTGAACTTTGAAGAAGAAAAAACAAAATAGTAATATGATTTTCAGATGGTCATGACAATTCTTGCTATGGTAGACCTTCTTAAAAACTAGGTTGCTGGTCTCATTGAGAAAATAAGCCAAAAATCACTAGAAAAACCACAATAATGTCAAGTTTGGCAGAAAGACTAATTCACTGGCCAGCCACTGAGAGATTCCTATTTTAGTTAGTCATTTCAAAGGTTTGTAATTATATTAAATCTTTTTGGGGGCATAGAAGAAGCATTGAACAAATGAATAAGACTTCTTGAACCAAACTCTGTTCTTAATTAAAGTAGGGCAACTCCACTGAAACTCATATAAGAGCAGAAGTAATTTATTTCATCTTTCTATCTTTCTCTTGAGCTTGGTTGTGGTACACTGAAGTCCTACTCTGTTTTGAGTGGCAAGAATTGTTGCATACAAGACTTTGCCCGAGCTATTACACATGGATTTTCTAGAAATACACTAAACTGAAAAGTCCTCACCACACACGACTTTCTTAGAGACTGATGAAAACCTCCTGCTGACTGCATTGCTGGCGGGAGGGGGTATGAAGCAGTTGTCTCCTAAGTCACTTTATTATTGTTGATTTTTAAATAATTCTCTGAAGCTGTATAATTGTTTCAACTGCATTGCTTTTTAAAAACTGCAACTCCTTGTAATCTTAAACCTTGCAACTCTGTAATCTTGGTAACACTTTGCAATTTTGTAACTCTAAGCAACTAGGGTTGCCAGATGGTTGAAACAAAAATACTGAACACCCCCCCTCAAAAAAAAAAAGGAAAAAATTCTGTTGAAGGGAAATA
>CM057847.1:139706815-139721959 GCA_030068395.1 Apalone spinifera | reverse complement strand
CAAAGTTGTCAAGCAACGAAGAAAAAAAAAGACAAGACTTATTAAGCAACAACAACAACAAAAATGAAAATAAAACAGCATTAAAACAGCATGTCACCTTTAAGAGTGAGTGCAGGGATAGGAACAGCAGAGCGGTTGACCACTAAGAACCAGGGGAAGCATTGCTTCTCCTTGGTTGGCAGCCATTTTGTGCCGGCAGCCTTGGGGAACCAGGTAAGCATTTTCGCCTCCTGGTAGGGAAAAAATCAGAAAATACCGGACATTTTAGGTGTCTGGTATTCTCTGAATTTTTTTTACCGGACAGGAGGCAAAAATACCGGACTGTCCGGGTGAATACCGGACACCTGGCAACTCTATCAGCAACTTTGCTTTATAAGTTTAGAAATGTACTATAACGTCGGTGATTGAATGTTGCAACTTTGTAATCTTCATAACTGCACTTTGCTTGTAATTTGCTCTAAATTGCATTCTCCCCTGAGATATGTGTGTATGTGTGTGAGTGAAGATTTATTGTGTGTTTGAGATTACAAACTGCAGGGCTGAGCACATGAAGCCAGATGATGAGCCATCAGACCACTTAAGGAGACTGCTGCTCTGCTGGATCCAGGGAAGTCTGGGCATGCTTCCTCATGAGGAGTGTGGATGAGTCACAGGGATTGCACAAAGGCAATAAAAGGAGAGAACATGTGGCAGAAACCCTCCTTCTGAGAAGCTCTTCGCTCTGCAGCTAGACGACCAGCTCCCCACCCAGGATCAGCAGACAGAACCTCCAGAATCCACATGCCTTGGCTACTTCTTCAACCCATATGCCTGTGTGAGTTCCTGAGGGCAGGAATGAATGTCAGTGAATGAATGTGGTTGTGTGTATGTGTGTGTGTGTGTGTGTGTGAGAGAGAGAGAGAGAGAGAGAGCTGGTTCCCTTTTAGTTTAAACCTTTAGTGGCAGCTCTATCCTCTTTAGTTTAACCAGATAGTGCAGTGTTAATTCCTTTTTCAATAAATCCATGCTAGTGTAACATTGGGTGGTCTCTAGTGGGAATTTTTGGGGTAACAGAAATAACTTAGCAGATAAAATATATATGACCTATAGTATGGCATAATGAAAATGAAGGTTTTTGCCACTAAAATGAAAATGATTCTATAATCTGAATTTTATGTTTTCCAGATTTTTCAAAGGTTTTCAAGAAGGAGAATTAATTTAAGTTTATATCTAACCTTTAAATTTCTGCTGGTGACTTCAATTCACCCTGTGTACAGTTTTGAACCCATTCTTATAATTGAGAAATATATCTATAACGTAGACAAGGACTAGCACGTTTCCACTATGCTAATTGTATAAGATTAATAAATCTTACTGGGGGACAGAGATACTCAGGATACAAATTCAAGACTATTGAGTATTGTGCACAAATCCAACAGCCCATGTAGTCTGTCATCTGTTTGTTTTGGGAGGTTTTCTGAAAATAAGGCTTGGACTATGAAGGGAAGGTCTTGGATGGACTGCTGTACCTCCATCAGCAGGCCCGAGGATCATAAATATGACACCCTTGTCAAAGGGATGGCTGAGGCAATGGTCCATGCCACAAAGTCAACAGTGTCAGAGGCCACCTGTAGCCCCACCCCTGGTCATTCCCTTGCCTTCTTCCATGATAGCCTGGAACTCTTTCCTGAGGTCCTCTGGGAAGATTCAATAAAATTTGGCAATAGACAGCCAGATAGTGAAATCATAGTGGCCCAACAAGGCACTATCATCTGCAGGATTGATGATGAATAAACCATTCTCCCAAAAATGTCTGGTTTCTTCACCTCTTTATTTCTGCAAGGAGGAATAATGGTAGTTCAAATTAGGAGCTTTAATTCAAACTACCTAGTCCGTGCCGCGTGTAGCCACGGGCAGGTAGTTTGAACTACGGGCATTTAAAAATGGTGCCCACCCGAGAATATGCAAATGAAGCCTGGGATATTTAAATCCCGGGTTTCATTTGCAAGTTTGAATGCCTACATTAGCCACCTTAGTTCGAACTAGAGTGGCAGTGTAGACATACCCAGAGGGAGTATGAGAGCTCATCTAGCTTCTTAGTTTCTAGCCCAAAGGTCAAGGCCACCCTCTTCAAAAGCTCCTGTTGAGCTTTGGCATCAACCTTCAAAACTATAGGCAGGGGCCCTGATAGCCTCATCAGGGAATGAGGAGGAGGATGCAGATGCCACAGATGCTGCCTCATCTGAGCCACTCAGTTGGCTCTTTCCTCCAACTATTGTATCTGTGGGGTCCTGAGTGTGGTGGATTCTGTCTCAGGTAGTTGGGCGACTATAGTCGATAGCTTGTCAGATGGCTGTGTGAACCCCCAGAGGTTCCATGGATGCCATGACACAGGCCCCTGGTTCTGAGTCCATGAGAAACCTTGTGCTGTGGGAAAGAACGGTGTCATTAAAGGAAGATCTTGACCCTCCTGAATCTGAGGCCTGAGATGGAGAGCCATGCTCCAGTGACTGGGACTGCACTAAGACCAACCAGCTATCCCTGTCCCTGCTGTGTCCTCTACCATGTTTGATTTGGATCTGTACTTGGGTAATGACCCTCCATGTGGAGATCCCAGTAACTGGCTTTGATGTTCAGTGGATCCACAACAGTACTCTGGCAATCTACACCCAACACTTACTGACTGGTTCTGAGGACCGTGATCAACACTGAGATGTTGAGCATCAGCTCTGGAATGGTGACTTCCGTCAGTCAGTCAGAAACCTATACTGAGAGTTCTGGAACGTGGAAAGTGACTATCACACACATGGTACTGTGGTTGTAAAGTTGAGCATGCTTTGGTACATCTACTCCACCTTGCCAATGACATGCTTTAAGCCTGCAGAGTGATGTCTGGAATTCATCTGGAATTCTGGGTTCTGAGTAGGGGGCATCCCTATGTCCAAGGCGCAGTGGTTCTGAGTGGGCAAGCATTGGTGGGATGCTATCTGAAGTGGTGATTGGAGTCACACTGATTGGGACTGAAAGGGTGGTCTCAGGACAGGCTTTCCCTTCATGGGGAAGGTGACAGCTGTGATTTGGGTGGCACCATGAGGGACAAGTTGTCCTGTGCTGCTTTACAGGACACCATGGTCAATGGCTTCTTCAGGGGCTGGATCCCCATACCATTGTCTATTGTGGTAGGTGCATCCATGAGAGGTCTAATTTGCTTGACTGAGGCTGGGGCCCAGCTTCTACCTAGAGGCAATGAACCATCCTCTATGGATCTAGCTTGCTTCCTGCCTTGTCCTTGCCCATAGAAACTGACTTCTCCCAGTGTTCTGGGAGGTGGATAGTCACTTGTTTGATGACGTTACAAGCTTGGTGCTTTATACCGAGGTCACAATATGTTAGGTGGAGTTTGACCATGGCAGTTCCAGTGCTAGTGTCTGAGCCAACTCCATAAGGAGCACTTTAAAGTGAATGTTCTGCTCTTTCTAATAGGGCACATATAGACTAACCTCGGCTTCCAAAAAGATATGCAAATTCAGCATGCAAATTCAGCATGCAAATTCAGCATGCATTCTAGATGTGCCCTAAATGCATGGCTTCAAACTTTTACATATGCAATATCTGCCACTAATATGAGAGTCTCCTAAGCCCCTTAAAATTGGCATGGAGATCATTAACTGAGATAAGTGTTTTGTAAGGTCCCAAATTCTCAAACCCCAGGGGATGCCCCATTCCAAGGATAAGATGCATCAGGGACAGTCTAAATATCAATAACACAATAAGGGAACACTACTAAACTAAAAACAATGATTTACAATAGCAAGTTCACATCAAAGAGATCTGGAGATAATGACAGCTGAAGCAAAGAAACATTCCAGCATCATCACTGGTGGTAAGAAGGAAGGGAGTGTGCGGGAAGTCGGCAGCACCTGAATGCTGCGTCATTCAGGTGCAGCTCCAGAGGGCACCAGAGTTGTTCCTCCATGAATATTGCTAAGAGAAAAATTTTCAGGATTGGTGCATGTAGTAAGAACATACACTTAACATGGATTGGACATGAGCAAACACTCAAAGAACTAAGGGTTTTCTCTCTCATCTATTAACTTCTAAAGAAAATGGTGAGTTTGGTTCTATCATGATCTATGGAGCTCCCTAGCAGCTCCATTTGATTGAGTCTGAATCCATTTAAAATGTTATCAAGATTTGTAGCAATAACAATTCTTGCCAGAAATTCGCTATATTAATTTGTCTTTGATTAAGTTTTAAATTGACCTTAAAATTGGATCTTTTTGCTATGCTATTAGTATTAAATACTGGAATTATGCTGGGCTCGTTTCTCAATCTGACTATTCTTGATGGAGGCAACTACTGAGCTTGAATAAAGTTGGTAGAATTAAACTCTCTTTACAGTTATGGAAATATCTTTTATATATTTTGCCTTTTTATTTTTTTTCTGAATGTAACTTCAGGCTATATCTTGAGGTTTTGCTTTTTTTTTTTCAAGGCTTTAACTGCTCTCTCCCACTCCCTTTATTATTGGAGCTCATATATAATATTTTTCTTGATTTCAAAATTCATTATTGAATCATATATCAGGAAATGACAAAAATGTTAAGAAAGCAGAGTGTTTGAATTAAAGAATAAAACAAAATATATGGTACTTTATATCGCCAATATGCCTATATCAGACTATTCATCCCACTGTTATTCCTCTGTTCAGTCAGAGATAATAGTAATATTATTAGTGTCATACATATATGTGCAAGTGTGCTTCCTAACCAATTATAGTCATAAACCTTAAGGCCAAAATGGACTATTACGATCAGCTAGTCTAACTTCCTGCATATATCAGACCAAAGATACCTTTTCCTGGAGATTCCCGTATCAAGCCTTTAATTTGTTTGAGCTAAAGTAGACTTTTTAGAAAGATCAATTCTTGATTTAAAGACTCAAAATGATGAAGAATCCATGCTGTCCTTAGGTGAGTTGTTTCAGTAGTTATTTTGGAGTGTAATGCCATTGAAAAGGACTATTGTGATACAGTAGCTAAGAGAACACAGTTAAAAATATGCACCTTATTGTTAGTTTGAATTTGTGTAACTTCTAGCCATTAGATTGTGTATTGTCTTTCTCTGGTCAAAGGAGAACTGACTGCTGTCACAAATCTACTTCTCATTTAGATTCTGGCAGATAATGAAGAAGTCATCTCTTAAACTTCTCTTGCATAAACTATATAACTTGAGCTCTTTTAGTCTCTCACTATATGGCAGGTTTTCTACCCCATAAATCATTTTTGTATGTCTTTTTGAGCTTTTTACACTATATCAACATCCTTGTTGAAGTATGGGCTGGACATAGAACCAGATAAGGGCTTCACTAATTCTTTATCTAGAGCTAATAATACTGCTTCCTTACTGCTTCTGTATACATCACTATTTTTACAACCAAGGATCTGATTTACACTCTTATTCACAGCACTATTCAGGAGTTTATGTTCAACTGGCATTTTCAATGACCCCTAAAATCAATTTATTCTCACTGCATTCCAGGACAGTCACCCATCCAGTACATGTGACCTAAAACTAATAACACTTTAAACTGACAAAGAGCAGAAGAAAGTCACTATTTAAATATTAATTAGAGTATGATCATTCAACATACACATTTTAGAGTGTTTCTGTGAGTCCATTTGTTCAAGAATTCTTCCTAAATGGTAAGAGGTAGGGCCACCAAATGTGGTATGCGGCTGCCTCTTCTCCAGTCTTAAAGCAAAGTCAGGGTTTGATTGTGCCAAGACAACTAGAAGTCCTGGTTGGGAAAATGACAGTTTTCCATAACATGTAAAAAGAGGGGCTGCTGTTCAGAGGGTTGTGACATGAGAATGACCACTGGAGACAGTGAGCCCGTAGGGGAGAGCTGTCCTTCAGACTAAGGATATGAGAATGACCACCAATGGACTGGCCAACAGGGCTGGGGCTCTGCCATCTCTCCTGCCAGCATACAGTAGGTAACCCCTCTGTCCCGAAACCCTTTCTCCCCCTCCTCGCCCATGACTGCAACACTAGGGAGGGAAAAAAAGAACAGGCCATGATGGGCTAGGGGGGTGGCCCAGTGTAGGAGAGAATAACAGTCCTGGGCAGGCTAGTGGAGGTATTGGGGGGGGGGGAGGAACAGATCCCGAGTGGGCTGGGGGAGTCACTAGAGAGGGGGGAGAGAACAGGCCCTGTGCAGGCAGGGAGGCTGAGGGAAGAGAACATGCCCCTGGCCCACAGCCTGCTGCACCCCACCTTACATCCCCAAGGCACTGCCTTGAAGGTTCTAATTGCTAGTGTGAAAGAAAAAAAATACCTAGCTCAAATTAACATAGTCCTCTTTCAAACAGGATTACATCTTAACATGGTGCTGTTGAAAGAGACTATCGTAATGCAAACTAGGTACCTTTTAATTCACGCCATCTACACCCATACAGAGCAATACAGTGCAAGAGTACTCTGCATTTAATCTCCCATAACCTGCACTTCAGTGCAGTGTAGACAAGCCCTTAGATCATTATACTCCAGATTACATAGAGAGAGAACTCATTTTGGAAGGAATTTTAAACTAAATACAATTGTTGAGGAAACAGGCTGACTTCTCCCCTGCTTCTTCCCCATCTTTGGCTTCACTGACCAGTTTCTGCCAAGACTTTTCCCAGGCCATTTTGCCTGATTTCCTGTTACAATTGTAATGTGAGTTCTGTCCCTTTTTATAGTAAAGGCTAATTATATTATTGCAGATTACATCAAGCATTTTCATTGCAAAATCAATCTCATATCTGCAGACTGGGCAAGAAAAAAATACCTTAACATTAAAATGACCAGTTAATTTGTCCTAGATTGCAAGTGACAATATTCTTTTCTGGACTCATAGGAGGTGTAATAGGCAAAAAGCAGGATGCTGTTAAATAGCTTTCTCTTCAATAAATGAAACAAATATTTGCCTTTTTTGCGAAAAAACTGTGCACCCTCAGATTAAGAAATGGTCTTGAATTGCAATCTCAATCTATCATGTATAGAAAGAGGTTAATTTTTTTTCAGAATGTTATGGTGGTTACTTGTGGGGTCTTAAAATTATTCTTATAATGAATACTATTGACCGTTTTAACTGTTAAGCTATTATTACATTTGTACATAGATTTCATCAGATTACAATCCTGAAGTTTTATAATTCCATCTTTCCCTGCCAAAGTGGATTATGGAGTCCCTAAAAATGATAACCAGGGCAGGTCAAATGTTAAGGCTCCATGAATGTACAAGAATTGTACAATATCACTGAAATCACTTTTCCGGAAAAGGGGTCTAGTGTAGACGTAGCCTTGGACTGTAAGATAGCCAGACTCACTGATTTAAAAATCTCTAACTTTAGTATCTACTTTTACATATTTTAAAACTCTTGGGACATTACTGGATTGGAAAGAGTGTTATACGATAGGATGCCTCATCTTTTTTTTTTCTAAAAACATAACAGAAATATTTATTGAACACTTCTACCTTCTCTGCATTATTATTGATAATTTTATCATTTTAACTAGTAATAAATAAATAAATATTAAAAACTGTATTTGTCTTGTCTTGTTCCTAATATTCTTAGAAAACTTCTTATTGTCCTTAATCATGCTAACCATAGATTTCTCCTTCTGTCTCTTTGCTTCCCTTATCAATTTTCTATATTTCTGAGTTCTCGATTTATGTTCGTTACTATCAAATTCTCCTTCCTTCCATTTGTAGTTTATTTCTGACTGATTAGACTCTGTCAAAATTTCTAATTATTAATTAACATAACCTCTGGAAGAATGGGAAACCATACGAGACTTGGTCAGCCCATAAAGTCGTACTATAATTTTGTAAATCAGGACCCCCACATAGAAGCTTGCAGAAATAAGTTGCATTTTAACATAAGAATATACGAATGGCCATACTGGGTCAGACCAAAAGACCAACTAATCCTGTATCCTGTTTTCCAATAGTGTCCAATATCAGGTGTCCCAGAAAGAATGAATAGAACAGGTAACTTTCGAGTGATCAGTCCCCTGTCCCCCATTCCCAGACCTGACAAATAGAGGCAAGAGACACCAGCCCTACCAACTCTGTCTAATAGTGATTGATGGACCTATCCTGGATGAATTTATTTAGTTTTTATTTTTACTCTAAACCAGTGAGGGGCAATATAGGCTAGTGGGTGGGCCAGAAGATTAACATAACAGTGTACAGACCTGCTGTGCATAGACATCATGTCAAAATTGTTTAGCTCCTAGGGCCAGATTTTTATACTATATAGGTACCTGAAGATGTAGATATGCACATAAATAACAGGACTTGCAAAAGTACCCATGGTTGTTAGGGGACTAAGCATTTCTGAAAGTCACACCAGGTGCCTAGCTTCATCTCTAGGCCCCTAAATAAGTTTTAAAATCTATCCATTTGTGAACACACTTGATACCAACACTAGACTAAGACATAGTTTTGTAAATTAGAAGAAATGCATTCCAAACTGTGTCTGATAAGCATTCGTCTGTTCTGGAAATGATGGTATTCCTTTAACAGATATAGATATTCCAGAACCAGTTCATATGCGTCAAGAATGTTTTAACTGGCTTGAATCCCTATTTAAGGACATTTACTTTCTCCTGAGATTGTTTAGAAATTCTCACATACAGAAGCAGTACATTTGTTTTGTAAGGAAATACAAACAGGAGGAAAATACTACTATTAACTTCTATTCCTTTAAGTACAACATTGTCAAAAATGATATCAGATAACATTTTTTGAAGTTCCCAGGGTTTCTGGCACTACACAAAATCTCATCTTATGGAATGCTGACACAGACTATAGCATTAAAAGCTTGGGACTTGAAATGCTGTCCATTCCAAATACAGCTATGTGTTTTTCAGGAAGAAATAAAATGTCCCCTGTAAGACTAATCTAATGAGAACACCATTAAGGTTAGCTAAAACCCTTAATGCTCAGTCAGGTTTCTCTGAAACTGACATATTCATCTCCTGGTAGTTGAAACACCAGTATGATAATTTGAAGAAACAGCACATGATGATTTATAACCCTGATGTGATTCCTTCTTTCCTTACTAGCTTGGCTCCAGCTAGTTCATGGCAACTTTGCATAGATGCCAAGAAACCTAGGAAATGTCATATCAGATTGAACCAGTGGTTCATTTAGTCCAGTATCCTATTGCTCACAGTAGCCAATAAGCTCTTCTAAGGAAGTTGTAAGAAACTTTTAAATAAGCAAAAGACAGAACTATGTAGCACTTTAAAGACTAACAAGATGGTTTATAGATGATGAGCTTTCGTGGGCCAGACCCACTTCCTCAGATCAATATGTGGAAGAAAATCGGCACAACCATATATACCAATGTGATACAATCAAAAAAATGAATGCATATGGACCAGAAACTTCAGGTCTCTACCAAGCATTTTTAAACCTCAATTACCCACCTGGAGAAATAAAAAAGCAAATTGAAAGAGCCAGACGAATACCCAGAAACCATCTACTTCAAGACAGACCCAGGAAAACCAACAATAGAACACCCCTTGTCATCACCTATAGCCCCCAACTTCAACCCGTCCAACGCATTATCAATAAACTACAACCAATACTGGAACAGGATACTACTCTCCGAGAGGCTCTGGGAGACAGACCCATAGTCTCCTAGAGACAACCACCTAACCTCAGGATGATTCTTACCAACAACCACAGAACATATCACACTAATACCAACCCTGGAACTTTCTCTTGCAACAAACCCCGGTGCCAGCTTTGTCCACATATTTACTCTGCTGACACCATCATTGGACCTAACCATGCCAGTTACAAGATCAAGATCAAATATTCCTGTTCATCCAGAAATATAATTTATGCCATTATGTGCCTAAAGTGTCCGTCTGCTGGACAAACATTGGACAAACGTCTCAGACACTTCGCCAAAGAATCAATGCACACAAAACCAACATAAGACTCTCTCACAGAGAGAAAGCTGTTGCTTGCTATTTCAGCCAGACTGATCATTCCCTCAATGACCTTAAAACATGCATACTGCTTCAAAGAGACTATTTCCAGACTTCAATGTGAAGCTTCAGAATTGTCATTCATGCTTAAATTTGACACTTTATGTATGGGTTTAAACAAAGACTCTAATTATCTCACCCATTACAAAGATAGCTTCCCCAATTATCACCCCTAATGTCATTACCTCACAGACACTAACCTTCCCCTCTTATCCCCACTCTGTTCTAAAATTTGATTTGTCAATTTCACATGCGTTCATTTTTTTGATTGTATCACATTGGTATATATGGTTGTGCCGATTTTCTTCCACATATTGATCTGAGGAAGTGGGTCTGGCCCACGAAAGCTCATCACCTATAAACCATCTTGTTAATCTATTAAGTGCTACATAGTTCTGTCTTTTGTTTCAGCTACACCAGACTAACACGGCTGCATCTCTATCACTATTTTAAATAAGCAGTATTGGAAAAACTTCTGGGAGGAAAAAGATTCTTCCTGTCTTATTCTCTGAAGCATAACTGTTTATGCAGCTAGACTGCGGGGTGCGGGAGGGAGGGTTTCAGGATACCTCCCATATTCCGAAAAAACTCCACTGCGTCCAGGGAACACGTTTGTTCTTCCGCTTTTTTTGTGTGTGTGGAAGAGGTAATGTGCTCTTTTGGAAGCCCTTGTATTCCTAGTTCTATGAGGAAGAAGGGTGCTTTTGAAAGAGGGTTTTTTTTTCCTGACATTTGGCCCAGTTTAGATGGGCCAAATGTCAGAAAAGCCTTTTCTGACAAAAACTTGTAGTCTAGCCGTACCCAAGAGAACAGTGGTTTTAATCTCTGCTATAGTAACTGAGGATTTTCTCATTATCCATATTAATGTCCAATTCTCTTTTGAATTCTACTAAGGCTTCTGTATGTGTCAGGTGCTAATCTGCAGGCTCATGGTGTGCATTTTCAATCACAGAACAGAGTACCTCTAGCTCTGAAGCAATATAGTAACATCACGTATGCATGTGTCAACACTGAAGAAAAAACAGTTTGCCTTAAAAATGTCAAAGTCTCTTACTCTCCTTTGTTGGCAATGAGACCTGGAGAATAGCTACACAGGGGGGGAACCAGAAACAATCACTTTTTGTGAAGGAGATGTCTATGAACAGAAGGAAAGAAGCACTATGCTGTATTACAGATTACAGCTATTAGAAAGATGCAACAAATTAGGAACAACTCGTGATGTAGCTAAAACAAAGGATAGAAAAAGTTGAAGCATGAGCAGGAATAGCTATGGAAAGATTTTGATTCTGATGACAGAACAGATTTTCAGAATGTTATTATATTGCTCAGCTGCAGAGCATTCATACAGGCTGGCCATTGCTCCTATTGACAGGCTAATTGCCAAGTGTTCTGAGCTAAGTCACAGTTGATGTACTACATACCCAGTTATCTGCCAGTCCACTGTGGGTCAGAGAGACATTATATCCATCCTCCCTATATGGTCTGGAAACTCCAGTCTACCTCCTCGAGTCACTGTACTGATATGTATCAGAGAGATCAGCCTCAGATAGTAAAACTTTTTTGTTTACTCTACACATTGGTCACAGAATACCCTATTTATATGAAGAGGTGCTTTATTTCTTCTCCTTCCCCCATATAGAAGAGAAGGTGCCTGCATATTGATATGTTCTGGAGAGTCAGGCTCAAGGATTCAGCCTCTGTATTAAAACACTGAAACCAAAAGAGAACAGGAAACGAAGGATTATATATAAAATTTTACATGCACACACACACTTCTGTTCCTACTTACAAAAAAGATATAATGGTTTTAAATATATAATAAATGTGTTAATTTAATTCCTTAATGGAAATTGTAGTATCACTTACAATATTACTAGCACTACACCAAAAATCATTCTGAGTTTGTCAAATCTTTTCAGTAAGCAAGTTATATTAATTTGCCAATTTCTGCACTAAGGAGACACAAGCAAAAAGCAAATACATCTAACAGTTTCTTTTTATTTCTGTTTTCCTGCAGTTTAGAGAAAATGGTACATTATAGTATTATGAACAAATTAAATGCCTCATGCAATATATAAGTTGTCATGGGATAAGAGCAAAGATCCTTTCATGGACTGAGAACTGGTTAAAAGACAGGAAACAAAGGGCAGGAATAAATGGTAAATTTTCAGAATGGAGAGGGGTAACTAGTGGTGTTCCCCAAGGGTCAGTCCTAGGACCAATCCTATTTAACTTATTCATAAACGATCTGAGAAAGGGGTAAACAGTGAGGTGGCAAAGTTTGCAGACGATACTAAACTGCTCAAGGTAGTTAAGCCCAAAGCAGACTGTGAAGAACTTCAAAAAGATCTCACAAAACTAAGTGATTGGGCAACAAAATGGCAAATGAAATTTAATGTGGATAAGTGTAAAGTAATGCACATTGGGAAAAATAACCCCAACTTTACATATAATATGATGGGGGCTAATTTAGGTACAACTAATCAGGAAAGAGATCTTGGAGTCATCGTGGATAGATCTCTGAAGAGGTCCATGCAGTGTGCAGCGACAGTCAAAAAAGCAAACAGGAATCATTAAAAAAGGGATAGAGAATAAGACAGAGAATATCTTATTGCCCTTATATAAATCCATGGTACGCCCACATCTTGCATAATGCGTATAGATGTGGTCTCATCTCAAAAAAGATATACTCGCATTAGAAAAGGTTCAGAGAAGGGCAACTAAAATGATTAGGGGTTTGGAACGGGTCCCATATAAAGAGAGATTAAAGACACTGGGACTTTTCAGCTTCAAAAAGAGGAGACTAAGGGGGGATAGGATAGAGGTCTATAAAATCATGAGTGATATGGAGAAAGTAAATAAGGAAAAGCTATTTACTTGTTCCCATAATATAAGAACCACGGGCCACCAATTAAACTAATGGGCATCAGGTTTAAAACAAATAAAGGGAAGTTAAATAAAAGGTACCCCTAGCCTCTGTTTGTCAGAGGGTGGAGATGGATGGCAGGAGAGAGATCGCTTGATCATTACCTGTTCGATTCACTCCCTCTGGGACACCTGGCATTGGCCACTGTCAGCAGACAGGGTACTGGGCTGGATGGACCTTTGGTCTGACCCAGTATGGCCATTCTTACGTTCTTATATAGTCCACATAAATTTTTGACTGTCTCTACAATGTTTGCAGGAATAAATTAGAAATATCTTAAGGCTTTTAAGAAAATATTACAATAAAATGTTTTAGTAGCTCCCATCAGCATCCTTGGCACATCATCACTTCCCATCCTAACTAGCCATAATGATTATTGCATCATTATAGTGTTATGCGATGTACAGTAAATTTGCACTCAGTATTGCACTTTAAATCATAAAAATGTTAAAATTTACCAGATGCTGAATAATGTAACTTTAAACCTTTAAGGTAGTAAGTATTTCTGTGTTATATTTCATATTCATGGGTGAATGGGGTACCCAGGGACTTCAAGGTAAAATAAATGTTGATTACTGCTTTGTAAAATCATTGCCTGCTTTGCACAGTATATTTTTGCAGTAAACATATTTCAGCAAAATAATTTACTAAGTCAAATCTTTTAAGCACAGGTTATCATGTTGGGGGCAGCTGTTTGAAATGACTAGGTCACAAATATTGTTTTAGAAATAAATAGCCTTATGTAAAATACAATGTAATTTCATTTCCTCCAATAAAAATACCTTAAAAATTTAAACTGTAAATGAACTATTCATATGAGTAAACCCTTTCTAATTCAAGATCTTCTTACATCTTTCTTTAACAATGAGTGGAATCCTTTTAAAATGGAATTTTTAATAATACTGAAATAGCCAACTAAATATGCATTTGTCCTGTATTACAGAAAGAAAAAATAATCAGCATCTAAAAAAAAGCAAGAAGAAATTCTATTATTATTTCAATTGCCCTGCTGACTCTTTACAGTTGGATAGTATATCTTGTAGGGATGTGCATAGTCTTGAAGGTTTCTTCATGCAGTCTAACTAATTTGGTAGCCCACTCTCTAGCCTCTGGACTAAATGAACCTTGAACAAAATTTCTACACATGGAATCAGCCTGATGGATAATATTTGCTCTGGGATGCAGAAGCAACAGTATTATTATTATATTGTTACCATGCTGAACTGAGGCTTCTTCCACACAATTGTCGAAACAGATGCATAGTATTCAATTGAACTTTTTGAATAAGCAATAAGAATTCCAATCTTTCCCTGAGAAGCATGTCTTCATGTAATAAAAATGGATTCTTATACCTTAGGACTACATCTACACTGCATGCTTCTTGCGCAAAAAAAGTATTTGCGCAAAAGACGGTCTACACTGGTCACAGCGCATTGTTAAAGCCATGTGCTTTTGCGCAAGAGAGTGCCCACACTGGAGGAACACTCTTGAGCAAAAACTTCACCCCGGAACTACTTTGTAGAGGGCAAAAGGGCACCAGCACTTTCCGGGGGCGGGGGCTGGAGCTCCTTTGAGATGCGTGCTTAAAGGGATCTCCCTGGACAGCCGTTTCTCTCCTGCTGTGTGCTTTGGGACCCCTTGTAGGGACTGAAAGCTGTAGCAGTTCTAGTTGTGGTTGCCCTCTGCCTTATTGAACACCACAGCTTGTGCCCTACTGCCTTTTGTGCATTTGGCCTTCTCATTGCTGTGCCGTAGAGCCAGGGGTGGCCCTGTGTTTGCTCTGGCCCCACACGGCCATCTTGGAGTGCCTGAAGCTGCTGCTCCATGCTGCTGCGCTACTCCTGCAGGAGTTCAAGACTGAGCTCACTCTGGACTCCCTCTGCACAGATGCGGTGGCGTCCCTACCCAAACGTGGAGAGGCAATATTGGAGACTGGACACCAGTACCGACTGGTGGGACCGGCTGGTCCTGGAGCAATGGGATGACCAGCAGTGGCTCCGGAACTTCAGAATGCGAAAGCAGATGTTCCTGGAGCTGTGTGCCTGGCTCACCCCTGTGCTCCTGAGACGTACCACCCAGCTGTGGTCTGCCATCACGGTGAACAAGAGGGTTACCATCACCCTCTGTAAGCTGGCCACCCCGGATAGCTACCTTTCAGTGGGAAACCCGTTCGGGCTGGGCAGGTCCA
>CM057847.1:139645654-139688967 GCA_030068395.1 Apalone spinifera | reverse complement strand
TCAGGAAGGGGGGTTAGGGAGAGGTAAGTGGAAGGATGTGAGGGAGGAATGAGGTATAAGCCCCCAGTGGGGCAGACAAGGGAGGCTCTTAGTGCTCCTCAGGGTGGAAGCTCTCCTGCAGGGCCTCCTGGATACTGACAGCCCTTTGATGGACCTCCCAAATGGCAGCCTGCAGAAAGTGCAGCCAGGCTCACAGCAATGCATCCAAGAGAAGCACCTCAGTGCCCAGGGTCAGCTCTGGCTCCATGTTGCCGAGTGCTATGGTGTCCCGAGTGAGGGCAACCAGAACACGCAGAGACAAAATGATTTGCTGTCCCTCATTGAGGTAGACAAGCAAGCAGGGAAACCTGAGACCTGGCTTTCTGGGGAGTGGGGAGGTTCCTTTAAGCACAGACCTCAGATAGCCGCAGGCAGCAGCCCCACACAGTAAGTCCTGACCTGGAGCCCTGCTGGAACTGGTTCCGGCCAGCCTTACGTGCGAGTCAGAGTCCACTCAGTGTGGATGCGCTATTTTGAAAGAGCAAAATGCTATTTCGAAATGCATTTTGTGTGTAGATGTGTTATTTCGAAATATACTATTTCGAAATAATTATTTTGAAATAAGATATTTAGAAATAACACTGTAGTGTAGACATACCTTGAGAGCTTAACATGTTTCCCTTTTCGATTATCTTTTGCATTCTGATCTTGACTGTAGTTTAGAAGTTTTACCCCACTTCTAAAGCCCTTTGGTTTAGTCATAGAAGTGAAATTACTTTTCATTCAGGAGTCATTTTTACTGAGAACTGGCAGATCACAATACCAATCCACTAAACTTATGATAAATCAATTGATTGATCTTGGCACATCTTATAGCTAATTTAACAGAATTTAGCATGATCATACTTTATCTGAAGGTCAAAAATTTCACACTTGTGTGCTTTAGGGTTTCCCTTTTAGTTGGATGTATTCCTGGAGATTTGGTCGCATGACATAAGCTTTAATTAAAAGTTAATCTTTTGTCTCTGGAGCTGAGGGACGACAGGTTTGTAGATATTTTGGTGGTTCCCAGAATGGGTTCAAGTCCCTCCCGCTCCCACCAGACTAAGGCTCTGGGAGGGCATTTGAATTGGGAGGGTATGGGTATGGATGAAGTCTGGGTGGTGGGTGCAAGTTCAGGGCTGGGGAAGGGGATTGCAGTTCAGGAGGGAGTGAGAGTGAAATATGTGGGAGGGAGTTTGGGGATGGGAATGGTTTTGAGGAGGTGGAGCTTAACTGAGGCACTCCCTTCTGGCAGTGGCTCCTAAGCAGGCCATCAGGCATCATCTCCACAGTTCACATTGGATGCATGGACAATTGAGGTGGGGGAATTGCCTGGAGACACAAACCATCCCATTCTGCCCGCAGCCTCAGGTATGTGCTGGCAACTGTAAGCTTAGCAAGAGTGGGCAGGAAGCCAGTCTAGCCCTACTGTGCTGCTAGTGGTAGTGGAAGGGGCCTGTGTGCCCTTTCAAATTGGGGGAAGGTGTGGCAGAAGGGGTAGGAGAGTGACCTGTCTCTGAACTTTGCTGGTGCCAGGCCCTCAGTCCTGAAAAATTCAGCATGGGCTTATATATCTCTCAGCCCCTGCTAGAGACCCCAGGATAATCCTGGAGGGTGGGCTACTTTAATGTGCTAGTAGTTAAGCATGTAAACCTTGTATTTCAATGCGTAAAAAAAACAGAGGCCTGGTTTTCAATAGTATTGAGTAACAGTGGCTGCTATTGATCTAAGAGAGTTGCTTTGAAATTAACACTTTTAAAATTAGAAGTTATTGGCTGATGTAGAGGGAGTGGAGAGAGATGGAAAGAGGTAAGAGCAGCAGTAAGTCACAGAAAATAACAAATATAAGACCATAAAAAGAGCAGAAAAGTATAAAAGACTTTGCAATTATTAAAACAAGTAGTTGGGGGAACTACTTCATGGGGAGACCTGAATAAAGCAAGCAATTTGTAGGCCCCTTATTCAACAACATACTTGAACATACTCGTGATTTTAAACACTCACAATGATAGCATTACACTAATGCTTAAATTTAGGCATGTACGTGATTACCTTGCTGAAACAGGGCCTTAAAGCTCATCTTTCCTTAATAAGGTCCTAATTAGGTCACCTTTGCACATAGGTGACCTTACTGCAATAGGACCTCACTGCAAAAATATTTGAGTTTATTTTAATGGGACTACTCACAGAGCAAGATATTAATCACTGTATAATGTTAGAGTCAGAATCAATAGGAGTCATTTCATTTTAAAACTCTATACTTAGGAAGCCTCATATAAGTTTTTGAAAGTCTAGTGAAGCCTATGTTTAGATGACCAACTTGGATGAGTGCACTAAGCAAACTTCTGGTCTATTTTCGGCAAAGTAGCAATCACAGTGGTGATATAGGAAAAAATACCTACATTTAAAGAAAAAAAAAATCCTACATTTCTGCTTAAAAGGAAACAGGTTACTTTTCTTGGGGGACAGACATTGAGATGGTTGGTTTTATTTATTATTATTATAGAACTTAGATGTGCACTAGGCATTTACAGGAAAAATGAAATCTTAATGCTCTTTTATGCCTCTTTTTTGGAGGCCCATTTAAGCAGATGGGCTGATTTAGCTGAAATAATATTAGTTGTTTGAAATTCTATTGCATGTCTTTTAACAAGTGTTTTGTGCATTTTTATTTGAAGTTTTTCAATTCTGTGACTGGTAATAATTTCAAAGTGTTAATAAAAAGGTATATTTTGGGGGGAAAACAAAAGTGTTAAAATAAATCGCTAACTTTGTTTAAGGTTATGTTGCTAATACAGTCTTTTACTGAAATAAAATATTGAATAGCAGCTTAACTTAGGCATGCTACCACATCAACTTTTAAATAAATTTGAAACTATCAGGACCAAAAGATCTTCCAACGCTAAATATTTTCAATTATTATATTTTCCGATTTTCTATTTGCAATTTCTCTATTTTTAATGTTTTTTCCCCTTTTTTTGGTGTGTGTGTGTGTGCACCATTCACAGCCAGTGGGAGCTCGCTGGGACAGCAATCACTTACTACCCATCCCTAATCTAAGAGACTGTCAAAGGAGGGGATGGTGGTTTCCCTCTAACTCTCTCTTGCTGAAGAGAAAAAAATAAGAAAGATTTTAACATGAAAGCCTTATTTAATATTTTATAGTCCAAATGCTTTAACTTTTCCTCGTTCTTTACTGTGTTTCCAATAAAAGGTTACAAGTTTTTTAATGGTGTGTTCAACATAGCTCTAAGCAGGCTCAGGTCTCTGCCTACTCAAAACTAAATATTGTTTAACACTGTGCCATGTTTAGCATTCACTGGTTTATGCTAATCCCTTTAACTCTTTCCCCCTTTATATTACTACAACACTTCACCACAGGTATTCTTCTCCCTTTTTCAGTCAGACAGCTCCTCTTAGATCAGCCCATGTGTCACTGTGTAAAGGGAGGAGAAAAGAAAAGCTGGTGATAATATTTGTCTATGGGGTATAGACAACTTACTCACTAAAGTCTAGATTCACAAAAGGGATTTAGGTCTTGTAATGATAGTGTTGTTGTGCTGAATTCACAGCCTTTTAGTTATCCTTTTTAATTTATGGAAGGTACCCACGAATAAAGCACAGATCCACTCAACCAAGCAATTGTATCCCTCAAAGAGAAATAGGTACTTATGTCCACTCATGATTCAGAGCTGTGAACTTTCTCCTGTAGTTAGATGCCTAAATCAGGTCTCAAGACAAAAATAATAAAGAGGAAGTGATGCCCACCCTTAATTTAGTCCATTAGTCAGAGCACTCATCCAGGATGTAGGAGGCCTGAATTTAATTCCTTCTTCTGCCTGATGTGGCAATAAGATAGGCACTGTTCTCCCAGGAAAGTGCCCTAGCCAAGTTGCTACTCCAGGGCAGATCTCTCACAATTTCTTCTGTGGTAGTTGTTTAATTTTATATAAACAATTAAATGTATACAGGAACCGAGAGAGAGTACAAGTGACTCCTCAACCAAGTGGTCAAGGTTTAATGTTTTAACTGGATTCCTCTATCCTGTCAGAGGAGATCTAACAATAAAAAAGTAAACATCACTTTTACAGAAAACCTTTGTAAAGAGCCAATCTACACATGCAGATGCTATCTTACAGTATTGTCTATGGTGTTTGTTTGTTTGTTTGTTTGTTTGTTTGTTTGAACGAATGAAAAAAACAACTAGCATGTCTTCCTGTTCAAAATGTGATTTTTTTTACTTCCTATTGGAAGCAGCAAGTAATAGATATTTTAAATTTAACTTGCTTGAAATTATGCAAATATGTTTTAAGGTTTGTATTGTCTGTTGCCCGGCCTTCAGTCACTGTACACAACTGCCTTCATTAACTATTGGTCATGCACTTTATTTTAATTGTATAATGAATTAGCTTTGACAGCTCATCAGTGCCAACATTTAACAGTATTTTCTTAATTGAAATTGGGTTGATATTTGCTTATACATAAACTACATGTTGGCTAATTAACTCAAAAAAGTATCTCTGTGTTGTACTACTAATCATGTGGTTAAAGAGAAAGGATAAAAAAGGATAAAATTAGACACAAATGCTCTTTAGTTAATACTTTAAACATATTCTAAACCACATCTTTTCTACTTTTGATTTCATCCTACAATTTATGCTTTCTTTTGCTGTACAAGTTATTCTCTACAGTGACAGTTGGGTACAATTTATACATAATAATACACAGAACTAACACAGATTATGACACTCAGAAGAAACAGTCCATGTCAGCTCTTTCTCAAGTTATGCACAGTAGACCAATTGTCCTTGAAGAAGCTTCCTCTAATTAAATACTATCTTTCCTTTTGTGTAGAGCAATCATATTGGCAGGAATTGATTGGGCGTGTTAGACACTTCATTTAGCAAGTAGAAAAATCCTTTAATTAAAATAATCTTACTGCTGGTAAAAATTAATTGCATCCCATGCAAACTTGCCAGCTAGAATTTAAAGTTCCACTTCAGGGTGTGTTTTTTTTTTCAGGAGAAAAAGAAATCTTTCAATATGCAAGAGATTCCCTGATATCAAGTCTTGATTTATTATCAGATTAGTTTATTGTCTTAATTTTTTTTAGTCATTATTATTATTGCTATTTAATATTAGAATTGAGCGCCAACCAAATCCCCAGATCCAAGAGATCCCAAACTCTGAGTAACTAAAAACTCAGATCTGTTTCCAGATAGGTTTGTTTGTTGAGCATGACACTAATATGTATATTGATTGCAATAGGGTCGATAAGGTGTTTTTTTAAAATTCCACCTATACATGCCTATATATGGATTTAAGAGCCCAACTTAAGATCCATTTTTTGAATTTTTTTGTCATTGGGACTCCTCATTTTGTATAAAGTTAAGCATCTGTATAAGTCTTTGCTAGACTACAGCAACTAATAGCAAACATCTATATTGATTCACTGTGTAAGATGATAGGTGCACTGGTCAGAAACCTATTTCCAGTCCATCAGGAACAACAATGAAGAAGACATACACAGAGTTAATAGCCCATTAGCAAGAGAACTATCTTCCTGTAGGCATGTTACAAAGACATGTGTCCGTGTCACCTGATGCTATAATCCATCTTGAATTTTGTATCTGTCTACAGAAGTTTTAGGGCATTGATCAAAGGCTTTCTGCCCTAGGGAAATTGTACATAAGGCAAGGGAAATAAACAATGATTGTGTTCAGGTGGCTTTGTGGACTGCCTCCTCAGCCCATGAGGATATTTGAAAACACCTGAAGACAAAATATCTGGACTGAAGGGATAAAGGAGAACTACTGGACCTAGGTCAGAAAAGATATATCTGACCTGGGAAAGCATTTGCCTGAAATAAGAACTAGGGTGAGAAAATTATGCTTTCTAGCAAGTTCTCCTAATATATTAAGCTTAGAGTGGCATGTTTTGTTTTATTTTGCTTAATGACTTATACAAGCCAGTCCTTAGGGTAATCCGAGCAAGGTGGTTGCCTTGGGGCTTGTGCCAACAGGGCCCCATGCTGCCTGGCGCCCGTCTACCCAGTCACTTGCTTGCTGCCCTGGCTGGGAGGTGCCTGGCGCACAGCGCAGCTATCTACAGCAGGCTGCCTTGGGCCTTGCAAGCTCTTTGGCCAGGCCTGAGCTTATATCTTAAATTATACTTTCATCTATGATTTTTCTGCAACCACTTGAACCCTACTTTTTGTACTTTAAAATCACTTTTGTTTATCAATAAACCCAGTGTAAATAATTGCTACCAGCGGTTGGCAAACAGCTATGCATATCTCTCTTTCATTGATAAAGGATGCAAACAAATTATGAGCTTTCTATATAGAAATTGTATACAGAGTAAGGCAGATTTATTGGGATTACTGGTTCCATTTAGTCTTTGCACCTAGTTGCTGTGACAAGTACCTTTAGACTGAGCCTACCCAGAGCTGAGAGCTGAGCTGATCTCAGTGTCTGTTACTCTGCTATGAGCTGTGACCCCAACTCTATGTCATTGCTGGGGGAGAGGTTCTGGCTCATCAGGATAGGATGATGGGGTGCCTTAGAGCAGTCTCAGTGGTATATTCAAGGACACATCTACACAGCCATATTATTTCAGAATAACTAATGTTATTCCAAAATAACATACACTACAAACAGTTATTTCAACATAACGTCAGAATAATGTGGAGCTGGAGGACTTCTTACTCTGACTCCTGAAAACCTCATTTGATGAGGAGTGAGGGAAGTCAGAGGAAGAGAGCTCTTTCTCTGACTTCCTGCTGTGTAAACATTGCCAAAAGCCGAAATAAGCTATTTTGACTTTAGCTACTCAATTGATGTAGCTCAAGTTGCGTAGCTTATTTTGGCTTTAGCCCTACTGTGTAGACATGCCCCAAGTGACAGTCTCAAGGAGATCTCTATGGCCAAACCCATCACAAACAACATTCCATTTTGACTATTTGTGAGGTGCCAGAAAGGAATGTATCCAGAACATAATATACCTAGGAAGATTTCACTTTTCTTCACCCTTCACATTCTGAAGCAAATCCTCTTCCCCGAGTAACTGTTGCTTTTTATCTCCAAAATAAATACTCAGATCTGGGGTAGACTGAATCTCTCTGGAGCAGTGCTCCTCGGGGAAAATGAACTCTTCAAGTTCATGTTTTTCTTGTATACCATGGAACTACATCAGTTCCTTTCCAGCACACTATTCCAGAGTACTTATCTGGACAAGCAGATAGACACAAACTGTACAAAATATAGGAAATGTTATACCAGCCTGGAAAAATATAACATTTTAGAAATAAAACAGATAGAATCTTGAACACTAAACACAGTGAGATGGTTTACAATTCAGTGTTTTACTTGTGGGAACTCCAGACAGTCTGTGACATACAGTAGGTTAAGTCACTATTTTTTCTTGGGTCTTGATTTCCACTAGAAAAATTAAGCCTACTGAATGTTTTATGTTTAAGGAAAAAACACCTCTTTTCTTCAGCATTCAGCAATAACATGAAAAACCGAAGACTCTAAAAACGCCCTCCCTATATTTCAAAGTGAAACATGATACCACTATTCAAATTCTGTCTGTATTTAAAATGGAGCAAAGGGTTCCAACTGAGTTTGGATATTTATGAATATGTTCACATTTAAGATCTCTATTTGAAGCACTGCCTAGTGAGTATATTTGGCCTTTATGAATAAATTTCAAAGAAAAATTGCATCAGTGATGTATAAATATACATGGCACAACATCCTTAAAGACACTATAGTTTGCTTCAATATTTATATCACACAAATGACTATGGATTTACAGGTTTATGTTTACATAAGCTAATATAATGCAAAATTAAACCAACATATAAAAATCATAACACCATCACAGATATATAAGACATAGTTTGGTATCATCTATAGTTTGCACTATTTTCCTTACAAATGCCAGCCTTTCTATTTTGGTATTCTTTCTTAAGAAAAGTTCTAAGTCCTACAATTCTTTACTTGTCTAAAGACAAAAATTTCACTATAATCAAAGATTACAGGATCCATTCCAATGATTGTAAAAGGACTTTGGACTGTAGCACTAAGTGAAGAGAAAATGTAATCTCAATGGGGTTCCTCTTTTCATCATAATTTTGCTAATCCATCCAACCCAAAATCCCTAGTTATATTTGTAATTTCCTGAACAATTTATTTTCTTTTTTGATGGTTAAACCTTCTAAATCCTTGTAAATGGTTAGCATGACTTCCATAGTTTATCACTAAAACACTCTACATAATTGGCCACACCTGTCACGGGTGTGATGCACTCTATCTCCACTCCAGTTAACAGGACTACATTAATTTACACCAGTTGTGGTGCTGGCCCAGTTCATTCTTTTAAGGTTTCTGGTTCTATTTTTGTTGTTGTTTTTTTTTAAGAGTCAGTTTATTTTGTTGGTCATGTCTGAAAAGTTTCCATTTTTGTGAACTATTTCTTCTCTTAAACCTGACCTACACTATAGCAGAAGGTCGAATTAAAATATGAAACTCCAGCTACGTTAATTATGTTGATGTATCTTAAATTGAGTTTCTATGCCATCCACACTGCAGGAGGCCAACATGAGCAAACACTCCCATCAGCTTCCATTACTCCTTATAAGGAGCAGGAGTACCAGCATCAATGGGGGTGCCTTCTGAGTTCAATTTAGTGAGTCTTCAGTAGACCCAGTAAATCAAACCTCAAAAGTTTGACCATCGCAGTGTTGATCTTCTGCATAGAGTAGACATGGCCTTAAGGTCTTAGACTAGTGAACATATCGTAAGTATTAAATTCAGTTTCAGCAGTGCCATAATGCCTGACTGTGTCTAGACTGAATCCCTTTTCCATAAAAGGGATGCAAATTAGACACATCGCAATTGCAAATGAAGCGGGGATTTAAACCCCCCCGCATCATTTGCATAAAAATGGCTGCCGCTTTTTTCCGGCTCAGAGCTTTGCCGGAAAAAAGCGCCAGTCTAGACGCGGATCTTGCGGAAAATAAAGCCTTTTCCAAAAGATCCCTTATTCCTTTTTTAAAGAGGAATAAGGGATCTTTCAGAAAAGGCTTTATTTTCAGCAAGATCCACGTCTAGACTGGCGCTTTTTTCTGGCAAAGCTCCGAGCCGGAAAAAAGCGGCAGCCATGTTCATGCAAATGAAGCGGGGGGGATTTAAATCCCCGCTTCATTTGCAGTTGCGATGTGTCTAATTTTCATCCCTTTTACAGAAAAGGGATGTAGTCTAGACACAGCCCCTGTGTATATCCAGAACCAAATCACTCTCAGAATTGCACTGCAAAGTCATATCTTGTAACAGCTAACATAGGAACATAAGAACAGACATAGTGGGTCAGATCAAAGCTCCATCTAGCTGAGTATCATGTCTTCTCACAGTGGCTAATGCCAGGTGCCCCAGAGAGAATGAATAGAATAGGTAATCATCTAGTGATCCATCCCCTGGAACCCATTCCCAGTTTATGACAAACTGAGGCTAGGGACACTATTCTTGCCCAACCTGCCTAATAGCCATTGATAGACGTAGCCTCCATGAATTTTGCTAGTTCTTTATTGAACCCCATTATAGTTCAAAATAGTACCTATATCTTGCACATCCTTCAAATCTTGCTCTCTACTCTCAGCTCTGGCTGTAACATGTCTGTTTTCTGAGAATCTCCCTCCTACTCAATTGTTCTGTTCTATTTTGTGCATGGTTATATTAGCTTGCTGTCTTTCTTTCCAAGATGACTTTTTTAATAAAAATTCCTGTTCATTAATTTAGTCTCTCTAGACCTCTTGTATTGTATCTCTGTCCTCAATAGTACTTGAAACATCTCCCAGTCTGGTGTAATCTCTGAATGTGATTAATGTGTTGTTTAATCTTGCTTCCAGATCATTAATGAAGATGTTAAACAACATTGGAACTAGCATCGATCCCTGTGGCACCCCACTGGACATGTGCCCCCAACTTGATGCATTGCTATTTATCATTGTTCTAGGTTAATGGTCCAACTCAGACAGCTTTCTATTCATAGGACTGTGCTGATAGCCAAGTAACTGGAAGTGATTTGCCAGGGAAGGTTTTATGAAGAATATTTAAAGTATTTTATGGAACTCAAGGGGTTAGATTCATCCTTGGTTTATGCTGCTATGTCCTTCCTCCACTGCAGGCATAACACAGGACATTTGGAAACAGAAAGTCTGCTTAGAGGTTACTGCAGCAGTAAAAGAGTCTGTAATTCTACTTCAGCCTCGCATGGGTACTGTAGCCAACCAACATAGCTACAAAACTGGATGGCACAGGGCAGAGAAAAGTCATGGCAAAGGATATGTTCTGATTAAATGAATTATCTAAGTATCCCAAACATCTGCATATAACAGGACAAATGTTCCTTGGGGTTCAGTGGTTTCTTATGGAACAATAAGTGTATTGTACACATTCTTGCACCAGAAGAGGCTAAAATAATATGTCCGCATAGCTAAAATGGTAATTTTAAACTTTTTTGTAACAGAATAACAGAATAAACTTTGTTTGAAGTGTGAGGTAATAATGGACTGCTTCCACCTATCATATATACCTATAGAATTGTTACCTTAGAATCTGAGTGCCTCACATTCTTTAGATAGGCCATGCAAAGTAAAGTCTGACTCTCTCTTGCTATGTCTACACTACAAAGTTAATTTGAAATAACAGCCGTTATTTTGAATTAACTTCAATGGGATCTACACATGCAAACTGCTATTTCGAATTTATTTCGAAATAGCGGAGCGCTTATTTTGAATTTGGTAAACCTCATTTTATGAGGAGTAACGCCAAATTCGAAATAGCTAATTTGAATTAAGTGCTGTGTAGACGCTTAATTTGAAATAGAGGTCCTCCAGCCCTTCCCAGTTTCCCCTGGTGGCCACTCTGGGCCAAACCAGGAAAACTCCTCTCCTCTCCCTCAGCCTTGGGGCCCTTAAAGGGATAGAGTCTGGCCACTGGGCATGTGCAAGAGCCAGCCTGCCAGCAGCTGCAGCCCCTCACCCAGTGGCCGCACAATGGCAGCCAGTGGCATCCAGCCGTCCCCTGCCCAGTCCCTCAGCACTCAGTCAGGAGCCATAGACAGTGCGCACCCGCCTGAACTGGTGTGGAGATCATGGATCTCATTGAGGTGTGGGTCCAGGTGGCCAGTGTAGGGATTCATTAACCACAGCATCAGGGGGTAAGCAGCATTCCCCATAACGCACAGTGGCATCTGCACATCCCCAGCCACAAAGTCATGGCAGGGAAGAATGAGCCCACCTCCAGCTTGCCGTCAAGGCTGGAGTTATGAAACATGCAGGCATTGTGTTCCCTGCCCAACCACCCAATAAAAATGTCTGTAAACTGTCCACAATGGTCGAGCAGGGCCTGCAGCACCACTGAAAAGTAGCCCTTCTTATTAGTATACTGGGTTGCTTGATGTTCTGGAGCTCAGATCAGGATGTGGGTCCCATCTATGGCTCCGGTGCAGTTTGGGAACCCCAGGGCAGCAAATCCTATGATGATCAGGCCTAGGTCTCCCAGGCAGATGATCCTGCACATCAGAATGGAGTTGATGGACCTCACCACCTGCAGAAGGAGATCAAAAAACATATAAAACAGAGAATGAGGGAATGCCTGAGCCCTTGGGAAGGCCCTCTTCCCCTTCTTTCCCCCGTCTCAAAACCCCTGGAGCCACCCCCTATGAGGCCACCCCCCAGCACTAGGACTGTGTGATGGTGGGATGACACAACCCTCCAGGGTCAGGGCTTCCCCCCCACTCACAGTATTCCCCTGCCCCCCAACCTCCCTTTTCCTGATGGGTCCCCTTTTCCAGGACTCTCTCCCTCCCCTGAAGGGACTGCATCCCAAGAGTGCCTTACCTCCATGAGGAGGGCCCTGACAGTGGACTTCCCCATGCTGAACCGATAGCTGTCTGGGATGGCGAGCTTCTAGATGGCGATTGCGACCCACTTCTCCAGGGGGATGGTGGGCCACAGGTAGGTGTTCTGTCCTAGACCTGTCCTGTGATGAGAACAGGGGCGAGCCAGGCACACTGCTCCAAAAAGGTGACCTTCCGCATACTGAAGTTTTGGAGCCACTGCTGGTGTCATCCCACTGCTCCATGACCAGCCAGTCACACCAGTCAGAACTGTTATCCCACCTCCAAAAACACCTCTCCACAGTGGGGTGTAGTTGCACAGGTCTTGCTCCCACTCACTGGGAGAGGATCTCTGGAATGAGCTTGGAGTCAAACTCGTACAGGGCAAGGAAGGCAGCCTGCACAAACTGCTGCAGAAACTTCAGCATAGCCGTGAGGGGCCAACACATGCTCAGAGGCAGCTCTGGCTCCATGGCACAAACAAAAAAGCCGTGGCGTCCAAAAAAGCTGAGCAAATCTGAGGTAGGCAAGCATGCAGCAGAAGCAGAGAAACGGCTGTCCAGAGCGGTCCCTTGAAGCGTGTGTATCTGCTAGGCTTCGGCACCAGCACTCGGAAAGTAACTGATGACCGAAAGCCCTGGCTGAACTGGTTCCAGGTGGCCTTATAAGCGAGATAGCATCCAATCAATATGGGCGCTATCTTTCAAAAAAGCAGATCATTTTTTCAATGCAGTTTGGCAGTGTGGATGCTTTCTTTTGGAAGAAGTTTTTCTGGAAGATCTCTTCCGGAAAAGCTTCTTCTGATAGAAGACTGCAGTCTAGGCAGAGCCTGACTGACTTGTCTCCCAGACAGAAAAGAAAAAAAAAAGAATGGTGGGAACTCCTGACATGGATGAAGGGAAGGGACCTGGAATGCACGAAAGAGGCAGCACACAGATAGCCTTTGGTATGTGAAAGAGAAGAGACACACAGAATACTTGGTATGAGAGAGATGATCATGAAGGTTGCACTTAGTTCCTGAAATACACTGAGAATAGTAGTGTGGTACACAGAGAGCTTATTGGGAAATGGAGGGATGGTCAGAACCCCTGGTATAACAAAAGCTTTCTCTGTGAGATAGGGAAATGCAATTATCCCCACTTTACAGATGGGGAACTGAGACACAGATAGGCTAGGCGATTTGTCCAAGTTGCACAAGAAGTGTGTATCAGAGTTGGAAACTCCCAAGAGTTTCCAAGTTAGGCTCATCCTCCCTCTATGTTTCCACATATGCACTTAAAACCAGTCTTCTAGCATCTCTATAAGCTACTCCAAGCATTACATAAAGCATGTCATAAAGGCTTCTTAAAAGAAGAGGGAAAAAAGCAAAAATGAATGCTCTTCTCACAGGTTTTTTATTTCCCTTTTATATCAGTGACCTACATTTCAAAATATAGCTGCCATATTTAGGCATTTAAATAAGCCACATGATTTTTTCAGGGGGTTCTTAGCACCTAGAGCTTCCATTAAAGCACTTAATTTTTTTTAAGCAAAATAAACCATGGAGAGTCAGATCATAATTTGCAGATGTATAAACATCTTGACTACACATAACATTTTCTAACAATGTGCTTTGTGTCAGATTTCCAAGTATAAACTGTGAAACTCAAATGTTGATGCCTCAATTTTCAATTCTAGGACTTTTTCCTAGATCACCTTTTTGAGGATCTGTTTTTTAAAATTTTTTTTTACATGTGCAGATACAAATGCTGCTCTAAGCAGCTAGTCATTTTATAGCTGTGTGTCCTTTGTGCTGTATGTCCTTCTCTTCCCACTGGTTAGTAATTTTAACTCCTGTGTACTTATTTTTTGATTATTTCAGATGATGGCAGTCTCATAAATTTGATTACCTTCAATGAATTGCATGGAGGTGACTTTTACTCTCTCAAATCCTTACAGCAATACACTGGGAATGGTCTTCCAATCCTTTGTATTTATTAATAAATATTTGCATAAACTTTTCAGTGCACAGAAACTCAAGCTAAGATTTGGCTGACAAAATGTGTTTGTATAGATATATGCTGCTAACACCCAGCATTTAATTATACTCATAGTGATTCTTTTTAAAGATATAGACTGATGTGTTAATAAAAATTCGTTTAAATAAATAGATTTTGTGCTCAAAAGAATGAAGGACTATTATAGACCCACAATGGGAGATGCTTAAGTAATTTGGTAATTTGGTAATTCAGACTCTGAACATGAAACTTCACAACATCTGGATATCAGTAAGGTCATTGACAATTTTGCCAAAATAAGACCATGGTGTTATCCATTGCTTTAGCTCATACTCCACAGTGTTTGTTTTTTTTAATTGCTGTTTTTTCTGTCAGTAATTTATTTACTTTTATACATTGCTGGAAGAAATTAGCTATTTCATTCTTCTCTCCTCTTCACAATTTAGGCATAAGACATTTTTAAAACAACAGTAATTGCAGGGGTAAGGTGATGGTATTTATCTCTACTAAAGATAGTATATAAAGTATCAAACTTGAGTTTCTGATATGTGTTAAAGCTCCAAACTTGCACCTCAAGAATTTGGGATTGGAAAAATTTTGTTCTAAATTTACAATTAAACTTGGTGTTTGTTACTTTCCCCCCCTTCTTTATATAAGAATTAGGAACAGTGTTCCTGCCAGCTAATTTCTCAGTTATTACCTGCAAAAAAAACCCCAAACCAAACCAAAAACAAACCAAAACAAAAAAATGGGTGCTCTGAGTTGCTTAAATAGCCCTGGCAAGGCAATCATAGTTAAAGCTGCCCACATCCTACAAACCTGAAATGGTGCTGCTATAGTTAAGCTTCTGACCAGACATACACAATAGAATTTTAGGGTGTAAAGGCTGGGTGTTTGTTGATGCTGTTCTCTGTCTGAGTCATAAATGCCTCAGGGAGTATTCATGCAATTTAGCTGGACATAGGGCTCCACATACTGTTATGGTAAAAAGATAACAGCACCTGGAGGGAGTTGCTGCTTGTCATTAGGCCTTGGTCTATAGTAGGACCTCATTCTGAAATAACCCTTCCAAGTTCAAATTTATAAGTGGTGCATCCACATTTCAAAGGAATAGGCCGCAGAATTCAAACTCTGTACTCCTGCTTTTCATGAGGAGTAATGCTAATTCCGAAATAGTAATTTTGAAATAACATTCTAGCACAAGCTTCCTGGGGCTCTGTGGGTATGTCTGCATTACATTCCTCTTTTGAGAGGAACCTGTTTTGAGGTTTAAGAGTTATTATGAAAGAAGGGGTTTTTCTCGAAATAACCGCATCTAAACAGCATTTTTTATTTCGAAATAGGGTATTTTGAAATAGCGGCCAGCTGTGATTATGCAAATGAAGCACGGGACATTCAAATCTGCGCTTCATTTGCAGTTTCATTTGTCTGCATTTGCATTCCTCTCTCAAAAGAGGAATGCGGTGTAGATATACTCTAAATCTGAGGTAGCATGTCTGTATTAGTGGACCCAGCCTTGGACTAATTTCAATGCTTCCCCATAGTGAAGACACACTAGTTCAAACTTATTAAATTGAGAGTTTTTAAGTTGATTATAGTAATTTTGAAATAGTTTCCTAATGTATATATGGCCTAGCAAAGTGTTGTGGGACAGCCCAGGCTAAGGTGTCACAGTGATACCCCAGCTCCAATTTGAGCTATCAGAATCCTGTTACACTATCTAATTAAATTGTATCAATTTAAATGATCTTCTTTAGCATTAAACTGCTAGCTGGATTTAAATCTCATCCACAACACCCAGAATGATGTCTTGTTTTATGAAGGAAGTTTATCAATCTAGCATTTGTCACTGGTTACCAACAGGAGGATTCACAGGCTACCAAAAATCAGTCAGACATGCAGAATAATAGGTAATCAGTGCACCAGGATTCGGGCCCAAAATCCTGCGATTCTACTTTTATAGAACTAAGAGTAAGAGGTTAAAAAGGGCATTAGAGTATTCTAAGGTGAATAAAAGGGAAATTGGGTTAAACTTATCTTAAATTTTGAGTAAATGATATTGCTAAGACACAGATTTTGCATCTATTACAGTTCATGGAAGTTTCATCACATAACAACAGATATGGGTATTTCAGGGATCAAAAAGATGATGCAAATACAATCAATATCATAATTTGTTTTGAGTGAGAGCCAATTTATACACTCTCATGAATACCTTTATTCTTTATGTTCAGTTATCAAAACGGCATAAAATTATTGCTTTTAGTTTCATTGACTTTAAAGATGTGAAATCCACAATTCTTATGCTCTAATTATAAAGAAACAAAATTAAATGTACTACTTTTGATCAGTGTTATATTGACAATCTTTACATGCACTTTAAGTCCCTCCTTACCTGTGAAGCCTCGAAGACACAGGCATTGAAAATGTGGTTGCTCTTTAGATTGGGTCACATCAATACAGGTAGCTCCATTGTAGCAATTGTCAGGGTAAATTAAACATGCATTTTTAACAAACTGACAGAATTCCCCTGTCCATCCAGGTGTACAGAGACACTAGAAATAAGAAAGGAAACAGTGAAAAAGTGTACAGATATTTCATATGACATTGTGAACCAAATAATATCATAAGATGCATCTGGGCTACTTCCACATTGAGCAATCGTGCGCAAGAAGATATGCAAATGAGGTGTAGCAATTGAATATTGCCGCACCTCATTTGCATACCTAATGAGCAGTCTAGACTCCTGAAAATAAGCAGCAGAATGGCTCTTGTGCAAGAGGGCGGTTTTGCACAAGAAGGAGCAGTGTAGACTTGCGCAAAAATGGTGGCTCATTAGGTATGCAAATGAGATATGGTGATATTCATCACCTCATTTGCATCTTTCATTTGCCTCATTTGCATATCTTCTTGAGCAAGAATGCGCAATGTAGATGTAGCCCAGGTGTTTGCATCCAGCTAAAGGTATATTGAATACATGCAGTTACATATGGTAAACATGACTGATTCAATACTAACTTAGTTGTTGGGAAGGGCATAAATGAGTAGGGGAATGTTCGGGGTTCTGAACATAGCTGGGACTAAACCAGTGGGGTGAGGGAGTGCTGATAGAAGCCGCCTTCAGAAGCAAAAAGATTGGAATATAGGTCACTTGGCAGAGGTGGAGAGAACACCCACGAAATGGAAGCAATTAGTCTGGGAAGCCAAGTGACTAAGACAAAGGCTAATTAACCAGCCACAAGTCAGAATAGTACAGGGAAGTTTCCATCTCCATTATCCAGTCAACTGTTCTCATCTTTTGTATATAAAATCAGCTTTGTATGTGTATGTATGTGTATACATGCACATACATACATACAGAGCTGGAGGTGATATCTGTCTATCTAGCTATTTAACATCACTCTTTAATAGTTGATTTCTTTTTCACTTAGGCTTTCCTTAAAAATGCAACCTGATGTAGATACCCTGAATGGAATTTTTCTGTCTATTAAAGTTTGACAAAGTTATAACCACATCACATCACTCTGGAAGATGGGAAAATACAGCTGGGAAATATAATGGCATGGGGGGGGGGTGAGAAACTGTTTGCTGTGTTGAGCTAAACTAGAATTTTACAATAAAGGAGATATTGCATATAATTCTCACAAAATTGTCAGTTCATCACTTTCACTTTCTTAGTTTCATGTTCAGCTTTCTCACTGCAAGTAGATATGGAAGCATCAAAGTCTTTTTTCTTCAATTATTTCTCCGTTTTGGGATCATATATTTGAAATTCAAGTCTGTGACTTTTGAAATTTCTAGGTTTTGAAAAATGCATTGACCACAATGTGAATTCCATAACATTAAGTTGATATGAGCATAATGTAACGTTGTGTCGATCATAGGCCATTCTTAATTTTGTTTCATGAATATTCATGAACCAATCCAGCTAAGTTTTAATAGGGTTAACATCAAAATCACCTTAGTAGCTAACATTAAAATGAAATCTTTCTTTTATGCCAAAGTTAACATTTGCAACACTCAACTAACATTAATGCTAAATGTAAGTGCTCTGGACAAAAGCATTCTCGGTAGAGGAAGTGACACACACTTGAAAATAATAGTTTGGGAAGGAAAGTAATTAATAATTAATCATTTCTTCTCACTCCCAAAATAGTCTTTCCAAATGTGTGTCACATTCTCTGCTGTTTTTAAATGCAATATAATTAATTATAATGGTGTTCCAGATGTGGTTCATTCCAGCTTTTACCTCAAGTCAAAAGTAAATATAAAATTTACACTTGAATTCAATCTCTTTTTGTGCATCATCCTCATCATCATCCTCATCACCATAATCACAATTACAGCAAGTTGCATTAATCAGGACACATGATCTTTGTTTAACTTTATCCATTTTTACCTCACTTTATGGAACGGAATGTGATGTGATACATAAATAACATTTGAAAGGGGCCTCCCTCCTAAGAGCAAAAGTACAGAATGTGATCTGGCTTCGATACTAATTAAAATTAAAGGGAATATTGCTTTGTTGTCACATGTAGTTTTACAAAAAAATCCATATCACAGCTGTTCAGGCCTGATGGCACACTGGTTGGAAAACACAGGTATATTCCATTCAATGGCATCACAGAAAAGTTTTCTTTAAACATTTTTTCCTGAAAAAAAATGGCATGTAGGTAATATGTAAGAGTGTTATCATTAGTAATTTTACCCATACAACCAAAAGGAAAATAGAACCCTACACCGTCTTTCTCTAAACACACAATCAAATCCCATTTTACAAGAAAGGTAATTCTTTAAAGAACTTTACCTGGTTGCAGTCTAATTTCCATGGCCATGTGTTCATATAACCACAGCCATTATCACAATGGAGGATGAAATGCCAAAGACTGAATCAACATGAAAGCGATACTACCCTTTAATTCAGAGAAGTGGTTTGTTCAGGTCTGAAGTGAGCAAAATTGTCAAGGTAGTTGATAAATGCCTGCATCTGTTTTGTCAATAAATAAAGGACACCAAGTCCCCGGGCTCTCAAGCAAGCAGTAAATTCACCTTTTTCATTATGAAATACTCTAACAGATACAGCATATTGGAAGTTTTACTTGAAAGCTGAGAAATACAGTTTTTGTTGCACTTTTTAATTGCCAAGCAAATGTTGACTTACGAAGTGAAGGGGTAAGTGTGTTCATGTGTGGTGGTAATAGAGGGGTAGAATGATACTGATACTTCCAAAGTGGGTCTAAACAACATATCAATACCAAACAAAAAAACAGAGGTCAAACCAGGTGACATAATCTCGTTACTATGTGTATTCTCTTTTATATATTCTTTATGTTTCTTTCCATCCCATTGACCCACTACTTTCTTTTTATGTACATATTTTTTCTTTATTTTTACTTGTATGACAAATGCAAGATCTGTTATGTGCCTTTTCCTTTGCTATTTCTTTCCTGGGGATGTTCAGCACAAAGCCTCATGGGACTGATTGATGAGGAAAGATTTGAAGACCTCAGCATGTACTTTTTGGCTAAATGACAAGTAAAGAGGAAGGAATGTACTTTTTTAGATTGATGAACGGAGGGAAGCTATGATCAATATATAGAATAAAGAAAAAGAAAATCTAAGGTGGAAAAACTAAGGGAAAAATTCTGCTTGAAATCTTTAGTGTGAAAAATAATCTTCAAAGTAAAGTACAGGAAGTCACATAGGTTGTCACTTTATAACTACAATGGAAAAAATAACCACAGAAAAAAAAGTAGAGTGTAAGTAACAATCCTGTACTATTTTGTTATAACAGTAGGTCCTTTTCTCAATAACCTCTTCAGTTCTAATTATGATTATCCTATGAGGAAAAAGCTTCTGGACCTTATCCTTTCAAACCATTTATTGTAGAAGAAAATTAAATTCAGGATAATTCTACAGATGTCAATAAATTGTTCCGGGATTATTTTGGCAAAAGATTTATTACTATAATGTTGAATCATCATCTTAGAATAGATTTTGGGATGTGAATGGACCTTTAACAACATATAGAAAGAACCAGGTCAATTCCTGACCTATTGTGTCATACCACAAGAGGAACTCTGCTCTTCTGAAGATTACAACTAGATAGAGCTGAAAACTGTGAGGGCTTATCTAGACTATGCTAGAGGTTGAAAGAGGATATGCAAATTTTGCGGGAATTTTCATATCTTCTTCTGATCTTACTTTTGAAAGCAGAGCTTTTGAAAGTAAAAGTAATCAAGACATGGCTTTTTCGGTGGACTCCCTCACCCCTTTGTCAAAAAGACGCTCTTCCTCAAAAAATGAGATTTACACGGCTTTTTGACAAGGGGAGGGGTAACCAAAAAAGCCGTGTCTTGATTACTTTCACTTTCAAAAACTCCGCTTTTGAAAGTGAGATCGGAAGAAGACATGCAAATTCCGGCAGAATTTGAATGTTCTCTTTCGACACTCTAGTGTAGTCTAGATAAGAACCTCTGTTACACTAGAATCTAGAAGTCTTGGGACCAAATCATCTCTCAAAGAAAAACATTAACGTCCTTTCCACCAAAATATTGCATCAAGGAGGAAAACTGCATTTATCCCACACTAGTCCAATCTAGCCTAATATACAGAAATGCAATTCCCAATAGCAGATCACATGAATACATGCTGAGGTCACAATGACCTTAGAGAACACCTGTTTCTCCTCACAGTTCTTGAGTGTTGCTGAACGAGCTTTCCCTGGACATTTCTGTCCTAGGGAACTTCTTAAGGTAATTAATAAACATCTGTCTAAAATATTAATACATGTGTAGTGCTTCTGGTGTGTGTTGGTGGCAGCAGTAAGGGCTGGGTTCATTATGTGTAGGCATCCCTTCTTAGAAAACATTAGCCATGTAAGAGATGGCATGGAGGTCTATGTAGCCAACTGATTAGAGTGCTTGTCTTTCACCCCCTGCTTGAGAAGCCTTAGACTTTAAAGATGCTTTGGAGTAGAAGAGGTGGGGGCAGCCAGCCTTCAGTGCTGTCCAGGTGTACCATGCCCCCCCAAACCTTAGAGTGCTTATCTAGGCCGTTTGGTGCTACAGAGTCAATATAAAGGTCATGGGACTCTGGTGTCATCACTGCTGCAGTAGTGGCAGCAGCAGCCAGGAATCCTGGGTCCTTTAGAATCATCAGGCCCCAGGGCAGTTGTCCCGTTTGCCTTTCCTATCAGTGGACCTGCCATTCACTCATATAGCAATGCTCAGCTGTTCATGGTTTTCATCCTAAGTTCATGCCCAAGTCATTCCAGATTTTCTCAAAGCTGTACTCTTTGTAGGGACAATTTCTGGACCGGTGCTCAGGAAGACCAGGTATGAAACACTGTGTTTTGTCTTAGCTGTGGCAACTAACCCCACCCAGATATTCAAACAAACTTAGCCCCTTATCCAGTTTGACCAATATATACAGCAGAAGGGCACTGTTGGCATTTGATGGCGTAGATCAAATTACTAGATGAGCAGTCAAAGGACCCTTTGATTTTGTGGCTAGTGTTGTTTGGTCAAACTGGATGTTCTCTACATGAAAGAATCAATGGACACAAATCGGATATACATAAAGAAAACACTTAGAAGCCAGTGACAGAATATTTCTGTTTACCTAACCGTAATCTCACAGATCTGAAGGTGGCGGTCTTGTCACAGGCCAGTTCCTCAATCCAAATCCACAGGGAAACCTTGGAATTACAATACATATGCAAATTCAATTCAATTAATTATGGACTTAATCAAGATATTGGGTGGTGGAACCTTTATCAATGAAGGTGCTGACTACTTTCTGAATGGTATGTTTCCTGCCTTATCCATCCACTGACTTTGATCTTTATCTGCTCAGGTTTAGCACCTTTTTTTCCTGATACTTAGAGGTAGTGGGGTGGGCAACAGAACATCTTTCTCTTCCCCTCCCCCCCCCCCCGCCCTTCCCTTCTACTATTTATTTGAGTTTCCTTATCCTTTAATCATAACTCCGGTCATCTGAGAAGTGGGCTGTGCCCACGAAAGCTCATGATACCATCTACATGATACCTAATAAACCATCTTGTTAGTCTTTAAAGTGCTGCATAGTCCTGTCTTTGGTTCAGCTAGACCAGACTAACATGGCTGCATCTCTATCACTAATCTACAGGTCTTGTTAGTCTATAAAGTGCTACCAGACCATTTGCTTGCTGTTTTTGTTCTGTAACAGACTAACTCAGATACCTCCTGAAGCTCCTTATGCAGGGAGCAGAACATCTACTTATCACTTGTGAGGTAGTACATCCCTGTTCAAATCTTTTATCCTTATAAGGCAGAGGAGCGACTTAAACCAGGAGTTCCCCAAAGGCACTAAGCACCAGACTAAAGATTTAGGAGAGTTACTCATCCTTTGCTGTTTTCTATGAAATTGAATAGTCTGAGCACACCAAGGGTGCATCTCCATTGCACCCATAGCTCGAAATAAGCTATGCAATTTGAGCTATGCAAATTGTGTAGCTTATTTTGAGTCAATTTCAAATTAACTTATTTTGAAATTTGCTGCTCTCTACACAACGCTTATTTCAAAATAAATCACTATTCCAGCATCTTTCTTAATCCTTGTCCAATGAGGTTTACAGGGACATTGGAATAGTGAGCTCATTATATTCCGAAAAAACGGGTTCTCTCAAAAGAATACTATTTTGAGAGAATAGCTATTTCGGAATACTACAGAGTATATGTAGCCCTACAAAATCATCCCTTATACATAACTATCTTCATCCAGTTCAGGAATCACACAGGGGTTTCTGCAGGAAATATCCTTTGTACGCAGCTCAAGCAGAAGTCACCTCTCCTTTAAGCAGAGTTTATTTAATTCCCTTGTGACTATTTATAACTTAAATTTTTTTCTAAACAAAGTGATACTAAGTGTACACAGTACCTCTCTTGAGAGTGAAACATGATTAGCAAGAAGCAGCAGAATGTGGTGGGTCCTCACCTTGCAATTTTGAAACAGGCATCTGCTAGAAGGAGCCGCAAAATTCACGGAGCTCATGAAGTGTTTCTGATCCTACTGGTATTAATAAGCAGGTAACAGAGTTTTATTATATGTTATGTACTTCAGAATTATACAGCGTTGAGCAGGCTGGCTGAACTTTTATAGAATCTTTCCATGTCTATCCTCCTTATCACAAGGGGACAGCTTCTTATTAGATAGGGATATGAGAAAAGAAAAGGTTTGGGGACTCATTGCATCCTGGAAAAGTGGTTCAAGCCTGAACCTAGGCATGCTGCTAAAATATTTTTATTTATAAAATAATTCAGACTCAGCTAGTCTCCTGAAGATAGAACTTTTCACGAGACTTGGGAAAATAAACTTATTTCAGAACAATCACTAGTTTCATTTGAGGGTGTCAGTTGCATATTATGAAATATCTGCTTCAAATTGCAGAAGGGTAAGGGATATGAGGGAGAAATGCGGGGAAGAAATTCTTACTTTTTCTGGGGAATCAATCAGCAGGCCGTCTTTACGTCTGCTTACTTTTAGTGTTCAATTTATTTGAAGCAATAACATTGAACAGAAAAAGCCCCAACACACTCCACCCTGGAAGATTTGTGTTGTTGTCACTGAGAAAACTCCTTTCAGGTAGAAATTATACACATGCAAGAAAGCATTGAGCAGATGGCATTCTGATACTGATAAAGCTGGTAGTACATCAGCATAACACTGCTGAAATTTAAGGAATGTTGTTGATTTATATTAGTTGAAGATTTCCTCTGTGTTGTCTAATGTTGATCCTGACCTCCTACCCATCTATATGTTATCACAATGATAAGTAACAAAAACCTTAGCCCCAATTTTCTCTCAATGTTGGTTGTTCTTAGAGCTCACAAATCTCAGACTCTAGTTTCCTCTTCCCAGCAGGTGATTCCCCTGTCTCTTACCACCCTGGATACCGTTGAAGCCAAATGAGTCACACTGTAAAAAGTCAGGGAAGAATCAGCCATTGCTTTCTTTTCTAGTTTCTTATGTGTTGTAAGAATTTTTGTTTTCTCCTAACAGTGAGGAATCAGAACTGGAATAGATAGTATCCAGCACAACCTTCCTTTTTTTCACTCCAATTTCTTTATGACCATTATAATATTCTTCTTATTCTATGTTGATGCCAGTTGAACATGTGGATGACTGAAGAGAATGAGTCCTCAGGAGATCTTATGTGGAATAATGGTTTACTGCTTCTTGAGATACTGAAATTAAAATATGGAATTTGAAATTGTAATCTTATTAGGTTTCAGCAATCCTAACATATTTTAGAGAGATATTTGGTGTTGGCTTCAGTGTACCCATGATCACTGCTTTGGGAATGGCTATGGCATGTGATTAATCATCTCATTAAGAAAATAGTGCTTTGCATAAGGGTTTTGTAGAGGCTCTCTGTGACTTTTTTTTAGGAATCGTAAAAGTGTTTTAGAAACATGACTCAGCAGTTTCCATACTTGAAGACGACTGCCCGAATATTAGGCAGGATAATAATAAATCAGTATTCATGTTAAATTTTGCACAGCTGCCTAATGACTTTAGTTAAGATATACTCGGCAGCTAATGAATAGTGCTTCAAGTGGCAAGCTGAATGGGGGAGTTTTGTTTATAACCTTGGAGTGTTGTGAATAGTTTAATATTTCAATTGTGGAGTTTATGGAGATGGCATACTTTGAAGGACACTTCCGAGATGAGTGTGATGGCTGGCATTAAGCCAAAGCACAGCAGTATACATATTTAAGATCTTAGTTATAGCTTAGTTATAGCAAAAGTAGCATATAAGAACTTAGTTATAGCAAAAGTAGCATTATTTTGAAAATTAAAAAAAGAAGCTCTTATAGGAAGAAATTAGACATATCTGTTAGTTAAATTTATTATTATTGATCACTTATTTTAACTTGGATAATGCGGAGAACTGTTGATTAGTCTTTGTTCAATAATATTTGCAATTTTTTAAAGTATTAAGTTGTGAAGAAACAAATTTTGTACAGAAAATGAATGATCTAAACTGCAAGTGTGACCAACCAGCCACTCTTACCTCGTTTAAATTAATTTTAATGGCTCGCTTCTGATTATATCTGATTATATTTAAAATATACATATTTTCAAACCAGCTAGATGTAAATTTGACTAAACTGAGTAGCTGTAGAAGCATGCCTCCATAACCACTGTCCTTTCTTTACTTTTCTGTGTCTTTGTGTATGTGTTTTTCCTCACTTGTTTGTCAAATCCCATTATTTAGATTATTCTGATCCTTCAATGTGATCTGCATTCAATGGGTATGGATATGTCAGAATAATAACTCCCAAAATAAATATTTCAAAATAGCATGTCTACATTATAGGGAAACCTCAAAATTAGTCCAAGGAAGGCTCCCCTAATGTGGACATGCTATCTCTGCTTAGAGCCCTAGGAAACACTAGGAAGTAATTATTTAGAATGGCCCTGGAGAGGAGCTATTTCGAAATAGCAGCAGTGGAGCATCCATGCTACCACTACTTTGAAACAGCAATTTCAAAATAAGTGTTATTTCTCATGATATGAGGGTTTATTATTTTGAAATGAGGAGCCCATTATTTTGAAATAATTTTGAAATAACAGGCTTTCTGTGTAAATGCTTGCCTTGTTATTTCAAAATAGAGTTATTTCAAAATAAACAGTAGTTTATACATGCTTTGCGAGGCTAGGCCCAGGTGTAAATGTTCATCTCTGTTGATCAAATGGAAGGATCAGAGCCATAGACTGCAAGATCATTGACACAGGCAAGCTATGAAATTAATTAAAGAATAATAATTACTACTGGGACTCTTAATGGTTCTTTTAATAACTCTCCCAAGTAAAGCTTTCCCATTCACCTTTTTGTCTCTAGACTCTACTCCTTCCATCCTCCTGCTCTGAAACTTATTTTATGTTAACTTTTTCACTGTCTTGCTAACATATTTTCCTGTGCAGTGCCTTTGCACATCAGTGGCACTATATGAACAATATTTTTGTCTCACCTGTATCTATCTTTCACTGTAATCTTTACTGATTTGTGCTATTTTATTTGTAATATGTTTTGTGCTTTTCCTTTATTTATTTGCATTGTTGATGTTAAGAAGAAATTATCAGGAACAACTGTTCATAAAATTTTAAAAAAAGTTTTAATGATTTAAAATTACTGTTTTAAGCCTCATACTATAAAGCAGGGGAGGGGAACCTAAGGCACAGGGGCTGTAAGTGGCTCTGGGATTGCCTGGATCTGGCCCCTGAGGTTCAGGGCTCCTTCCAGAATTAGGGAGCCCACACTGGCACTCCAGCCCCCTCACCATTGCACTGTGGGGCTGGAGTACACAAAATATTCTAACCTGGGCTCCCTAGGCTCTGGTGTGTCAAGGGAATGTGAGGAGTGCCTTTCTCCTTCTCAATTGAGGGCCACATCAGTGAGGGGTTTATTTTATTTTATTTTATTTTATTTTATTTTATTTTTTCTTTTCATTTGTGTGAGGCCCCGACTGATTTTTCTGTGGGTCAGTGGCCCTTGACCCAAAAAAGGGTCCCCAGGCCTGCTTAATGACTTGTACTTATTACATTTTGAAGTCATTGAGACCACTCACAATGGATACATGTAAGCACATGTGTCTAGGCTGTTCCATATTCTGGCACTTTGAGTGCAGAAGTGGGGGCTCACAAGAGATATTAAAATATTTTGCTACTGAAGGTTTGTGTTAAAACTCCCCAAGGTGAGCGATTCCCTGGACTGGTATTGCCACCACTACACAAATGCAAAAGCCTGCTTGAAAACTCAGGAAGGTGCACATGGGAATTCCTTCCTGTGAGGTACCCTCAAGCTCTTTTAACCCTCTATCTGGAATTAGCTTGTAAAACTAGCTGCTGAAGTCAGCTGAAAATGGAACTTTAATTTCTCTTAATAGTTTGGCGTGCAGTCTTAGGCACACACACACACACACAGCCTCCCACATTTTAGGACACAAGAATCAGATCAAGGATTACTTTCATTGACCAAAAAACTAAAAAAGAAAAAAGAAGAAAAAAAACCACACTTGGTGAAACACACACCTTGGTTGCTGAGTATTACAGAGCAACTAGAAAAAAAGGATTTAAAAACACAGAGAATTGCTTCCCTGGGATTCAGTTGGGGAAGTTACAATATAACGGGGTAGTTACATGTGCTCAGCACAGAGAAGTCCAACAAACCCCAAAATAAAGAGAATAACTTGACCGTGTCTGACTAAACATTCCCTGTTCTACTCGTATATCTGTTATTTCAAGGCTTAGTCCTTCCCTAGGATTGCTGGATTCTCCATACCTGGTTCCTGGCTCCTTTAAGGTCATACTATGATCGCCTCTGGCCACACAGGAACAGGAAGGCTGCTGCTTCCAATTCAAAAGCCCACACTCTTCTTTCATTGGCTCTTCTGGTCTCCTGTCAACTCACTTCCTAGCATTCCTGTGGACTTTCTAGGACCCACTGTCAGCTGTTTTCACCCTTATAGGCAAGGTAATTAGGGTTACAGCTAAAGAGTTAACAACTACTGAGAAGAGACTTAGCTAACTGAATTGCTGGAACACCCAGAAAATGGTGTTATCCTCCAATTTACCACAGCATGCATGAATCTTTGAGGGATCAGGACCTCAATAAATATTTTTATTTAAAAACAAAAACTTGAAACATATGAGTATTTAATCTTAAGAAAGAAATATTGCTCAGTAAGTTCCGTACTTCTTTGAGCAGTAGTTAACTATGAACAGCAAGTGTTAAATATACCTGCTGTGCCTCGATACTCCATTAACTTCAAAAGACCTTTATTTTAAAGGAACAGCACAAGAAAACATAGATATATCAGCCAACACACTATGGGAGGCCAACACTATGGGGGACTAACACAGCTATTAGGTGTTGAAGTACCATCTCTACAGTCTTTAAAAAGTTTTAATATTAGGTGAGCTTTCACAGAAGATTACTGATATGATGTGTTTGGAAATGGACTAATTAACTAGTGCATGACTAGTTGCTAATGAATCTGGCTCTCTCAGAATTACTGCTGTTAGACCAATCAGTTGGAGGGACAGATGCAAGGGAGATGGTGGTAGAATTAATGACAGTGACTAAGTGGCTTCACAGAAATGGAACAATATCTTTGGCACAGTCAAAGGGAAAACAGCAGCAGGAAAGACTCTAGAATTGTTTTTTTAAAAAAGAGAGAAAATCATTCATTTTATGTGGCCTAGATTAGTATAAAAGTTGCATCGGAGAGAGCAGATTTCACACTGCCAATTTTTTGTAGCTCCTAGCTTAGCTGGTAGAGACATTATAAATATGCATAACAATTTTATCACTCTAACCAACTGTTTTAATGTATAATATGCCAAACATTTTAAATGTTTGTTTCCTTAAAGCTTTTTATATTCAGAATACAATTTTTGATTGATATGGTATGGAGGGCTTTTAAACAACTCTAGTGGTTTTTAAATTTTTTTTAAGAGCTACCATTTTTTAAACAAGGTAGCGTTTTCTTTGAATTGTGCCTTCTTTTCTTTCTGGATTTAACATCCAGATTTTTCTTTCTTTCTTTCTCCATGTAATGGATAGAAAGGGGTCTGGCAAGAGGGTCAGTCAGAGTATGTACCATGCCCCTCAGGGGCATAAAGTCTGAGCAGAGTGACGTAATCTTGTTCTGAAGATCATTGATAATTCTGTACAGAGATGCCTTATTTTAGGGGTAGGAATTCATCCAGAAAAAGAGCAGAATTCTGCACTTTCGGAGGGAGTACCGCATGGGGTGGAAAGGTAGACCAGGGACAGTAATGAGTCTGACACAAGATCCATCCTAAAAAGCAATATGGCTCAGGATGGGCTAAAACTCTAGACTGCCTGGTGCTGGTCACTGCTCTCCTGATCATGAATAGCCTGTGGTCCCCACTGAGAGGGTTGCTTCTGCTCCCTAAAGGGCAATTTCACCTGTTTAGGAATGCAGTGCAGTGCCTTGTCCATTTCATGGCATTTTCTCCTAGCATTCTCTTGAATGTTAACAATTTACCAGTGGTCAGAATATAAAAAGAAAATATAACAGAAAGGGGAAAAATGTATGATGATATTTTGTGACACTACTGCACATGTTAGTGCATGAGGCAATTTGGGCAGCACAGCGTTATTGTAATATGAGCAACATTACCGTAACTTGTCCTTTGGCACTTCTTGTTTCTTAATTCTGTTGAAACTCATCAATCTTTCTCTTCTAAATATATTTTCTATTGTTATTAAAATAATCATAATTTCACAGAGAGACAGGAAGTTTAAAAGGTTTGGCTCTGGCTAATTATACTGAGTGATTAGGAGAAACATAAAAAAATATAGCTATAAAATAGCCACATAGCCATACCACAGGGAAACATTTTAGCTACAGATTTTTCCATTACATTTATTTTTGTCCTCTAACATGTCTGCTATACAGGATCATGTCACTTGTGTAAGAATATATGCTGATATGCATTATTACAGATGAAAACATAAAGAAAAAGGCTTAGCCAGTAGGGAGCAATCCTCTGAAAATGAAAGGAAAGTTGTTCATGCTGCTACATAATCTGACGGTTCCTAGTTTGTTGCTGTTACACAACTTTCTTCATAACCAATTCTTCCCAGAGCTCAGTGAACCCATCCTCATATTCACACACATTTTATATACAATTTGTAAATGTTAAAAGTATTACCAGCTTTGTCTTGTCTCTCCTACTGGTCAACAATAAACTTTATCTCCAGCTGTGATGTATGAACACTATCCAAGAAGCAGCAGTGATTCCTGCTGTTCTTCATAGAGGCACAAGTACTTCCACAGATGATGATTCAAATGTCATGAATTCCCACATCTCCTGTCAGATATAGTCTCTCAATGAAGAATTACATACTTGCTTGAATAATCAAGGATAGATGCAATTTCAAAATTAATAACATAGTTTAAAGAGTATAGTTTGTTTTATTCTCTAATGGTTTTAGTAGCTTTTTTGGTAATTCAAGGCAGCCCTGATATTCAAGAAATAGGAGATTTTTTTCTTTTGTTAGCAAAAAAATCCTGGTATTCAAGTGTAATTCATAAACATGGAAATGGTCACCACAACAAATAGTGTTTTTGATTTCTTTCTTTATTGTTACAGTTTATACCCATAAAAATCAATTGCCTGATAAAAAGCTTTACTAAACTGAATGTAATGTTGATATTATTATTATTGTTATTATTATTATTATGCACTTGTTTGCTGAGAGAGAAAAGAAGGAAAATCGATTAAACAAAGCAGAGTTAAGATAATAATGCAGGCTGATAAATAGCTACTTATATGCAATATTGTGAAGCTAGAGGGAACATTGTAGGAATTAGCTCTTGTTAAACTTGGGAAAGGGACAGAAAGCCCTCCTCCTGCATTCATTCTACCAGAACACGGAGAGTAGCCTATCCCATTTTCTGCTCACCTTGAGCAGGTGACTAGATTGTTACTGTCCCTGTCTGGATGTATCTTCTCCATCTAACACGGTTGTGTAAATTCAAATATCAATTAGCCATGAGGTTGTCAAACTGTCTGGAATGTGTAATGACTGTGGATGTCAGCCTCAGCACAGACTGTCAAATAGCAGGGCAGGCACCCCAAACCGGTTGCATGTTCTATAATTAGATTTTATCAAACCCATAATGAGAGTGAACTCCTGAAGCACTGTAACAGTCACAGATAGTCCACTTGGCAGCCTTGTCTATCTTGCCACATAGGCCAGCTCACTTAGGCTACATCTAGACTACAATCCGCTTTTGAAAGGGAGTGTCTAGACTACAAGCAGATTTTTCAAAAAAGCAAGCCGCTTTTTTGAAAGAGAGTCTAGACGCTGTCTTTTGAAAAAGCACAGTTTGCATTCAATAGTACCTTTTTTCAGAAGAGTACTTTCAAAAAAAGGCATTATTCCTCGTAGAATGAGGTTTACCGTGATTGGAAAAAACTGCTGCGTTCTTTCGATTTACTTTTGAAAGAACGTGGCTGCAGTCTAGATGCAGGTGACGTTTTTTCAAAAAAAGGCTACCTTTTTTAAAAAAAAACCTGTAGTCTAGACACATCCTTAGTGATAGTTGGTCGCTATACACCAAAGATCACAAAAAGATTTAGATTGCTTTCAGTCCCATGAGAACAGTCACTTATCCCAGGTCAATTGCTACTTCAGATTTCACACCAGAGACAACCCTTTAGTCAATCGTATTTTAAACTAAGTAAGTATTCTCCAACTAGGACAAATTAGACCATTATTTATAGATTAAAACAAGAAAATATATATGCACAAATGAGTTACAAAATGACTCTGTGGTTCTAAAAAGTGATTTTTAGTATTCTGTACACACTGACGGTATGTCTAGACTGCATCCCTCTGTGGGCAGAGGGATGCATATTAGGCAGGTCGACATTGCAAATGAGGCAGGAATTTAAATATCCTGTGCCTAATTTGCATAAAAATGGCCATCGCGTTTTGCCGACTCAGCACTTTGTCGGCAAAAAGCGGCAATCTAGAGGAAGATCTGTCGAGAAAGAAAGCCTTTTTCGACAGAACCCTTATGCCTCCTGCAAGAAGGTTTACAGGATCTGTCAAAAAAGGCTTTCTTTCTCAAAGTCCCCCTCTAGACTGCCGCTTTTTGCTGACAAAGTGCTGAGTTGGCAAAACGTGTCGGCCATTTTTATGAAAATTAGGCACAGGATATTTAAATCCCTGCCTCATTTGCAATGTCAGCCTGCCTAATCTGCATCCCTCTGCCAACAGAGGGGTGCAGTCTAGACATACCCTGAATGTCTTTTAAGGCTAATCCAGTTTGACCCTCGCAATCTCTGTTTCTGTTTTGTAGCTCCAACCTTATGAGAGTCCAAAGAGCAAAGATGAAATATTTTCATGTCAGCTATCTTTTATTTCTTTCAGAACCCAAACTGATGGCACAAGTCCTTTTGCACATAGCCAGTGCAGGGAAATTTCAATATTATGATGTCTAAACCTGGCCTGTTTTGTTTTGTTAGAACTTCCTGAGGGACAACAGATAATATCTTTCATAGGGATTTAGCATTTTACACTTGTTTTTTTTTTTCTTGTTTGGTGAGTTATATAGCTCAGAGCCAACATTTTATAATAACGTAACAAACATTTAAAATGGGGATATATGCATTAATAGGATAATACAGGTAGCAAGTTATAAGCATTTCATAAAATCTAACACTAGCTATATTGTTATAAGTCTAATACCCATCTTAACCTTACTAATCAACAGGTAAACTGTGCTTGTGTGAGGCCTAAAGTTGTGGTAATAGCTGGTATATCTGGATTGCCAGCATCTTAGGCTTGGTCCACACTATGAGTTTAGTCAAACTTAACCACATTAGGACGATTTTCTAAACAATGAATCCACACCATCAAGACTATTCCACTGACTTTAAGGACTGTTAAAGTCCATTTCTGTACTCCTGCTTGTTGAGAGGAGTAACAGTAATTTTGACCCTTCATGGTCAACTTTCCAGGAACTTTACAGGAAAAGCTCTGGGAAAAATTGAATTTCATTTTTTTTTGGCTAGCTTGGCAAGTATAGCATCACACCTCAGCAGCATACCTGACCATCAGTGCCTGGGCTCACAAATGAACTCCAGCATGGGGCGTCTAGAAGATCCTGGATTGACTGCTATATGGGGAGATGAATCTATGCAGGCAGAATTATGATGTTGATATCTATGTCAAAATTGCAATGAGCACAGTGAAAAAGGGATACATCAGGGACACCCAGAAGTTCCATGTGAAAATATAGGCACTCAGGCAGGTGTATTAGAAGACAAAGAAGGCAAATGGATGGTCTGGATCAAAGCCGCAAACTGGCTGCTTTGATGGCAAGCTGCATGGGATTCTCAGGATGAGGGGACCCGACCAGTGTCCCAAAGGTATCCATGGATATATCTCAAGAGACTCGTCAGGCAGATTTGGGCAATGACAAGAAAGATATTGTTGATGAAGAAGAGAAGGAGAATACTCAGCAGGAGAGTGGCGCATACAATCTCACCAATAGACAGGATTTTTTTTTCAATTTGGAGCCAAGCCTCTCCTCCCAGGCTCTGTATCATTACTGGCCTCTGATGGCAAGGAGGGCACATCTGATGAATTCACATTTTTAATCATGCTACAAGTGAGTCAAGGTAATTGGGTTTTATCTGTGGTGGCCTTTCTGCCTACACAGGAGGAGCTCCCTGGAACATGTCTAGAAATGGAGTGGGAATCCTTCTTGCACATCTCTGAAAAGCTCTCATAGAGGTACCCTTTCATCCTTCTCACGAGGTTTCTGGGGAGACCTGCTTTATTCCATCCCTCTTGGGAAGACACTTTTCCATGCCAAGCAGCAGTAGGTGATCTGGCATCAGCGCATCAACAAGCATTATGGCATAAAGTCCAGGTTTCTGGCCACATTCAGTCAGCATCCCCTTTCCAGCATTCTGTGTGATTTGCAGAAGACTGATATCATGCATGGCAACCAGGATAAGCAGGGAAACTGTGACCACAATAGTACACCTCCATTTGCTCATCTCCATTAAAGCATGGTTTGAGACCCTGCCCTACACCATGCCCAGATCTCCTCCCCTCTCTCACCCAAAAACTCTTGGATAGAGGTTCTTAAAGCTCTTAATGTAAGACATCTTTCCCAGATCTTCAGACTTTTCTGAACCCTTTATAAAAGTAGATACCTGAACTGGACATAATTTTCCAATAATGGTGTCACTGGTGCTGCATTCAGCAGTACTGGATTAATCTCCCTGCTGCTACTTGATAATTGTCTTCTGCGTATGCATCAAAGGCCCATGTTTGCACTTTAATCTACAACATTACACTGGGAGCTCATGTTGAACTGATTATCCACCATGACCTTAAAGTCCTTTTTATCATCAGTGAATACCAGAAGATACTCTCTCACCCTTGTGTGATTTACATTCATTATTCCTAGATGTATGGCTTTATATTTGTTTGTACTGAGATGTATGTTCAAATTAGCACATCTTATCAAGTAGTCTAGATTCATTGGGATAACTGATCTATCCCTATGACTATTTATCTCGCTGTCCATTTTTGTGAAATACACTAATTTTACCAGCAATGATTTTATATTTTCTTGTAGATCGTCAATAAAAATATTGAATAGCATAGAGTCAAAGGATAGATTTCCAAGGAACCCCACTGGAAATACCCATACTGAATGATGATTCCCCATTTACAATCCCTTTTTCATATCTTTTACTATCAGTTAACTATATTTAATCCTTTTAATATGGGCTATAATGATTTTGTACAGTGCTAATTTATCATGAATTTGTTTCTAAATTAGAACAAGTCAAATGCCTTAAAAAGTATAAGCATATTAGCTCAAAATGCTAGCTGGTCACAGAAAGTCCATTCTGTTTAATGGAAGATGTCAATATTTTGAAATTTGATTTGGTTCTGATTTGGAATTTAGACTAAAAATTTCAAAATTCTCAAAATGGAATTGAGTTGCAGCTCCAAGGCAGTCTGCTTCATGGGTTTTCCTGGAACCAAGGGTTCTGACAGCCCTAAGATCTCTGAAAGTGGGGGTGTCTGGCTGGTGGGCCGGTGGGCCGTTATGCTGGCAAGAAACCAAGGCGGTTTTGAAAACTGATTAGAATACCGTATTCCCTTGGAAAATCATCAAAAATAAACCAGTTCTGTGAAATGTTTCTAGTTCAACAAATCCTCAAATATCAATACAAAAATATTTCAACAGAATTTTTATGGCTAGCTTGCCAACACAGCCAAGCTCATCAAAAAGACATAAAGCAAAACAAACAAACAAAAAAACACCCCGACTAAATCAACATGGATTAACATGACCTATTTTTTTGGTAAAACTATTCTGACTGGACTTAATTAAATTATCATCCTTTAATTCTTCACTGGTTGTGTCCCATATCAATAAGTGGAGCTGTAGCCATCGGAGCTGAGATAAGAAAAAAGTTTTTACTCCTGGAGTAGGCATGTAGCAAGTTCTGGAGAAGCATAGAGGAAATAGTAAGTTTTGTTGGAAAGTTACAATTCCTTTCTTCATCTCCTCCTCAGGCAGTAGAACTAAATACTATCTTTTATTCAGTGTAATAATGTAGCCCAAAGTAAATAAATATATCTCAAGGACTCAGTGATTTTATAATGTATGTAAATGAGCACATGTTAAATTATTAGTACTATGAATATATTTTACAATATATTGTGTGTCGATTACTCAGTGAGTTGATGCCATCTGGAGAAGAAAGTGAAACAAGGTTGCGGACTGACAATATCCATAAACAGAACCTTGCTGGAGAGCATTCATAAATGACTATGGACAATACAAAGAGAAAGCTGGTATGTACATCTGCTTACCCTTTCAGATAAAGATTCCCTGGCAGAGGCAGACATTCAAAGGAAAGAACTAGGATTTTTAATCCTGGGTTGTGAGTGTTCATGTACCTAATGTTTCAGTACAATATTCACTCTCAACAGAAATGACAGTAATTTGTGCCAAATTCTCTAATCCTCTTCTTCACAGTTCTCTTACTTTGTTTGACCGGTATTGTCTGTCAATCCTCAAGGCATGTCATGCTGGTTTCTACACATGTACTGTGTATCCTGCTAGCCACTTCTCTCAAGCATTAAAGTTTAAACAAAGAGTTTCAACCTCTGTTGTGCCAGCTCATTTATTTGTATCTGTTTTGAAAGTTTAATCATTTTCTCATTCCATAAACTCTGTTTTGTTATATTGGTCCTGAAAGCATATTTTCTAGGACTCTCATATAAAAATATGTCTCTTTGAGCACATGGTTTGCATATATCTTTCATAAACAAAAATAGTATTTTATTTTCCCTTTTTATTTTCCCTTGATGTTTGCTTAGTATTCACTTGATGTCTGTACTTCTACCATAAATAGTATTCACTTTGATAAGTTAAGCCACTTTTATATTCTAATCTTTACCTTGTAATTCATTTATTGCCAGATGTAAAGGGACATGGGAAATAAACAGATGAAAGAAGAGAAAAGTTGTGTTTATGCCTTTCTTCCATTATAACACTGTATATACCATGTAGATAAATTGATCAGTAGACAACTTTAAAGTCATTCTTCCTCTGCTTATTATAGCAGGAAGAAGACAGGGCTCCTGTCTTGTTTTGTTAATCTTTCATGATTAAAAAGCAGATTCTCATGATAGTGAATGGAGATTTAGTTGTGTGATTCCTATTTACCTATGCTGTGCTCCAGAGATATCTATCTATCTATCTATCTATGGTTTGGTTATGCCAGGACAAGAAGCCCCCATAACGACCATTTTCCACATCATACAAGAGAGGGTCTGCTGTTCAGAGGGACACAACATGAGAGTGCCACTGGGGGTAGTGAGCACACAGGGGAGAGGTATCTTGCTGAATGTTCTCTGGGGGCAGTTGTACCACTAATGGCATGGCCAGCAGGGCTGGGGCTCTGCCATCTTGTCTGGCAGCATGCTGAATAAGCCTGCCCCCAAAACCTTTCCGCCATCCTGGCCCTTAACCACAGTGGCGGGGGGCGGAGTGGGAGGGAAGGCCCCAGGCAAAAGGGGGAGTGGGAAGGGGGGGAGGGAAAAGGCCCCTGTTGGCCAGGGGTAGTATGGGGGAAGAAAAAGGCCCCTAAGAACCCTCCACCATGAGCCCCTCACCCCCAAACCCTCCACTCCTCCAGCCTTCTTTACTCCCCACCTACATCCCCAACACCCTGCCCCTGAGTTCTGTACCTCTCCTGCCCTGTCAGCCCTCAGCCTTGAAGGACCCAGGCAACACCAGGTACCTCTGCTTGTTTTAAATATTGTGTACTCAATGAAGATTTTTTTAAAAGCTAAGGACTTTTTAAGGGGATAGGAGTCATGGTGCCTACAGTGACTCAGCTTAACTGTAATGTTTTCAAGTATGTGATACATTTGATAGAGGTGTGAACCCTTCAGAGTCACTACTATTATGTTAAAAATATATTATCTTGCACATTTTTTGCTAATGATGTTTAATAATATTTTACCCATAGTCTGTGTCTAGACTGGCCAGTTTTTCCGGAAAATCACGCCAATCTAGACGCAGCCATAGTGTTTTAAAATGTGTTGGTTGCTTGTTGTTAATCATACCTAGAAGTGACCTAGAAGTGCTAGGGTTAACAATACCACATATATAAATAGTAAGGAGACCTACAGCACCTTAGAGACTAGCAGATTTATAGTCTCTAAGGTGCCACAGGACCCCTCATTGTTTTTGCAGATACAGACAAACACAGCTACCCCTTTTAGACATTTATAAACATGGCTTATCTGTGCATTCACAAAACACTAAGGCCCAGATGCTCACTGATATTATCCTACTAACTTCCACTCAAAGCAATGAAAGTTAGGTGCTTAAATATCTGAGGATTTGAGCACCAGTTTTATTCAACACCACGCTAGTTAAAATATGTTAACAGAAAAGTTGGACATACACAAATTGCCCTCTGATTGCCTTCTCTGACAAGATAACTGACTCTGTGGATATGGGGAAGGTGGTGGATGTGATATAACTTGACTTTAGCAAAGCTGTTGTTAAGGTCTCCCACAGTATTCTTGCCTCCATGTTAAGGAAGTATGGATTGGATAAATCGAAGGTGAAGTGGATAGAAAGCTGGCTAGCCGTTGATCACTACCTGTCGGGCTCAACAGGTAGTGATCAACGGCTCAACGTCTGGTTGGTGGTCAGTATCAAGCTGGATATGAGTCAACGGTGTACCCTTGTAGCCAAAAAGGCTAACAGCATATTAAGGTGCATTAGTAGGAGCATTGCCAGCAAATCTAGAGAAGTGATGATTCCCCTTTATTCAGCACTGGTGAGACCTCATCTGGAGCATTGTGTCCAATTCTGGGGCTCCCATTAAAGAAAGAATGCGGATGCATTGGAGAAAGTTCAGAGAAGGGCAACAAAAATTATTTGGGGGATTCAAGCCCATAACTTATGAGGATAAACTGTGGGATTTGGGCTTATTTAGTCTACAGAAGAGAAGTATAAGGGGGTATTTGATAGCAGCCATTCATGACCTGAAAGGGGGTTCCAAAGAGGATGAAGAGAGGCAGTTCTCAGTAGTGACAGATGACAGAATGAGGTGCAATGGCCTCAAGTTGCAGAGGAGGACATCTAGCTTGGATATCAGGAAAAACTATTTCACTAGGAGGGTGGTGAAGTACTGGAATTGGTTACATAGGGAAGTGGTGGAATCTCCATCCTTGGAGTTTTTTAAGTCCCAGCTTGATAAAGTCCTGTCTGGGATGATTTAGTTGGGGTTAGTCCTGGTTTGGACTCGATGACTTCCTGAGGTCTCTTCCAGCTCTATGACTCTATGACTCTAAGTGTGGTTCCCAACCTTATTACACAGGAGTGCCATAAACCTAAGTACAATGTTGTGCGGTCTGATCAGATTCTCCACCTGAGGACAGAAACCATTGTGGGCCTCATGAAAAGCTCTGGTGGGTTATGTATTGCTTGTGGCCATAGTTTTGGCACCTGGCTCTAACACATTTTTTTAACCTGGAACAATTTCCTAGTGGAGACATGACTCATGTTTTTTCAGGGTCTTGGCATGCCTCCCAGATGAATAAGCATAGAGACTTTCTGAAGGTTAGCTAATGAAGAGAAAGGATGAGATAACAGAAAGTGTTGAAAGAGGGTGTGAAATGGAAGATGAGAGGAGTAACACTTGATGTATCAAAAATTTGGTTCCATCACCACTAACATCTCAACATGAGGTCCAAGAAGAGATGATCAGTGCCTGCTGATGGGGGAGGAGCAGAGTAAGGTCAGCCGGCTTCTACAGTGTTACACGAGTTGTCTCTGGTAAGAATATGCTGTCCACTTCTTCCCAGATGGTGAATTGGCAGCCACTAGAGAGAAGAGCTCAATTCCTACTCACGTTTTTGAGAGCAAATGGGGTTTGGAGTTAATACACAGATAGATACAAGGATTATTCTGATATGAATTGCATTGGAATAGAATGATCAGCAGATATCCCTCAGGAAGGGTCTTGGAGTGATACCAAAAAGTCAGAGCCACATTATATATATATATATAATAAAAGTCTTTGTTAAATAGTTTTGGAGGAGAAATTGCTTTGGGAAATGTAGGACATTTACTACTGATTAAGAAGAACTGATGTGTGACATAGGCACTGAGAGGTTTAAATAAGCCTCGGGAAGTAAGACGAGAAAGAACTCTTCTGTCTTTTTCTCTTTTTAGCTTTTCAATTCTCTTCTGTATATTGTTGTTGAACAAATACAATTTGAAATATGTAACTTCCCACCTAGTCTTTCCCAATGGAAACAACAGTGGAGAGAAGAGGAATAACATCTCACCTCGCATATTTACTGCTGCTATTACTTTTTTGGGGGAGACTATCATCTCCTAAAGATGACAATAGGGTATTGGCACATTCTCTCTCTTGTTCCTTATATACTGTTTTACAATTTACTTCACCTGTCCAATTAAAAAAACATTTCTTCAAATTATGCCACTCAAGATACCTTGGTAAAATACAAAGAAAAGATGTCTTAAAGCCACCTTTCTCTCCCATTTCATGAGTTATACTGAGCAAAAGTTTGGTGCAACTGAAAATTTCATCCACCATCACTAGCAGAAGCAATCCATATCAAGGCATATAGAACTGACGCTTTAATTTAACTTATCTATGATATTTTTACATTACAGTTTAACTATGACACCTCAAAATTTATATATATACAGTACATTTAAGTTATGTATGATGTCTTTACATTACAGTTACATTTAAGTTGTGTATGATGTCTTTACATTACAGTTTAACTATGACACCTCATTTATATATTACATACTACTAATAAAAAAGTTGTCCAACTAAGTGATTATTGTCAACTAAGGGATAAGATGGAAGTTCCTCTCATGGATTGGTAACTGATTAAAAGACAGAAAACAAAGAATAGGTATAAATGCTTTCAGTTTTCAGAATTGAGAAAAGTCTGTTCTGGGACCAGTCCTATTCAACATGAAAAAAAGGGGCATATAACGAGGTGATTTAAATTAGCTATTACCAGTCAAGAAAGAAATCTTGGAGTAATTGTGGATAGTTTTCTAAAACAACCACTCTATATGCAGCAGCAATCAGAAAAGTGAACAGAATGTTGGGAATCAGTAAGAAAAAGAAAGATAATAAGACAGACTATATATACATTCATGGTATGACCACATCTTGAATACTGTGTGCAGATGCGGTTGCCTCATCTCACTAAAAAGATACATTGGAATTGGAAAAGATTCAGAAAAGTGCAACAAAAATGATGAGGGGTATGGAATGGCTTCTGTATGAAGACAAATTAGTAAGACTAGTACAGTACTTTTCCACTTGAAAAAGAGATCTCTAAGGGAGTATATCACTGAGGTCTAAAAAAAATCATGACTGGTGTAGAGAAAGTAGATAATGTAGTGCTATTTACTCCTCATAACAGAGAATTGGAGGCGACCATATGAAAAGAATAGGCATCAGGTTTAAAACAAATAAAAGGAAATATTTCTTCTAACAATGCACAGTCAACCTGTGGAACTCTTTCCCAAAAGATGTTGTGGAAGGCCTAGACTAAAACACAATTCAAAAAAGAACTAGATAAATTCATGGAGGATAGGTCCATCAATGGCTATTAGTCAGGATAGGCCAAAATGGTGTCGTTAGCCCGTTTGTCAGAATCTGGGAATGAACAACAGGGAATGGATCACTTGATGTTTACTTGTTCTGTTCATTCTTTCTTCAGCGTTTCATACTGGCCACTGTCAGAAGACAGGTTACTTGAGTAAATGGATTTTTGTTTGGCAATTTTACTTGTGATTAAATTTTGCTTCGTGTTAGGTAAAAAACCAAAATTCTACACTCAGTTCAAGAGGGTTTTATTTTGTTATTTTTGTAAATGCTATGACACAAATTTGCATGTTTTTTAACACTAGATCAAAATTATTTATATAACTTTTTTACAATACATATATTGTCAAATCCACTTACCTGATACAGTCCAAACCACAATCCCAATAGAAAAGTGGTGAATGAAAATCCATATTATTAGAGTTAATCCTTCTTGAATTATTGATTTAAATAAATAGCAAACACATAAATATGCATTTCTCTTCTCTCTCAGAATAATAAATGCTTTTCAAGTTCTGGTTGGCTGAAGCTTTTATATTTTGAAGTACTGAATTAGTTTACCATATATTAAATTACTTACACTGAATCCTCCAATTATATTGAGACACAATCCTTCATTCAGACAGTTGATGCTGAGCAGCCTGCAGTAGTCAATTACTTCCTCACAGTTCTTCCCAGTGAATCCTGGCATGCAGCTGCAAATACACCAGTGTATTTAAAAAGATTCAGATTTTAAAAGTTAATTGCATTTAATTCAGTTCCATAATACCATTAAATAATGTTCTTCCGGTAATAAAACAGATCTTCTGTGTTAATACAACAAATAAACATGCTTCCAAGAAATTAACAATCAGTTGTTTGATTCTGAATATTTTCACTTCTGCACAGAATTAAAAATAAATCATTAAGAGAAATGCATTTTTTATATCAGAGCTTAATATTGTCTGGGTAGTTAAGAATAAAATAATCTTTGAACTAGGATGGTGAACTATATATAAGAATTTGGAAGCTTTTAGAATAGATGAGTCTATTACTGAATAGTGGGGAAAATGATGATAAATGAGATTTAGAACCCTCAGCATAGTCTTGCTACACTGATGATTAGTGCACATTAGTCAATAATGAAAAACTTGAGTTTGAAGAAAATGTGGGAAGCTTCTGCAAAGGATAATGACATGACTGCTGTTGTGTTTGTTTAATTATAATTATAGATTTTCTTTTAAGAAAGAAACTAGCATCTGTTCTGTGGTGGCAGTTTAGCTCCATTTTAAGACAATGAAGGAATGGTTAGCTCTGTCATGGTAGAGGAAGCTCTGTGAAGTTCCTATGGCTCACTGTCATATGTTGTCATGAGTAAGGTAAAGTCCTTTTTTACGCTCCTGCCACTTAAAAAAAAAATCCATACTGAAAAAGGATGAGATTTTCAATTTATATTAATTTAGCATTGTTCAAGAGAGACAGCCAAATATTGGAGAATAAATCAATATTTAAGAGTTTCATATCTGGCCCAAATTATCAATATACAATATGTGAAAGCCAGATTATTAAATCATGCTTAAGTACTGAGAGGGATAATCTTCTTTGATGTACATGTCATTCTGTTAAATTCACTCCTACAAGCACTTATAACATGCTAAGAAGCAGCTCCGGTGACAAAGTATAGTAGGGTTGTGAGGGAGTTTATGTGGGCCATGATAGAGGTGGCTGAAATGAAGAATGCTCCCGCAATTCAAGGCTGCAAAGTAATTCATAGGCAGAAGTTAATGAAATTCGCTGAGTTTATATTGGAGGCTATTTTGGTCCCTGTTACAGCCTAGAAACTAGAAACATTAAAGCTGACGTAGAGCCATCTTTGTCTCTACTTCTCTTTGGCTGTGCCTTCTGACAGGTGGAGGACAGTCAGGTTCCTCATAGTTCTCCAAATTAAAAAAATAATAGTGTCAAGCCTGGCTTAGCAATCTATTTAGCCTTTTAACATATAGACAGTAGTAGAGAAAGATACCTTTTCTATAGAATTTTAAAACCAACCTATAGAATCCTATGTAGCAGTGATCAAATTTTTTAAACCAGCCTAGAAAAATTAATAGAAACACTCTACAGTATTGATTTCTATAAGCTGGATTAAAAAAATTCCAAAAGGCAGTAAATCTTTCTCTGTTAAACTCAGTAGGACTTTCACATAAAGTGGCAACATATACAAATAAAGTCTGGCCAAAATCTTCCCCCCACTTCAAAAATAATACAACAAAAATATTATTTTGTCACCCCAAACAAATAATACAACAAAAATATCAGCTCATCTGAAGTAGTGAGTTTTACCCACAAAAGCTCATGATGATACTAAATATATTTGTTGTTACTGTCCAGGGGTGCATCTGGAGAGCAGTGCTATTTTGGGATACTTACGGTATCCTGAAATAGCATTTTCCACATCTAGACAGCTTTTGAAATAACGGTGTGCTATTCGACATCCCTGTAAACCTTGTTCCTCAAGGATTAAGGGATGTTTTGGAATAGGACTATAAATTAAATTGAAATAAACTTATTTTGAGCTCAGGGTGCACTGTAGATGCACCCTAAGGGCATGTCTACACTAGGGCTACGTCTACACAGGCACCCTTTTCCGGAAAAGGGATG
>CM057847.1:139628002-139639013 GCA_030068395.1 Apalone spinifera | reverse complement strand
AAAGCATTGAGTACTTCAGCTTTCCCCACATCATCTGTCACTAGGTTACCTCCAGTAGGGGCTGCACACCCTCTCTGATCACCGTCTTCTTGTTAACATGCCTGTAGAAACCTTTTTTGTTATCCTTCACGTCCTTAGCCAGTCGCAAGTCCATTTGCGCTTTCGCCTTCCTGATACCCCCCCCCCCCCCGGCATTCTCAAGCTATACATTTAAACCCCTCCCTGGTCATTTGTCCAAATTTCCACTTTTTTGTAAGCTTCCTTTTTGTGCTTAAGTTCACCAAGGATTTCCCCCGTAAGCCAGTCCAGTCTCCTACCATGTTTGCCTCTCTTGCTATGCATCAGGATGGTTTCTTTCTGTGCCTTCAATAAGGCTTCTTTAAAATACTGCCAGCTGTCCTGGACTCCTTTCCCCTATATGTTAGCATCCCAGAGGATTCTGTCCATCAGGTCTCTGAGGGAGTCAAAATCTGCTTTTTTGAAGTCCAAGGTGTGTATAGTAGGCTAGTAAAGATTTGTAGGCTAGTAAAGATCTGTTTCAACATGAAAGGAACCATCTTACACATTGTTATCTCTCTCTCATCATGAAGCAAAGACAGTGGGTTTGAAAGACAGCTGTCAATTAATATAATCTACTATTTACCCACTAAGGGTACGTCTAGACTACAGGCTTTTGTCGACAGAAGTTTTGTCGACAGATACTGTCGACAAAGTGTCTGTCGACAAAGAGCATCTAGACTACAGCCAGTTCTGTCGACAAAGCAAGCCGCGTTGTCGACATGACAGTGTAGATGCAAAGGATGGTGTAGATGCAGTAACGCCTTCTGTCGACAGAACTCTGTCGACAAAAGGCGTTATTCCTCGTAGAATGAGGTTTACAGACGTCGACAAAACTGCTGAGTTCTGTCGATGTTATGTCGACAGAACTCAGCGGCAGTGAAGACGCAGGTATAGTTTTGTCAACAAAAGTCCACTTTTGTCTACAAAACCCTGTAGTCTAGACACACCCTAAGAGAGAAAGACATTTTATCTATTTTATAGTAAACAATATATTGATATTGACATTCTGATCTCTATATTTCTAATACAATATTATCTACTTGTATTTTGATTTGGGTTTATTACTGAGAAGCAGTCAGTGTTTGCATTATTATTTTTTTCACAGATAGTTATAGGAGCATCAGCACATAGTCTTATTGTAATCTTAGGTGAACAGATACATGTAGTTATATATTGATATAAAATAAACTACTGAATCACTCCTCACAGTTAACGGATTGTAGAAAATGCATAAGTATCTTGCTTATACATTTCATAAAAGACTCAGAACCCAAAAGTACAGGATATTTAGACAGATAGGCACCAGATATCTATTCAGTTACATATGTAGACATTTATAGGTGTGTGTCACAGACATTCAATATATAATGATTTAGTCACAGAGGTTGTGGAAGTCACGGATTCCATGACTTCCAGTAACAGCCATGACTTTAGCCTGTGTTTCTCTGGTTCCCCTTCCATCTGTGGGATTTGGGAGCTCTGGGGTACCCCTGACACCATGGGCAGCACCCAGAGCTTCAAGCTGCCTCAGGTGGCACTCCTAGTTGTCACAGGTAGTGGGGACCCTAAAACTCCTGCTGGCAGGGGTACCCTGAACCTCCCAGCTTATGCAGATGTTAGGGGCCCCTCAGCTTCCAGATGTGGACTGTGGCGAATGCTTGAATTCCAATATCCATTCCATGGTAGGAGTCCCCTCAGTTTCTAGCTGCCATGCAGATGCCGTATTGCAGGCTGTGTGGGGACCCATAGATTTCCATTTTGCCACAAATATTTTTAGCAAAATTCACCGACAGGTCATTGCCTCTGTGAATTTATTTTTATTTCCTGTCGTTTTTACTATAATATCCACGATGACATCTTAGCTTTACTTAAAAGCATCATATAGATGGACAATATGTTGTGAATTTTTCTTAGCATTTGTATGACATTTAGACTTACATTTGACATATCAATGCAGGTAGCTCCATTCTGACATGGCCTTGAGGAACATTCATTGACATCTGTTTCACAGTCATGGCCAAAAAATCCAGCTGGACATTCACAAACATATCCCAGTTCATTATTCTGGCATATCCCCCCATTCAGGCATGGCTGAGAAATACAATGCTCAACAGGCTCATCACAAAATGGACCTAAATGAAATAAGAAAAAAGTTAGATGAGATATACTGAGAATATTGCCCATCATAGATTCTAAAGCCAGAAAGGTACACTGTGATAATCTAATCTGACCTCATGTACAAAAGCCCATAATATTTCCAAAAAATAATTCCCAGATAATATTTTTTAGAAAAAAAATGTTAGTGATGTTCATTCATTTTACTATTAAAAATATAATCCTTATTTCCAGTCTGAATGTGTCTAACTTCAGCTCCCAGTGACTGGATTGTATTATACCTTTCTCTGCTAGATTGAAAACCCCATTATTAATTATTTGTTTCCTAGGCAGATGCTTACAGATTGCCATGAAGTCACTCCTTGCCCTTTTCTTTGTTAATCTAAATACATTGAGTTCCCTCAATCTAGTAATATGAAACATGAATTCTAAAATTAATCATTCTTTATGATTCTTTCTTAACATTCTCCAATTTCTCAACATTATTCTTGAATTGTGGATACCAGAGAATTCAAGCAGCAGTTGTACCAGTTTCAAATATGCATAAAAATAACCATGTGGCTCCTACTTGAGAATACCCAATTTATGTATTCCTGAACCATTATAGCTGTTTGGGACACAGTTTCACACTGAGAGCTCCTGGTGAGCAGACTAGCCACCATGACCCCCAAATTATTTGCAGTCAGTCCCTCTTAGGATAGAGTCTCCCATCCCATAACTATGCCTACATGCTTTGTTCCTCGGTGTACAGTTTTACATTAGGTCATGTTAAAAGACCAACTGTTTGTGTCCATTCTGCCAATTGATCCAGACCTCACTGGATTAGTTACCTTACTTCTTCACTGTTAATCATTCCCTGATTTTTTGTGTCATCTGCAAACTTTATCAGTGATGATTCTATAATTTTTTCCAGGTTATTGATAAAATGTCATAGTGTAGGTGAAAGAACCAATCTCTGATGGATCCTACTGGAAACTCACGTTTCATAAACATCTGCTTGTAACCTTGTGCTACCACTGTCTGTTTTTAACATTCCTGGAAATGCATACTAACACACTTATAATAGTCATCAAATGTGTGTATGTGATGTAGTGAAACTTATGAGCAACTTTATTTACTGATATACAACTTGTTCTACAGCTGCCAGAACAAATGTTTTGCAGTAAAATTTGAGCTTGCAGAAATAGGGCTAAGCCATGTTTGCCTTCCTTTCACCTACTCTCTTTGGCTTCATTGAAGCTATTTGTTTCAGTAGGTGAAAACACTGGTCCAATTGCTTTAGGAAATACTAATTTATTTTCCTAACTACAGATAATATCCAGTGAAACCTTGGCTGGAGATTTTCTTTTCCTCATCACCATAGTAACTGAGCTATAGAAAGACATCTTTCTAAGAAAGGTAAAAGTACCTTGCAACACATAACATCCTAAGCTTACAAATGGAAAGGAGGTAACCAAAAATGACAACATTCTAGCAGCATGATGCAATCTTTAACTGGACAGTATCAGCACATATATAAAGGAACATTTGAATCACCAAATTCAGGGGATTGACCCTTTATCTTCCATTATTATATTAAACATTGTTCTTCCATCTTACACTTTATTGTAATATACTCTTGAAGCACTCAAAGATGACTTAGTTTTGGAAGCAGGCAGAGGTTACAACTCAATGCTTATCACAATGAACTTCTCTTTAGCTTTAGAGTAAGCTGACATCAGGGTGCTCTTGATTGACTTACACAACAAAACTGAAGTAAATAACATAGAACTATCTTGTCTTTAATCATTCCTCCCAAAGGGAACCCAAGGAGTAGAGCTCTACTACTCAAAATAAGGGTATTCTTAGGCTGCTCCCACACCTGTCCCAGCCCATGCTTCCTCTATGTGGTACAGGGTATGTCTTTGTACCTTGTACCTTGCTGATTCTACCCAACTACTGACTCAAAATTCTCTCATTGGCCACTGGATCTCCTTAACAGATACTATGGCAAAACACCTCACATGCATTTAAGCTCATAACTTCCATTGTTTTCAGTTATTGTTAGAGGCTCGTGGCTATTGTTACAGGAGCGGTCAGCAAAGGCTTCCCTTGTCGACCGTGCTGCATCTAGACTGCTGTGCTGCGCCGGATCAGCTGATTGTCGGCACAGCGTGGTGGCCATTTTTATTTTAATGAAGCGGGAATTATTTAATTCCCCGCGTCATTGACTATGTAGAGTAAACTACTTTACATGGCTCCGTCGACGGAGCCATGTAATCTAGATGCACCCTCAGTGACAAAAATTGACAAGAAAAAAATTATTGACTAGACACTATTCCCTTCTCTGGAGGCATCCAGGCCCAGTTGTCAGCTTCTTCAAGAGGAAGAGAGAAATTCAAAGCAAACTATACTTACATGTCTATTCAAGAGCAAACTATATTTACATGAATACATCTACTCTGCATAGGTATCTAGCAGACAGGTGTTGTATAGCTCCAAGTAATCACAGCTTTGGCTGGTGTTGGGTTACAAATCACTTCAGTATTGAGGGGTCACCCTCAGGTGATTGGAACTTGCTAAGCTAGGGGACTGGATGGCAGACATCTGTGAAAGCAAGAAGAGTGTGGAGAGTTGTCCTAGCCAGAAGGTGTGAACTCTCACCAAAGTCTCCTGGTTTGATTTAACCTGTTTCTGCCCACTGTACAAAGATAGAGCTACATTATGCTTCATTAGGAGTCTTTTTGTTATATCAAAGTGCTCAAATGAGAGCTGAATTCACTTGTGGAGGGACAGTGGTTTTGTCCAGCCTGCAAAGAGCTGAAAATCACTAAGAGAATGATGGGCAGAGGTCACAGCAGAGAGAGAAGTGGCAGAAGGTTGACTGACAGGTAATGTATAAGCAGCTGGAGAGGTGGGAAACAGAATGAGCAGTTAGCAAGGCAGCAAGGAACCATAGCTGGTGGAGAGGAACCATGGTTGGCAGAGTGCCCAGCGGCAAGGATAAGTGGCTGATGGGGCAGTCAGCCAGACTGAGCTGTTAGATCAAGCAAGGTGCCTTCTTCTCAAAGTGGGAGGTGAAATCACACAGATACACCTCTGAACCATGAATCTTCACTGATCAAAGACAACCACTGTGAGTAGGATATGGAGAGGGAGAAAAGAGGAGTGTAGAAAAGGATTTTTTAGTGGTAGAAATCAAGAAAATGAAGTAGAAAGCACTGCCCTATGCACTTGGGGCTGGGTGTCTTGCCCACAATTTTCTGATGATGCATTTTGCTTGTGGAATTTTCCATATTTAATGCTGAGTGACTTCCCTTTTTTCACTGAAAGTTTATTTTCCACACTCAGACTCTGTGCTTGCCATTTCTGTGTTATATTGAACCTGGAAATGGTTACTGCTGGCTCCACTGGCACAAAGGTAATATTTGGGAGGAGGAGCTCATTGAGGATCCTGGATTGGTACCTTTCACAAGCACATCTTGAGTGATTAAGTTGGAGAAACAACTTTGTTCATGTTTTGGGGGAATCAGAGTTTGTATAATGTCAGGTTTGTTGGCCCCTGAATTAGAAGCTGAAGCCAATGAATAGACAAAAGCACTTGGAACAAGTATTGGAAAGGGCTGCATTGTTCCATGCAATGTCAAGCCCCTATTGCAGGTTAAGGTTATTTGCTAGGGGGTCCTATCATAATACCTGCGGAAAAAGAAGTTTGAACCCTGGTTGGAACAAACTACTGAAATACTGAAGGAGTGGGATGTAGAAAAGCAAAGATGTCTAGTAGAGAGTCTCAGGGGCTCAACATAACATGTGATCCTTACCCCGATGCTCATGTACCCTGGAGCCAGAGTGAAGGACTGCTTAGAGGCCCTTAATCACATCTTTGGGAGTGTAGAGAGTTCTGAGGACATTTATTACAGTTTCCTTAATTCCTGACAGCACAGGGGTGAGAAGATTTCACCCTTTATAGGAAGCTGGAGAAACTGCTTCAGACAGCTGTCCCGAGGGGAGCAGTGAGTGCTGAGCATATGGTCAGACCAGACTGGATCAAATTATAAGAGGAAATCAGTATCAGAACCTGATTTTCCTTCACCTCCTGTTAAGAGAACAGGAATGCCCCCAAATTACTCCTAGCTGATAAAACAAGTTAGAGAGGAGGAAGAAAGGCAGGCTGCCAGTGGTTTTGGAAGCCCAACCATTTGAGCCAGCCAGAACATCATCCCTGTGAACAGATAATGTTCTGATGGTGAGCACCAGAGAGGAAATAACATTGACTTAGCCAAGACTTCCAGGCATAAGGAATCTCTGGCTTAGGTGATAGGAGGTCAGCTTAGAACCGTTTAAAGCTCCAGATTGCTTTTTTAATTTAAGTACAATCCAAGCTCTACCTCAAATATAAATACCCTTGCTCTGCCTCCTTCCTAGCTCTTCTCTGAGGCCCCACCCTTTCTCACTCCATCCTCCCGCTCTTGCCCAACCTCACTCACTTTCAGGTTGGGGCAGAGGGTTGAGGTGAAGGCTCTTGTCTTGGATTAAGGGAGCTGGAGTGTGAGGGGCTCTGAGCTGCTCTTGGGGCTGGCAGTTGGGATGTAGGAGGGGGTTCTCGGTCAGGCTCTGGGATGGCATTTTGATGCAGGGGTGCTCAGGGCTAGGACAAGGGTTTGGGGTGCAGGAAGGGGTTCACAACTGGGATAGGAGTTCAGGATGTAGGCTCCAGCTGTCCTCTGCTGGTAGCTCCTAGTTGGTGGTTCAGTGGGGCTACATGTAGTAATAAAAATAAGAAACCTGGAGAAAGTATGGCCTCCTGAAACTCACGAATAAGTTTTTGCCTTTGACATTCACCATCAAAACATGATGGACACTTTCACAAATGCAAAGTAAGTTATTGTGCACAGCATTGGTAAAAACAATGGAAATATACTTGCTATGCAATTGTTAAAACAATGAAAAGATTTAAGAATAAATCTTCATAAAATCAAGTCAAGAAAGACAAACTGGAGGGAGGACCATTTTATTTATGCAACAAGAAACTTTACTATTAAATGAAACGTTGATACAACCTGCAAGTATAGCAGGAAAATATGTTTAAAAGCCCAAATAATCCAAGGCTAAAATATCAAGATCATTAGATAGGTATCAATAGCTGGATAGATTTATTCATGATCTTTTTCTGTGTATGGATATTAACGAAAGGCTAAAGGCCCAAACCACAAAGATGTTGTACACAAGTTACACCCAGTGAACTCAACAGAAATGGTAGGTGGTCTGGTCCTCTCAAGATCGGGCCCCACATTTTAATTAAAGGGAGGAACTGACGTTTGTACCAAAATTTCTTTAGTGTTAGATATTGTGTGATTAGCCATCTAAAGCAATAATTGGTTTTTCAAAAATTGTTCAGGTAACCAATATAACATCAAAAAGCATAGTCCACTGGTAGATAATTTGAGTTATTAAACTCTAATCTGTAAACAAAATAGTTAGCAACTTAAATGATTTTAGTGTCACTTAAGGATAATAAAAGCAATTATAAAGTGTATCAGTGGCTGGGTTCATTGAGGTTATTTAGTACAGTTAAATCTTATTTAATTTATTTCAATGAAATAATATTACAAATTCTTATAAAGCAAACATCAGCGAACAAGAAAGAGCATCTTGCAGAGCAAACAGAAAACCTCACATGCATTATTTTGAGTAGTTGAAACTTGTTTCCCAGCATCTTTTGGTTATATACATGTTTGGGGTGGAGGGAATAAAAATGAACACTGATTCCCTGATAGTAAAACTTGTGGAGACTATCAAACTCAAATGAAATTCTATTGTTAATGAACATACCTGATACATCTAAAAGCATATTGGGCAGCACATAGTAGATTACGATCATGCTGCATAGTGTCCTATACACGTAGGGTACAGAGTTACTAAACAAAATAAAGCCATTTTTATTTGTAATAGAAATCACAGTTGGGAGTCTGTTTATACAGCCAATTGTGCTCACCAATTGAGATTCATATTCATAAAAAACCTCATTCTAAACTACTATGTTTTTGTTTTAATATAATTTCACTAAATTTATTTTCTCAATCCTCTAATGAAATGCTAAGATTTCTGAAGCAGTTATGGATAAAATAATGTATGTTAGGAAACTGCATATGTTGCATCTGGTGTGAATTTATTTAATCTATATTTTCATAAGGAAGAAGCAAATGTATTGCAATCCGAGCATCCCAAAGGCACTACCTAGAAGGAGAGTATTTTGCTTTTTATTTAAATGAAATAACTGGTTGCTAGGAGCTTTGCTCAAGGACCAAAAATATACAATAGGCAATAAACAAGATGAAGTCTGGGAATGAAGTACTGCAGGGGTACGTCTACATAGTAGCATGTACCTCAAAATTAGCTGCATAATTTGTGGTAAGCAATCTGTGTTATCTTATTTTCGAAATAGTTTATTTTAAAATTTGGTACTGCCTGCACAGCGCTAATTTCAAAATAAATTGCTATTCTAGTATCTTCCTTAATCCTCATGCAACAAGGTTTACAGGAAGCCACAATAAGAACCATGTTATTTCAAATGTATTTTAAAATAACAAGTGTGCTGTTAAGTCACGCTGAACACTATTTCAGGATAACAGACATTGTCCCAAAATAGAGCTGCTGTGTAGACGTACCCTATGTGAAGTAACTGTTCAGATCATTTTAATATTTTCATAATTTCAGTTTCACTAGCCTCTCAATTTAAAAAACATATATCATATCATCATTTATTTTCAACTATTCATCTAATAATTTTACATTCAGAGCTGTTTAAAACTAATTCTAAAGTCAGGTTTCTATATTCTGAGAAAGATCAGGTTTCAGTCAATTAAGTGAAAGTATTTTTGTAATTAAACGAATCCCTAATTGCATAGCTCAATTAACAATTCAATGCTGTTAGCCTAATCCAGTTCACTCCTATCTGTTTTTGTTTTCATGAGTTTAATTTAATGCTCTCCTAATTATCTATGATAAATATTTGTTTATGAATTAAACGAGTTAAGACATGTTTTAGCTTCTCCAAAAATAAACAAAAAAACAACACAAATTCATTGTTGTCTGAACCTATTTTTGAACATAAATGATAATTGGATGATCAAAACCATATATGAGTTCCATAGATAAAGACTGAAAATCAGTCTTATTGGCATAATTCCAGTTAAATCAGTGTAGATGCCAATTTATAACATTTGGGCCTATGTAAATATAACAATATAACATTGAATTCAAGGAAATAAATTTCCATAATTATGATTTGTGCTAGACACATTTGAAGAAAATATCATTTGTATTACTAAATGCTTCATTTAGAGATGGATTTTTAAATAGTCTTGTTAAAAAGCTGTGATAATTTGTCAGCAAAGTCAACATTGTTCATATTTTGTGAAACTATCCATTTTATAGTTCTTAATTTTTATTGAAATTGTTATTGAGATTTTTCATTTACCAAAAAGCATTTTTAAATTGAAAACCAATACATTAAAATGTTAAAAATTCCCGTTTGTTGATACAACACACTACTCCCATAAAAATTTCTCTAACCATAACCAGGTTCTCCTTCTATTTTCAGACTCTGAAACATACCATTCCCCTCATTGTTTCACTAAAAGGCTCACCTTTTGGAATATGACTACACTAACCTTACCTATTAATCAAAATTAACCATCTTGATGGAATTATACTGGAGAAACTTGAGAATACTAGCAAACTTTTCCCCCCTTATTTTAATCCTTCCTAAACTCTGATAAAGACTAGAATAATCAAAGTAAACAGAGCAAGCCACATTCTGGTCTTGCTTCTGCCCCAGTGTGCCACTGAGACAATCTCTGTGCACAGTAATAATTTGCAAAAACTTAGGATAAAATGTACTTAGTCCAGGAGCACTGCCAGGCTGATGAAAGCTAACCCATTCTAATTCCACCTTTTAAATCTTTTGCAACACTATTCCTTTCTTCTAAAAGAGCAATTTCTTTTGATGATGCTAATATTGCTGCCAACTAATAATCATATGGAATTGACTTCCCTCTTCTCAAATAATATATGCATCTTACATGGTCCTAATATCATATATATGTGCCATGTGATTATTAGTTGGCAGCAATGCTAGCATCATCTCAAGAAATTGCTTTTTTAGAAGAAAGGAATAGGGGTGCATAAGAAATCTAGATTTAAAAGGTGGAATTAGCATGGGTTAGCTTTTATATATATTCAAGGATTGCCAATGTGCCTGTCTTTGTTTATTTCTTTGGTAATGATTTAGCTGAATCTGTAAACCCCATATTTATTTCTTACATGATACTGCAAATGTGATTGTTCCCCCCATACTGTATGAGATTGTCTTATGTATACAAATATGTATAATTTGAAGATACTTTGGACAAAATACCTCATATTGCCTATGAATTTTAAAGTCACAGTTGCTGGATCTTTATATCTCATTTTGGTGGATATGTCATTCTTATATGTACAATTAGAAGCATGGGGTATAGCATGATTTTTGGTTTTAAATGTGCAAATGAAAACCATGAGAGGGTGTTTCCAGTACTTGGATATGTCAATAACTGGGTGATCAACTTAATGACTTGATAACATCCTGGTTTTGTCTCTTAAGATAGAGCAGTGGTTGTTCCTGGAAAGACATTTGACCAAACCAACTTATACTCTTATACTAGTTTAACTAGGTAATTTTCTATGGAAGGGGGGAATGTAGAAACAAAGCCGCCCCTCCTCCCAAAAAGCCAGAGGAGCTTAAGGAGAAAGAGAAGGTAGCATCCTATTGGACACATATTATCCTATTGGTTAGAGCACTCATAGACTCATAGAC